>LR738714.1:93764676-93883618 GCA_902687465.1 Secale cereale | reverse complement strand
GGGGGGGAGGCATGGGATTCCGCGATCCTGAAGTGTTCAACCAAGCACTCTTGGCGAAGCAAGCTTGGCGCATCTTAATGGTTCCTCACAGTTTGGTTGCCAGGGTTCTAAAAGCTCGTTACTTCCAGGACTGCACCATCTCGACGGCTACTTGTCCCTCTAATGCGTCCTTCACCTTCAGGAGCATCTTGCATGGCCGAAATCTTCCGAGGGAAGGCCCGATTTGGCGCGTTGGGGATGGTAGCAGCATCAACATTCACCATGACAACTGGATACCTCATCATGGCTGTTTGAAACCACTGGGTCAGATTTACGTGCCGGGCTTGACGAAGGTTGCTGACTTGTTGAATGAGGAGGGCTCGGGCTAGGATGACCATAAGGTCGAAACCATGTTTACTCCTTCGGATGCAAAGGTTATCATGCAGGTTGCGGTGGGTGGCGTGGGTGTCGATGAATTTTTGGCTTGGAATGGAACAAAAAATGGTGTTTTCAGTGTGCGATCTGCTTATCATTTGGCGATGTCTTTGAAGCGAGGGAGGTCTAGACAGCCGGCCTCATCGAATTTGGTTCAGAACCACAAGGGTTATCTCAGTTTGTGGAGTACAAATGCGTCGGGGAAGGCTAAAATTCATGTGTGGAGAATGATCAGGAATGGCTTGGCTGTGGTTCATGAGCTTCATCATCGACGGATTAAGCCCGGGGTCTTTTGTGTTGCTCGTGGAAGGGAGGAAACTGTCTTACACAGATTTTGGGCCTGCCCTCACTCCTCCCAGTTCTGGCAGCATTTGTCGTCGGAGAAGGGTGTTGTGGTGGCGCTCCACCGCTTCCTATGGATTCCCGAATGGCTCTCTCCAACTGGTTGATCAAGTGGTTCGCGGACGCAAAGGAGGAGGAGAAAGAGGCTATGGTTCACGCAACGTACGGGCTGTGGCTTGCTCGCAATGAGGTGAGGGACGGAAGAAGGATTGCTCATCCACATGAGATTGTGGAAGGAGTCTACTTGCATATGATGGAGTGGCGTAGCACTCATGCAGGAGAGGTGCGGATCCCGACGCCCAGATGTGAGCAGAAATGGGAAGCGCCGGCTCCAGGATGGGTGAAGGTGAACTCGGACGGTGCTATTTCCAAGCACGGGAACAAGGGGGGAGGAGGAGCGGTGCTCCGAGATCACAGTGGGACCTTCAAGGCTGGGCTGTGTCACTTTCTACCAAATATTTCTGATCCTGAAGCTTCGGAGATCCTTGCGTGCAGGCGGGGTTTGCCGTGACGCCCGAAGACCGACGTACCAGAAGATTCCAGAAGATTCCAGATGTTCCGGGTTCTTCCGTGTGTTGCATTTGTGCTTGTGTTATTTATTTTGCATTGCATCATTTCATCATGCCATCATGTCATATTTTCTTTTGCATCTCAACCTAAATAAATCGTGTGGACCTTCGGTCCATTTAAATCGAGGGAAGGATTTCTTCTCTTTATAACATATACTCCCAATATTTTAGGGAGCTATAATAAATATTCCATTCGTTGGAATTAACCCAACACACTTGCATATTTTTTCCCCATGCTTTTCCTACTTCGAGTTTCTCCTTCAAAACCTTGCCAATTATTCTTTTCCGTTGTTTCGAGGTTCCTCCGAAAATTTGATCATTTTTGGACACTTCAATAATCAAGTCTTAGTTCAAACCCATTTGAATTAAATTCAAATATGTTTGAATTATATTTTTCGATCATGCCTTTTTCTATTTTCTCGGACCTTGCTCATTTTTATGAGCCCGAGAAAATTAGTCCCTTGTGCTAACTTTTGCCCTAACCCCCTTCGCATTCTTTTCTTCTCTCTTTTGATTTCTGCTAAAAAGCAGTTAAAAGAAGAGCAACCGGCAGCCAGCCCAGCCATTTTTCCTCCAGCCAGGCCTCTAGGCTTGCCCAGCCAGGCTCCCAGGCCGGCCCATCTTCCTCCTGGCCCAATCCCTCTCCCAGCCTCCCTCAGCCGGCCTGCTAGGCCTCAAGGCCCAGCCGGCCCAATCCTAACCCTAGCCGAGAGTCGCTCCCATCGCTCGACCCCCGCCGCCAGTTTTCCCTCCGTATCGTTCCCCTCGCACCTTTCCCATCGAACGCCACAGCCCCTCGATCCCCCATCTCCTTCGATGCCTGCCTCCCTCCTCCGTGCCCTGCCTCGGCCGGCCAGGAGCCCCAGGCACCGACGCCTCCTCCACTCCGACAGGAGCCAGGCCAGCCATCGACGCGCCCGACCCTCTCCCTCCGGCCCCGCATCGCCAGCAGCTGGGCGCCCCGCCTCTGCGCGACCCAGCGCCGGCCGGGCAGCGCCAAGGCCGCGGCCTGCGGTCCCCTTTTTCCAGCCCGACGCAGCGCCGCGACGGCCAGGAGCCCCGTCCGCCCCGACGCGTCTCCATCTCCAGTGGAGCCCGTGCCCTCCAGCGCCTCTTCTCCAGCCGTGGCTCCCTCCATCTCCAGTTCACCGGCCGCCTCCCCGAGCTGGCCTCGACCTCCGCCCTGCTCCGTCCTCTTCCTCGCCGGCCCCTTCGGTGCTGCCGCTGCATGGCCTCGTCGCTCCGTCGTGCTGCCGTTTTGTTTTTTTGTTGTGTTGCCTTGTGCTGTTGGGAGTGTCCAGGAACCGTTTCTTTTGCCAAGTGGAGACCGAAGACCTTGGATGCATCGAGTTCCTCTATGATCCGCGTACGACTATCGTCATCGTGACCCCGAACAATTACGGATCAAGTACCACTACCGTCGCGAGATCAAGAACCCCCAAGTACCACGACGACCGACCCACCAAGTACCCCTTCGGATATGTCAAGTTCGACTACGCCAAGTGCAACGATGGATGCGCCAAGTACATCTACGAACGGAACGTGTACAACTACTTCCTCTCCGATGAGCGAGAACAACTACTTCCCTCTACGGCATGTACCACTACCGTCGCCCCGTGTACCACGACTCGTGTACCACTACTTCCACTACTACGCCTTCTTCCTCTACGTATCGCGAGAACGACTACTTCCACTACGATCTCGAACCGCCTCGAAAACGCACGCTTCGAAGGTATACCGAGACGACACGTGGTTGAATGCTCGTGTTGTATGAGATGTTTCCCGTGTGTGCTCCGTGCCCGTTTCGTCCGTTTGTCATGTTCCTCTGTTGCCTCGTCGCCGACCCGTGGGAACCCGGTGACGGGATCAACCCACTTTCATCTTGTTCCGCTCGCCACCTTCATCTTTTGCACCGGTCTCTCGACGAGTTACCGGAACCGATATGTTGCCGTGCATCATTTTCGGATCGTTGCCGTGGCACCCGTTCCTTCCACCACGGTGACATATACTTCTTATCTTCTCTTATGTCAACTCTTAATAATAATTGCTTAAACTTGATCATGTCATCCGCATCATGTTAACAACATTATATGTTTAATTGTTGTTTGCTTAGAATTGCTAAACATGCTCATGGGGATTTTCCGAAATTGTTGTTGTTATTTTCCGGCCTCATTTAAAATGCCTAAATAGTGTAGTTTATTTATGCTTCACCTCTTGCTATGTTAAAAACATTTAATCTTGTCTTGTAAATAAACGAGAGTCAATTAATTAATTAATGTGGTGTTTCGTCAATATGCAACTCGTTGCATATTGATCTCCACTTAACTTGTAGTTTTGTTTGTGCACCTTGCCATGCCTTGCATAATTAAACCGGACATGCATCATACTTGGATGTGCATCGTATGCCATGTTTATGCTTGTGTGTTTACCGTGTTGTTTGCTTCTTTCCGGTTGCTTCTCTTGTTAGCTTCGGTTTCGTTCCGGAGTTGTGAGGATTCGCTTGACTCTGTTGCTCCGTTTTCTTCGTGGACCCATTCTTCTCCCTTGTGGAATCCCAGGCAAGATGATCATACCCTTGGATACCTTTAATACCATTGCCATGCTTAGTTGTCTCGATGCTATCGTTACATGTCGCGCTACCCATCTTGTATGTCAGCCTCTCCTTGTTGCCATGAAACCTCTAACCTTGACACCTTCCTAGCAAAACCACTGTTTGGCTATGTTACCCGCTTGCTCAGCCCCTCTTATAGCGTTGTTAGTTGCTGGTGAAGATGAAGATCGTTCCAGGAGGGAACTTGTTGTTGTTATATCACAATATCTATAATTATTATTAACACACCTATATACTGGGCATGGGTGGAAGGCTTGGCCTTTTGCTCGGTGTTTTGTTCCACTCATGCCACCTTAGGCGCCGATAAACCGGCA
The DNA here is from genome assembly GCA_902687465.1 of Secale cereale. NCBI lineage: Eukaryota > Viridiplantae > Streptophyta > Magnoliopsida > Poales > Poaceae > Secale > Secale cereale. The sequence continues at coordinate 93,879,368 of LR738714.1, read as the reverse complement.
TTATGTTCCTTGATTTTGCGTTCCTTACACGATGGGTGGATGGGGACCCCTTGACAGTTCGACTTTGAATAAAACTCCTCCAGCAAGGCCCAACATTGGTTTTAATTTGCTCATAATAACAACTTAATTAATTAATTAAATTGCATAGGGAGTTAGCGCTACCCGAGGATTCTTTCTACATAGCAGGGGGGCCAGTGCTGATGGTTTTGGTCCCAAACGAGCAGACTGCGGGGCCGCCTCGGGGAAACCCGAGGTATCTGGTATAACCTGTAGGATGTCTCATCCGGTTGTGGCCTGAGACGAGATACGCGCGGCTACTATCAGGGTGTCGGCACGCCGGGAGGTCTTGCTGGACTTGTTTTACCATTGTCGAAATGTCTTGTGCTACCGGGATGCCGAGCCTGATCGGTTTTCCCTAAGATAAGGGGTGATGATATTATATTTATCACTTCAGCTAATCGTGAGAGCTTGTGATGGGCTAAGTTGGAACACCCCTGCAGGGATATGATCTTTCGAAAGCCGTGCCCGCGGTTATGTGGCAGATTGGAATTTGTTAATGTCCGGTTGTAGAAAACTTGACAGAGGATCCGAAGTAAAACACACAACTGTGTGAGTAACCGTGACTGTCTCTTTTCACTTTGAGAAGAGAACACGGTGGGGTTATGTTTGACTCGTATGTAGTTTAGGATCTTTAGCGATCACTACTTTTGCGACCGTTTGCGTAGATGCTCATCTTACTCTTGTACTCGTAAGTTAGCCACCATATTATGCTTAGCCGCTGCTGCAACCTCACCACTTTACCTCTTCCTACCCATAAAGCTTTGGTAGTCTTGATACCCATGGTTATGGGATTGCTGAGTCCTCGTGGCTCACAGATACTACAACACCAGATGCAGGTTCAGCCGAGTTTTGAAGCAGGAGATGGATCAGTACTTCACCAGGAGCTCGATGAAGAGTTTGGCCGTATGCTTGTGACGTTTTTCGACGATCAGTAGTGGTTTCTACTAGGATTCGATCCTGACCTGTGGCTTTATGTTGTTTTGGTATCTTTCTTTTGGATCTTCACCCGTAGTCGGGTTGTGATGTTTTGAATGATGTTTTGCTTATGTAATGTATTGTGTGAAGTGGCGAGTGTAAGCCAACTATCTCCTTTTGCAATTTAATCCCTCTTTTACATGAGTCGTGCGAAGATACCAAACTTGAGATCATTCTAGGATGGGCTTATACCTTTAAGTCGTGCCTCGACACGTAGTAGGTATAGTCCCATCCTGGGCATTACAAGTTGGTATTCAGAGCCTTCTCCGACCTAGAAGCCCCACTGATTGATCGAATCGTTGACGGTTGAGTCTAGGCACACACTGAAAATGTTTTGAGTCCTATTTTATATCGGAGAGTAGGATTTCTTTTGCTTCTCATCCCTTTTCACTCTGGTGAGGACTCCTGACGATTACTCTTATCTCTTCTACTTTCAAAAATCGCACCAAATTTTTTTTAGGATCTCGCGAGTATTGTTTGGATTGTTTCGATGTCTTTGTGACGAGAACATTGTTCTCGATGCCTCCTGACATTAGGGGTTGTGGCAGTGTCCCGGGGAGTTGAGCTCCGAGGTGTTGTCGTCACAAATCCATCACGGCAGTACTAGAATACTTAAGACGGCCGACATCGAAAACTCTCCTATGCGGTTAGTGGCAAGATAACCCCGACATCACCCAGTACTGGGGAGGTAGTTCGGGAGTATTGCCATAGCTTGTATAGTGGATGCGTTTCGAAGGTCCGAGGTAAACGATTTCCGGGAAAGACTGGTTATGTGTTGAAGGATGGATATAGCTGGATGTAGTTTTAGAGTTGATTGCGCGGTGCTTCCCCTGTATCCCCAACACCTGATTGCATAACTGGAAATTTTCGGAAATTAATAGGTGGGTTCATCCAGTAGTTCTAGGCATTCTTCCAACAGATGCACGATATGAAGTTCGGGGTTCTACATTGAGTGAAGTGGTTTTATGGGCTTGTTCCGATCGGGAGTTGCATCTTAAAGGGTCCTTGGCTATGCTGATCCGGGGATTGCAAAACCCTTTTGTAACACGTTCCATGAGCTTTCAGCACGAAGATGTGGAATGAAGCTTCTATCTTGTATTTGTTCTATCTGTTCCTTGTTCCTTTTTATTTATCTTTTGTTCTCCCAATTGGCTTCTCGACAAGCTGATGTACCTGCGGAATTCATTCGTTCAATTCTCTATTCAGATGATATTGTGAAGATTATGCTGCAACACATCTACTCCTTTGTTTGGATTTGATTCTGGTATTCGAGTTGCTTCGATGTCAAATGTTGATTCCATACCTTCTTAATCGGTGTTCTCATATTTCTATGGGAGTGTTAATTCTTCTTGACCATCGAGATTTTCATGTTAATTCTTTTTCAACCGGTGTCCATTTTGTTCATCTCAAGTTGTCTCTGTTTCCCCGCCCTCCCTCCCTTTTTCTTTGCAGCCAGAGTCCTTGATCATGTATCCGTTTTATTCATGTGATATTTCTTCATTCTTTTCCGTCAATGTTCTTATCCGGTGATTTATCGTGAAGATGCTCAACAGCTTCAAGTTCATCATTCTTTTGTTCTCTAATTCTGCCGGTGGATGTAATTCAAGATTTCGGTGTTGATCTTATCCTTTTCCTCATTTCACAACGCTTTCTTATTCCGGTGCTCCAATTAATAATTCTCCTCTTGCTATTCATATCCGGAGTGCTGAAGATTCATAATTCCATTCTTAATCCATTCAAGCTATTTTGAGATTGCTATCTTATTCAAGTCATTTAATTCAACCGGTGCAATATCTCTTAAGCAATCTTTTCAACGGTGATTTCTTTTGAGTGGGCCCTAACCCACAGGTCTTTTCCCAGGATCTTACCTGACTCTTCTATTTTTTTTCCGGAGTTATACTCAAATTCTTTTAAAGTGTGACGTAAGAATGATTCCCATCAGTCACATGCCTTCTCCAAGATCGCTTTCAAATTCTTTTCATCGTTGTTCCAACCTTTTTAATTCTTCATTACGGAGTGCTCAACAATTCTTATGGCATTTCTTGTCTTCATTCTCAACATTTGGAGACCGGAGACGTGTTTCTCTTAAATCTTGGCCCGTTCTCGTGAAGATTCGTGGTTCTAGCTTCTTGCCATCCTCATTATTGTTCCGATTATGAGGAATTCTTTTTATACTCGTCCGGAGCATTTCATGAATTCTTTTCCTTGTGTTCCTCAGAAGGCCATCAATTCAGAATATTTCTTCGTTCTCAGTTTTCAACTTCAACCTCCAACTATTCTTCATTGATGTCTCTTCTTTCGTCTCCATATTCTTACGGCGGTTCATTCAAGTTTACCCTTCCGTTGTTATCGTTTTAATTCATTGTTCTTTTCATAATCCTACCGGTGCTTCGTTGAAGATTTATCCAAGCTTGTGCTAGATCTCTCTTTAATTCCTTGCAACGAGAATAAGTAGTATGCCAAATCCATTGCTTATCACCAATTTAAATTGGTGAAGGAGATGCATGACATAATTCTTATTCCTATTCCTTCAAGGTGATTTAATTATTTTGTCTGGAGCTTGTTCATCATATCATATTCTCGGTTCCAAGTTGTTCATCTTGTTTTCTGGAGCTCCAAGTTATTTCAATTACATCATTTCAAAGCTGCATCTAATTCATCGCGGGCCTTGAATTTTTTTCTTTTCATCTTTCGCTTCTCATGCTTTCATTATCGGAGTTCTTCATGGTGGTTCATCAAGATTTAATTCATCCTCGAAGTCTTCATCAAGATTCTTGTTGGAGCTCAAGCATTCTTCAACATGCTTTCCAAGTGCAATTCGTTCTACCTTGTCTTTCTAGATGGTGTTATGTCATTCTTGACAATTCCTTCATGTTTCATGATTCACGAGTTGTCAGGAATGAGATATTTAAACCCATCATTTTTCCTTGTTCAGGAGATCTTTTCAACCCTTTAATTTATTTGTTGGAGTAATCTTGGGTTGCATTTCACCTAAAAGCTTTCCCTAAGGATTGTTGCTATTGTGGTGCTTATAAATGACCCAAGTTCTTCATTTATCATTCCGGTGTAATAAGTTTATCGTCTCCTTGTTGATCTCAATCCATTCAAATATTTTCGTTAGTGGCTGGTTGTCACCTCTTAATTTTGAGATGTTTTCCATAAGTCCACATCAAGTTTATTCATTTTCGTGTTGATTTTTTCCATCAACCCCATTCAACCCTTCTTCCTAAGGAGGATTTTCTAATTCATTCGTGGGAGAAGTTGTCATTTTCTTCTCCATTCTTTTCTTTCATTGATTTATATGCTATTCTTTCATTCCGGAGGCATTGTGATGTTGCTCTCTCCAACCATCACCTCATTTTTTATCGAGATCATGTTCTTTCCCTTGCTTATCATTTAACCGGAGTGTTGTATTCTTCATTCTAGTTCCGTCATCTTATCAAGTTTTGCCTCTCTTTTCAACCGGAGTGCTATCTGAATCTTTCTTACCCCTTGTGTCATTCTTATAATTGTTTCAGAGGCAATATGTTGTTGATTTCATCAAGTATCATTCCATCCCCTCTAGTTCTTGTTAATTCCTTCCATTTTCAGTCGGAGTGCTGCCCAAATTCTGTCATTCTTATTCCTTGGCTATGTCGTTGCAGTTTCATATTCTTTTGGGTTCATGAGCTCTTGTTTCATGTCTTTCAACCTGCAAGGTTCTCGTGATACTCCTTGTTCCTCTTTTCTAACGGAGTGTTTCATCTACGTTCATCTCCGTTGTATTCTTCTTTCAATTTGTTCAACCTCTCAAGGTTCTTTGGTTTCACTCGTCTGTCAGAGAAGCAACTTCGTTTTACCTATTCCTTTTTCATTTTTTACCCGGTGCTATCTCTAGGATCTCGGGTCGAGATCCTCTGTTAGTGTGGGAGAGTTGTGACGCCCGAAGACCGACGTCCCAGAAGATTCCAGAAGATTCCAGATGTTCCGGGTTCTTCCGTGTGTTGCATTTGTGCTTGTGTTATTTATTTTGCATTGCATCATGTCATCATGCCATCATGTCATATTTTCTTTTGCATCTCAACCTAAATAAATCGTGTGGACCTTCGGTCCATTTAAATCGAGGGAAGGATGTCTTCTCTTTATAACATATACTCCCAATATTTTAGGGAGCTATAATAAATATTCCATTCGTTGGAATTAACCCAACACACTTGCATATTTTTTCCCCATGCTTTTCCTACTTCGAGTTTCTCCTTCAAAATCTTGCCAATTATTCTTTTCCGTTGTTTCGAGGTTCCTCCGAAAATTTGATCATTTTTGGACACTTCAATAATCAAGTCTTAGTTCAAACCCATTTGAATTAAATTCAAATATGTTTGAATTATAGTTTTCGATCATGCCTTTTTCTATTTTCTCGGACCTTGCTCATTTTTATGAGCCCGAGAAAATTAGTCCCTTGTGCTAACTTTTGCCCTAACCCCCTTCGCATTCTTTTCTTCTCTCTTTTGATTTCTGCTAAAAAGCAGTTAAAAGAAGAGCAACCGGCAGCCAACCCAGCCATTTTTCCTCCAGCCAGGCCTCTAGGCTTGCCCAGCCAGGCTCCCAGGCTGGCCCATCTTCCTCCTGGCCCAATCCCTCTCCCAGCCTCCCTCAGCCGGCCTGCTAGGCCTCAAGGCCCAGCCGGCCCAATCCTAACCCTAGCCGAGAGTCTTTCCCATCGCTCGACCCCCACCGCCAGTTTTCCCTCCGTATCGTTCCCCTCGCACCTTTCCCATCGAACGCCGCATCCCCTCGATCCCCCATCTCCTTCGATGCCTGCCTCCCTCCTCCGCGCCCTGCCTCGGCCGGCCAGGAGCCCCAGGCACCGACGCCTCCTCCGCTCCGCCAGGAGCCAGGCCAGCCATCGACGCGCCCGACCCTCTCCCTCCTGCCCCGCATCGCCAGCAGCCGGGCGCCCCGCCTCTGCGCGACCCAGCGCCGGCCGGGCAGCGCCAAGGCCGCGGCCTGCGGTCCCTTTTTTCCAGCCCGACGCAGCGCCGCGACGGCCAGGAGCCCCGTCCGCCCCGACGCGTCTCCATCTCCAGTGGAGCCCGTGCCCTCCAGCGCCTCTTCTCCAGCCGTGGCTCCCTCCATCTCCACGGCACCGGCCGCCTCCCCGAGCTGGCCTCGACCTCCGCCCTGCTCCGTCCTCTTCCTCGCCGGCCCCTTCGGTGCTGCCGCTGCATGGCCTCGTCGCTCCGTCGTGCTGCCGTTTTGTTTTTTTTTTGTTGTGTTGCCTTGTGCTGTTGGGAGTGTCCAGGAACCGTTTCTTTTGCCAAGTGGAGACCGAAGACCTTGGATGCATCGAGTTCCTCTACGATCCACGTACGACTATCGTCATCGTGACCCCGAACAACTACGGATCAAGTACCACTACAGTCGCGAGATCGAGAACCCCCAAGTACCACGACGACCGACCCGCCAAGTACCCCTTCGGATATGTCAAGTTCGACTACGCCAAGTGCAACGATGGATGCGCCAAGTACATCTACGAACGGAATGAGTACAACTACTTCCTCTCCGATGAGCGAGAACAACTACTTCCCTCTACGGCATGTACCACTACCGTCGCCCCGTGTACCACGACTCGTGTATCACTACTTCCACTACTACGCCTTCTTCCTCTACGTATCGCGAGAACGACTACTTCCACTACGATCTCGAACCGCCTCGAAAACGCACGCTTCGAAGGTATACCGAGACGACACGTGGTTGAATGCTCGTGTTGTATGAGATGTTTCCCGTGTGTGCTCCGTGCCCGTTTCGTCCGTTTGTCATGTTCCACGGTTGCCTCGTCGCTGACCCGTGGGAACCCGGTGACGGGATCAACCCACTTTCATCTTGTTCCGCTCGCCACCTTCATCTTTTGCACCAGTCTCTCGACGAGTTACCGGAACCGATATGTTGCCGTGCATCATTTTCGGATCGTTGCCGTGGCACCCGTTCCTTCCACCACGGTGACATATACTTCTTATCTTCTCTTATGTCAACTCTTAATAATAATTGCTTAAACTTGATCATGTCATCCGCATCATGTTAACAACATTATATGTTTAATTGTTGTTTGCTTAGAATTGCTAAACATGCTCATGGGGATTTTCTGGAATTGTTGTTGTTATTTTCTGGCCTCATTTAAAATGCCTAAATAGTGTAGTTTATTTATGCTTCACCTCTTGCTATGTTAAAAACATTTAATCTTGTCTTGTAAATAAACGAGAGTCAATTAAATAATTAATGTGGTGTTTCGTCAATATGCAACTCGTTGCATATTGATCTCCACTTAACTTGTAGTTTTGTTTGTGCACCTTGCCATGCCTTGCATAATTAAACCGGACATGCATCATACTTGGATGTGCATCGTATGCCATGTTTATGCTTGTGTGTTTACCGTGTTGTTTGCTTCTTTCCGGTTGCTTCTCTTGTTAGCTTCGGTTTCGTTCCGGAGTTGTGAGGATTCGCTTGACTCTGTTGCTCCGTCTTCTTCGTGGACCCGTTCTTCTCCCTTGTGGAATCCCAGGCAAGATGATCATACCCCTGTATACCTTTACTACCATTTCCATGCTTAGTTGTCTCGATGCTATCGTTACATGTCGCGCTACCCATCTTGTATGTCAGCCTCTCCTTGTTGCCATGAAACCTCTAACCTTGACACCTTCCTAGCAAAACCACTGTTTGGCTATGTTACCCGCTTGCTCAGCCCCTCTTATAGCGTTGTTAGTTGCAGGTGAAGATGAAGATCTTTCCAGGAGGGAATTTGTTGTTGTTATATCACAATATCTATAATTATTATTAACACACCTATATACTGGGCATGGGTGGAAGGCTTGGCCTTTTGCTCGGTGTTTTGTTCCACTCATGCCACCTTAGGCGCCGATAAACCGGCATTATGTTCCTTGATTTTGCGTTCCTTACACGATGGGTGGATGGGGACCCCTTGACAGTTCGACTTTGAATAAAACTCCTCCAGCAAGGCCCAACATTGGTTTTAATTTGCTCATAATAACAACTTAATTAATTAATTAAATTGCATAGGGAGTTAGCGCTACCCGACGATTCTTTCTACATAGCAGGGGGGCGAGTGCTGATTGTGTTGGTCCCAAACGAGCAGACTGCGGGGCCGCCTCGGGGAAACCCGAGGTATCTGGTATAACCTGTAGGATGTTTCATCCGGTTGTGGCCTGAGACGAGATACGCGCGGCTACTATCAGGGTGTCGGCACGCCGGGAGGTCTTGCTGGACTTGTTTTACCATTGTCGAAATGTCTTGTGCTACCGGGATGCCGAGCCTGATCGGTTTTCCCTAAGATAAGGGGTGATGATATTATATTTATCACTTCAGCTAATCGTGAGAGCTTGTGATGGGCTAAGTTGGAACACCCCTCAGGGTTATGATCTTTCGAAAGCCGTGCCCGCGGTTATGTGGCAGATTGGAATTTGTTAATGTCCGGTTGTAGAAAACTTGACAGAGGATCCGAAGTAAAACACACAACTGTGTGAGTAACCGTGACTGTCTCTTTTCACTTTGAGAAGAGAACACGGTGGGGTTATGTTTGACTCGTATGTAGTTTAGGATCTTTAGCGATCACTACTTTTGCGACCGTTTGCGTAGATGCTCATCTTACTCTTGTACTCGTAAGTTAGCCACCATATTATGCTTAGCCGCTGCTGCAACCTCACCACTTTACCTCTTCCTACCCATAAAGCTTTGGTAGTCTTGATACCCATGGTTATGGGATTGCTGAGTCCTCGTGGCTCACAGATACTACAACACCAGATGCAGGTTCAGCCGAGTTTTGAAGCAGGAGATGGATCAGTCCTTCACCAAGAGCTCGATGAAGAGTTTGGCCGTATGCTTGTGACGTTTTTCGACGATCAGTAGTGGTTTCTACTAGGATTCGATCCTGACCTGTGGCTTTATGTTGTTTTGGTATCTTTCTTTTGGATCTTCACCCGTAGTCGGGTTGTGATGTTTTGAATGATGTTTTGCTTATGTAATGTATTGTGTGAAGTGGCGAGTGTAAGCCAACTATCTCCTTTTGCAATTTAATCCCTCTTTTACATGAGTCGTGCGAAGATACCAAACTTGAGATCATTCTAGGGTGGGCTTATACCTTTAAGTCGTGCCTCGACACGTAGGAGGTATAGTCCCATCCTAGGCATTACATTTGCAGCTTGCGGTTGAACTTGGTGTGCACCGAGTCCATCTTGAGCTCGATTGCAAAGCTGTGGTGCAGAAGCTGGTGCAGCCTGAGAAGTGTATGACTGCTATTGGGCCATGGATTCAAGAGATTAAAGAGCTGCTTCGTTCTTGCATGGAGTTTCGCGTGGATTGGGTGCGTCGGTCTGCCAACGTTGCTGCGCATAAGTTCGCCAAAGTAGGTGTAGGTGATGAGTTATGTAAGGTGGGGGGGGGGGTCTCCCCTGACTTTGTTCTTTTTGTAATCGCTGATGACATTCCCAGTTTCACTGGTTAAATAAAATGCAGTAGCGTTGATCCTCAAAAAATAAAATAAAGAAAGAAGAGCTTCTTACCACCATAATTTCATTTGTTTACTTTATCATATTATATTTTTGATTTTTGTAATCCTGAGAATGGCAAAAGAAAAATAATTGTGAAAAAAATTACGTAACCCAGGATAGCTTGGAAATAGGCCTAGCGCGGCTAGCCAATTCGGCCAGCTTGCCTTGCATGTTAATTGAAAGAAACTAAATTTATTTGAACATTTAATCTCTCTAACACATGGCCGAACTGGGCCACTCCAAGGACGCAGCCAACCAAATAGACTTAGGGCCAGTTTTGAAAAATAAGCCGCCTCTCCTTAGCTTAAAAAATAAAACGCTCTCAAAATTTGTTGATGCCCCTAAATTAGTTATCTTGTAAAAGCATGATTAATAATATATCTAACGGCCGGATATAAAGAGTTGTCGTGTCATCTAGAGTTAACTTTATAGTCGGCACGTCCAATATTAATTTTAAATGTGTAACTTTATTAATAATTGACCCACTTTACATCTCACAAAGCGTCTTGGGTTTCGTGTTGCGATACTCATCAAGAGTCCGCTTCTCTTTTCTCTCTTCCAACTAAGCAAAGATATAATAATATATTCCTTATAGCCTTCTTAGAGCATCTTTAGCAGATCTCGTATATTGTCGACATGTAAAACTCGTTTATAGTTGGTGGAAAAATGATTTTGCGGGTTGATTTTAGCTGCGGCGGAACATATTCCGTATAATCAATCCGTAAAAAAAATATTCTCTGAACATACCGTCTTCTTCCTCACACCAAATTGAAATCAAATGTAGGTCAGGGCGGCCGCCGGCGGAAAGGGGTCGAGGAAGACGTGGGGCGGAGGCCAAGGCGACTGGGGCAGCGCGGGACGATCGGACTCCTCCGTTCACCGTGGCTGTAGAATCAAACCAAACAGGCAAATACGAAGCAGCCGTCGCCGTAGCTAGAAGCTAACTAGCTTAATCGATTTTGAGCGGATGCTAGCTAACTAGCTCAATCGATTCTGAGCGGACGGAGCTAACTAGCTAGAACTAGCTCAATCGATTCGAGCTAGTACGGGGACGGGTGGCAACGGCCTGGGCGGGCGCGTGGGCGGCCGACGGTCGGAGGGCCGGGACGGGTTGCCGGGGGCCGGCTGTCGGGGGGTCGGGACGGGCGGCCGGGGACGGGCGGGGTGGGGCAAATTTGACTATTTTGACCTGTTGTGGCAACAAATTCACAAAATGAACTGCCAGCGAAACTATTTCACTCCCGTAACCCTTTTGTGCAGCGCCCGCCACAACGGCGCTGCACCCTTCTGTGCAGCACCTGCAACAGAGGCGTTGCACGCCTGTCCACCGTGGCAGCCCCTGGCCCGCACCCGGCCGTGCAACGCCTCCCACTCAGGCGCTGCACATTGTAATGTGCAGCGCCCCCGAGCCAGGCGCTGCACAGGCAGTTATCCCTTCGCCGCACGCACGCCCAATCCCCACCCCTCCCATTAACCCTTGCGGCTGCTGCATCTTCTCCTCCCCCCTCCTCAATCCCAATCTCAAAAACTCTCAGATCTGAAGCTTTTGTCCGTGGATTTCTTCCCCCTTCGATCCTACAAGGTACACTCCTCCGATCCCCTTCTTTCTATCCATACATTTTCTCTTTTTTGCAAGATTTGTGTAATTCTTTTTAGATTGGATTAGAATATTGCATATGTGGGATTTGTGATTTGTAGATGATTATGTTAGATGGTATTTGATGGTATTAGATTATGTTAGTGTAGTTAGTATTCAAGTAGTGTTAGTTTAGTTAGATGAGTTAGATGAATTTAGGAGAGGGGGAGGATGATGTTAGTGTAGTTAGTATTGAAGTAGGCTTAGTTAGTATGTTAGTGTAGTTAGATGAGTTAGATGAATTTAGGAGAGGGGGAGGATGATGTTAGTGTAGTTAGTATGTATTGAAAATACACTATGTTAGATGGTATTAGATGTTATGTTAGATGAGTTAGGATATTATTTTAGATTAGTTAGATGTTATTTTAGATGGAAACCTACATTATTTTAGATGGTATTAGATGTTATGTTAGATGAGTTAGGATGATATTTTAGATGAGTTAGATGTTATTTTAGATGGAAACCCACATTATGTTGGAAACTCTTCTATGTTGGGAACCTACATCGTGTTGAATACATTTTTTCAAATTTTTTCAAATTGTTAGGCTGATGGAGTGGCTTCTCGATGATCACTGGGACAAACAACACCGGTCTTACGCTATGTCCGTGGATCAACGGGTAATAATGAAATTTACCGTTGTTAATTATTCTGTTAATTTTCAAACACATACCCCATATTTAATGATTTATTTGTCTTGCTTGTAGGAACTTGCACCTCTGAAGCTTCGGGCTCACAGAGTGAACCTTGGGTGGATGCGCTATGATGAGCGCTACACACCTTATGTTAGGGAGGCAGGACTTCTCCCTTTCATTCAGCTGGTCAGCCGGTCGACGCCACCCAACAATGCTGCGGCACTCACCGCGCTCATTGATCACTGGAGGCCTGAGACGCACAGTTTCCATCTGCGGACCGGGGAGATGACGGTGACGCTTCAGGATATAGCAATGATCACCGGTCTTCCTGTCGATGGCGTTCCTTTATGTATGAGCACTGATTCAGATGGGTGGCGCTAGCAGATGGAAGCCCTTATCGGCATGGTTCCTCCAGAGCCTAAGGAACCAGCAGATGAAGGCAAGAAGAAGGAAAGAGTCGCAGCCGGTGCCCCTTACACCTGGATTACCATGCACTTTGGTACTTGCCCTTTGGAGGCTGATGAGGACACGGTGAGGACACATGCTCGTGTCTACATGTGGTATGTTATATCCAGGACTTTGTTTGCTGATGGCACAGGCAAGAATGCTCCATGGATGTGGCTGAAGGCATTGACCGTCTTCAATAGCAATTGGAGTTGGGGTTCGGCGACACTGGCTTACTTGTATAGACAGGTATGAAGTTGTTCATATTTCATCTCATTGGTACATGCTGAATGCGATCTTTCTTTTAATACGATCATGTTCTTTTTTATGTGCAGTTGGACGAAGCCAGTTGCAGACTATCTGGAGGTATCGGTGGATGTTTGCTCGCTCTTTCCGTATGGAGCTGGGAGCATTTGCCGGTTGGACGACCGAAGACCGTGAAGTACGAGCCTTGGGATGATAAACAGGACCCACTACGGCGCCCCACTTGGGCTTACAAGTGGGATGTGTTAAATGAGATGACGGATGATCCATCGGTCATGTACAAGCTCTACAGGAGCGAGATGGACGCCATCACGGCTGAGCAGGTTAGTCAATATTGCATAAGTTTTTATCATGCTTATATCTTAACTAGATATCAATTTTGCATTGTATCCCCTTTTGCAGGTTGTATGGGAACCGTATGGCAGTGGAGACAGTTTTGGGAACCCTATGGAGTTCGTGCTCAATCAGATGTGCACTAGGGATAGGGAACTCTGGCATATGCGGTGTCCACTCATATGCAACTGGGCTGTCGAGGTTCACCTGCCACATCGGGTGTACCGCCAGTTTGGTTTGTTCCAGGCATTCCCGCCGGAATGGCAGGACACGGATCAAGTGCTACACGCGTAAGATATAACTAACATTTAGCACCTAGATGTTTGTCGGCCTCATCGTTGGTTCTAATAGTATGTTTATAACTTTCAGGTTGGATAGGAAAAAGCAGCGCAAGATTAAGGACTGGGCCAAGCATCACAGGAAGTTTGTTGTGGAGTGGCAGTATGCTGTTGATCAAGCTAGGCGCAACAAAGGAGCCCCTCTTCGTCAGCACTGCCCGTTGGCGTTCAACAACTATCTCACATGGTTCCTTGCAAGAACCCGTGTGGAGGTATGCAAGCCTGCCTATGCTGAGGATATTTTGGATGATCCCACCGTATTCGATGAGATAGCCCGGCACGAGTACAACTCATTAATTCGTAAAGGAAGCTCAGTGATCCCTTCAGGCCCAATGATGAACTTTGTGGTATTTGCCCTTTACTCTTTTCCATTCACACTATTTACATCTTCGCTGGCCTAACACGTTAATACCATTTGTGTTCATAGCGTTCCCAGATCAAGAAAGCAGCCGATGAGACCGATAGTATACTGGAAACAACCCCGGCTGGCAAAGACAATGGGGAAGGTGCCCTTCGAGCATTCCTTAAGGTTCACATCTCCTTCAAACTAGCACTTAACATGTGTTTGCACGTTTCTTCTCTCATTCACTTGTTCATGTTGCAGCGCCAGGGCCAAAAGTTAAGGCGGCTATCTAATCTTTTCGGTTGTCGTGACCCCGAGTACGTATCACCAGAACGTTCTGGGTCGGCGACACCATCAGATCCCATTTCTGGCGATGGTAATCCTTTGGATGATGAGGATGTTGGTGTGGTCACCCAAGAGGTATGGCATTGCTAACTACATGCTCACGGTACGGTTGTTGTTGCAATGCTAACTACATGCTCACACACGGTCTTTCCTTAACTTTTGTGTTTGAATAGGCTCCTGACGATATGGTCTTGGGGAAGTACAAGCCTCGTTCTGCAATCAAGTTAAAACCTAGGAGGGAATACAAGAAATACACACCCGATGACTTTACCCAGAAAGGCAAAAGGGCGGTCGAAACCTCGCGGATGGCGGCTTTGGATGACTACTTGGATGACGATGAGGATGAGGAGGCGGAGCCGCAGCCGGAGCGGGTTCCTCTTCCTAGGAAGGTCAAGAAGACATGTGTGAAGAACCGAGGTGGAGCCAGCAAGCGCGGAAGGAACTAGTCATATTTCTATATGTGTCTCTTTTTGTAATGTCGAACGCTATGTCGGACTAGTGTCTCTATTCCTATATGTGTTGAACTTGTCATATTTATATATGTGTTGAACTAGTCTCTATATCTATATGTGTTGAACTTGTCCTATTTCTATATGTCTTGAATTAGTCTCTATTTCTATATGTGTCCAACTTGTCCTATTTATATATGTCTTGAACTAGTCTCTATATCTATATGTGTTGAACTTGTCCTAATTTTTTTTTTGCAAACTTAGTATGGCACATAAGGTGTTCACAAACGCATATAAAGTTCACGACATAGCTCTATTGCGTAGAGCAAGGCCCCTTTCCCTTCTTCTTCTTCCTCTCTTCTTCCTCTTCTTCCTCCCTTTTCCTTATGAGACGAGCCTCCTTAACCACCCTCTCCATGAACATCTGATTCTCCCTCTCTTTTTTTGCAGCTTCAAATGCCCAAAGCTTCTCACATTTCTCTTCAAAATCCTTCTGACGCTTCTTCGCTGCCTCCTCACATCTCCTAACCAAAGCTTGCTCCCTAGCTCGCATCGCCTCACTCGCTCTCTGTTTTTCCTCCCGCTTCTTCTCAAGCTCCTCTTCCTTCTTCTTCTTTAGCTTGGCTGCATCCTCCTCTCGAAGCTTCTTCGCAGCCTTCTCCCACCACCCCGCCATATCATCTTCGCCATCCTCCTTCATTGTTGGTTTGTTGGGTTGGGAAGCCGCCATACCTACAATGAGTGAAACATAATGGTAAGTAAGGACAAATTAAAGCCAATGTAAAACAAGAACATATGAAAAAGAAAACATATGAGAAAGATAACATATGAAAAAGAAAACATATGAGAAAGATAACATATGAAAAAGTAAACATATAGAAAAGTAAACATACGGAAATGGTCCATCGAGGTATCCAACCATTCCTCTAAAACGAACTTGCCCTTGTCGTTCACCACGACCACGAGCTCTACCACCACCACGGCCTCTTGTAAGTCCAAGTTGCCGACCTCTTTGTTGTCTAGATCCTCTTTGGCTACCACTTGGTTGGCTTGGCACTTGTTGGCTACCACTTGGTTGGGTTGGCACTTGTTGGCTACCACTTGGTTGCATTGGCACTTGTTGGCTACCACTTGGTTGCATTGGCACTTGTTGGCTAGCACTTGGTTGCCTTCGCACTTGTTGCCTAGGTCTTGGTTGGCTTGGCACTTGTTGGCTACCACTTGTTTGGGTCCCTTGTGTACCTCCTTGTTGACTTGTGCTTGCATCATTTTTCTTGGACCTTTTCCTTGGTTTGGGACATTTTCTTTGGTTGTGGCCTTGACCGTTGCACCGCCCACAACGTGAGCTTTCACGAGGCTCTTGGAATTGGTCGTTGCCCGCTTCGCGCCGGCCACCATGGCCCCATCCGTCCATGTCGCCTCTAAGACGCTTTGTCTTACGTCTACCCCGTTTAACAACCTTCAACTCCGGATCCGGCCATAGTTGAACTCCATGGTACTCCGGCCATTGTGATTGGTCCAAGTAAGGGTGAAAGCGGGGAGCCCATGTTTTCTTGACCGTCATGATTGAGAACTCCGACTCCCGCACGGTGCGTGGGTGGTTGATGTTCACATTCCGAACGCGACCGGCGGTATACAAGTGTGAGCAAGGGAGATGAAGCAACAATGGCCTTCCGCAAGTGCAATCACATTGTGTCAACGACACCTTGAAAGCCCGACCTCCGTGTTGCCGGCCATCGTTTGTGGTTCCTCCTGGCTCTTTCACTTCGTACTTCCACTCCTCATTGTCATATAATATAGCTTCTTCTGAGTCCGCCTTCCGTGATTGAAATACCAACCATTCATCAACCTTGGGTGGGAACTTGTACTTGTACTTGCGCGGGTTCTCACCCGCTATCTGTGCATCAGTTTCCATCGAGTACTTTAAAAAGTACGCATTCATCTTGTCAAATGTGTATTGAACTATTGCCGTCACGGGTAATCCACGTGCACCTTTGAGCACCCTATTGAAGCATTCGGTCATATTGCTTGTCATTTGACCGTATCTCCGGCCATCTTCATCAAAAGCACGTGCCCATTTGTTCCGGTATTGAATGTGCCTATTCAGAAAGTCTTGACCCCCGGGATCAAGTTTTTTGTGTGCGAGCAATTTGTTGTACAAATAGGCGAAGCGCTTGTCGGAGAAAGCGAGACAACAATCTTGAAGATCATCGGCCAACTCCTTAAGGCCACATGCCCTATAGAAGTTCGAACAAAAGTGCCTCATGCACCATCGATGGTGCAACGGTGCATGACCGGGAATGTCAATCTCCACCGCGTTAAGAATTCCTTGATGCCGATCCGATATGACACATATTTCCCTTTGGGCGGGTAACACCTTTGTCCTTAGGAGACGCAAAAACCACTCCCAATTTTCGTTGTTCTCCACCTCAACCAAAGCAAATGCCAATGGCAAAACCCGATTGTTGGCATCACTTGCTATCGCAACCAACAAGGTGCCCTTGTATTGTCCGGTCAAGAACGTGCCATCAATGGCGATGACCGGCCTACAGTGTTCGAAAGCCCTCAAACATTGCTCGAACGCCCAAAATGTACGGCCAAATACTCGGACTTTCCTTCCTTCATGAACGGTTGTTTGGTGCCCATGAGGCTCGACAACATGAACCATGCCTGGGTTTGTTGTGGCCATGGCTAACAACAACCTAGGGATTCGGTTGTATGCTTCCTCCCAAGTACCATACAACATCTTGAATGCGGCTTGCTTCGCCTTCCATGCCTTGCCGTACTTCACCTTGTAATGAAATATGGCTTTCACAAGATCAATGACATGTTGGACGCTCATTGTTGGAAGTGTGGATATTGAGTTGGACAACCTGTAAGCAATGAACTCGGACCTGAGTTGTTTGTGGCCTTCAGACACGATCTTGCCATCCACCCTTTTGCCTTGGCACATGTGAGTTGGCACACAACTCACTACATGCCAAGTTGGACCACCTTTCCATGGTCTTGCATGCACAATCCATGGACATTTTTCATCTTCACTTGCACATGCAACCGTGTAGCGCACATTGATGTCCGAGTGCACCACCTTGTGTGGACGATAATGCGTAACCGAGTAGTTGTCCAGCCACATCTTCATTTCCAACAAGGTTTCGAACTTAGACCCTTTAGCCATCCGGTTGTCGTCACCCATATCACGGTGAGAGCTTGGCCTAACACCGAGTGATACACATCGGCCACCATCTACCACGGCTTCATCCGCGAGACTAACATCCTTGAACAATTTAGTCCGATGATCCCGACGGAATACCTTCTCAAAAGCTTCGGCCTCCTTCATCGTGAACCCCTTCGCATCAACTTCTTCATCGGAACCATCGTCATCCGAGTCTGATGCATATGCACGGGAAAAAGGTATGGATTGGTCCATTGTCTCTTGCAAATGATATTTGTCGAGATCACCCACATTGTTGGCATGGAGATCAACTTCATTGTCATCGTCCGCATAATCATAATTGTCCTCTTCCTCTTGCAAAGCTTCATCTTGGTTGTTTGTAAACGGACTCAATGTTTGACGCACTTCTTGGGTCAAAAGAGGTTCATCAATTTCATCTCGCATCAAGGGTGGTGGCCTACTATGAACCAAAGGAGGTTCATCAATTGCATCTCGCTTAAAGGGTGGAGGGCTACTATGAACCAAAGGGGAAGGTTCCCGGTTCAAGTCCAAATGCAAACTTGAATCAACCTTCTTCGTTGCAAATAACTCAAGAGCCTTGTCAAGTGATTCGGCCACCGTTTCTTTGTATGCAACCCAACGTTGCTTCGAGTTGACGCGCATTGTCTTCCAACGGACGTGCATTCCATATCCTACATTATGCCTTCCCTCCAACTCAACGATATCACTAAGGTCCATCCAATTCAATTCTTTCCTAACTTGTTGCAAGAGCTCCGCATAGCTAGGACTACTATCAAACACAATGTCAAGCTCATCCGGGTCCGGTTCAATATTTCCTTTCAAAAATGCGTCTTTGTCCCCATGATGAACATACACACATGTTCTTCCCATCCCTGTAAGCATTCCAAAAACACAAGGTAACATTGCTTTCATGAGTACTAAATGCAAAGATTACCAAATAATGGAAACCATAATATATATATCAAACAACCCCCTAACCATAACCCTAACCCTAACCCTAACCCTAACCATAACCCTAACCATAACCCTAACCATAACCCTAACCATAACCTAACCCTAACAACAAAATAAGAACACCCATAAGAACACACATAGAGCACCCCAAATCACTAAATCTCACTTCTCCATTCAAATCACTAGATCCAAGCAAAACTAGCAACATTTGAGTAATTTGATAACATTTCTTGGATCAAAACAAGGGGATCGAAGGTGATTACCTTTAGGGAGGGCTTGACTCCGAAATCCACGGACAAATTCTTCAAATAAGCAAGATTTGAGAGAGGATTTGAGAGGGGAAGAGAGTGGGAGAGGGGCCTAAGCTCGGGTGGGGGAGTGGGAGAGAGTGTGGGTGGGGGAGTGGGGGTCCAGCGCGGCTGGTGGATAACTGCCTGTGCAGCGCCTGGCTCGGGGGCGCTGCACATTACAATGTGCAGCGCCTGAGTGGGAGGCGTTGCACGGCCGGGTGCGGGCCAGGGGCTGCCACGGTGGACAGGCGTGCAACGCCTCTGTTGCAGGCGCTGCACAGAAGGGTGCAGCGCCGTCGTGGCGGGCGCTGCACAAAAGGGTTACGGGAGTGAAATAGTTTCGCGAGCGGTTCATTTTGTGAATTTGTTGCCACAACAGGTCAAAATAGTCAAATTTGCCGCGGGGTGGCGTCTTAGACTGTGTGGACGGCGGACGCAGATGTTTCAGTGGCAGTAGCCAATTGCTTTCTCTTGATACGAGACATCGTAGAAGCCGAACGCGAAAACTGTGTTTTTGCAGATCGGAGTTTTGCAGATCAGGAGAAGTTTTTTACCGTGTCTTTCAAAAAAATACGGGTCTGACGTGTTTACAGTGTCTGCAGGGGTGGAGCACATTGGGCCGGCCCGTATGCACAGGAATACGGGTGATTTTTGTTGCTAGTAGTACTTATTCATCAGAAAGGCACAGTGCACCAGAGTGGTTCAAGAGCAGTGCATCAGGGTCAGCCCCGCCTGCGCCTCCGCAATGGCCCATCCCAGCACGGCTCGCTTGACACTCGAAACAAATGTACTCACGCACTAGCACACCACGGTTCACTTGCCTAATCGATCGAGCTTCCACTAAAAAAATCGATCTAAACTGATCAATCTATCGATTGATTTCTAGACACAGCGTACGAAGCCAACCTACCATAGTGCTATACACGAGTCGCCGTCTCGTACACAGGCAGCAGCGGCAGCGCGCCGGTTGCCGGACGCCACAGGCCACGCAGCCTGGGCCCTCACACAGCGACGACACGACGCACGCGAGCGACCCTACACGCCATCGGCCGGTCCGGTGCTCGGTAATTTCTCAACTTTTCCAATCTTGAATCTTCGTCTCCCTACTCTGACAAAAGTCCACACAATTATGGTAGCGCCTTTGGCCCTTTGTCTTGCTTATCCTAATTTCATTTACAAACTGCAGCAATCATGTATAAATTTGTAGCGAAATATACTAAATCACTATATTTGGGCAAAGCGTGGGGCATTTTCTAGGGTTATAACTTCTAATTTGGGTATATTTTACTTGTCTATACAAGTCTTCATATCTCATTTCATTTGTAACTTGTATTTGTCAATTACACACACCATGGGCAGGACCATGGACATGTTTCTTCTCTAAAGACAAGCATCATCACTCGATGTTTCCGAAGACATAAATAGGGAAGAGGAGATTGAATATGATCGAGACAAGATAAAATTGATAGAACATTACCACCCTAATTTGAAAGATCTGATAAGAAGAAAATATTTGTTTGATGGAACTTGCCATCCAAGAGACATTGATTTCGAATCCTTAGATTTTGGGGGTAAACATAGAAAGTTCAATCCTGATTAGTTTGATGAATTTGAGAGTTGGCTTGAATACAGTGAAGATAAGAAACACCCATATTGTTTTTCATGCATCTTATTTAGGGACCGTAGCCACAAAAAAGAAGTTGGGTACTCAAGATAATTTCCATGTTTTTAGCCATCTAAGTACTTTCATTTGGAAATTTATATTATGTTCTACTAATAAGTTTAATTCTATTTGTATCTTGTAGGTTACTGAACCTTGTTGTATGGCGAAGTATATTGGAATTTGAAAATGCAAGACATCCTTTTCAGGTATTTGTATCCCTTGTTTTATCATTATTGTAAGCATTTTGATGACTACATATTGTTTTACAAAACACCTTCTACTATATCCCATAATGTGTGCTAGAAGCTATGAAACACGTCTTTATCCAATACAACGTTGCTTGAAAATTTTATGCCTTGATAAGTGGTGCATCGGGTAGCATTTGCTCCAGCTCCGCCCCTGAGTGTCTGATCTGATAGCATTTTTTGCGTGGACCCGTATTTTGGCGGTTATTTTGCGGGTCGAGGCATTATACGGGGTCTGCTAGAGATGCTCTTCTGTCACTTTATTGTACTTGCTCTAACTAGTTCAGAAGCCACAGTAAATGAGAGAGGCGGCTTATGAGAAAAGTTAGGGAGGAGGCAGCTTATTTTTTAAGCCGCCAAAAGAACTGAGCCTTGTTTGGTTCCAGCTAATTAGTCCCACCTCGCCCTTTTCAATTTAATTCTACTGATTTGTATAGGTCTATAAGTTGTATGATAATCGACAAGGAGCCTCGAGGATTAACTAAGGAAAGTTGTGATGTGGGTCAGTGTTGTGGCTGGATGATACACGAAAATTGAGGGGCATGAATAAAATAAAAGGAGTCGCTGCTAATTGCATGAGAAATAAAGAACGAATGGAAAAGTGAAAGGAAACACTAATTGCATGGGAATTGAGAAGGAATTAGAAAGGAAAGAAAGAGATTTGCTAGGTTAAAAATATGAGTGTTCTCTCTACAATCTTACTGCGGCTCCGGCTATTTCATCGGCTACGACACATACATTCAGTCTCTATCACCCAACGGGGCGTAGTTGCCTATCACGCGGCCGGGGGTGCATCTTTTGCATCTCATTATCCCAACTCATTAACGTAAAAAGGTAACAATTTTGATCGATGTATTTTTTCTGTTACCTTTGCACCCATTGATTCATATATTTACAATAAATATGTGACTAAAGTTCGATAGTGTCCCAATGGCATCTATGACCTACCCACAAGGTGATATGATCTAAATGACTTAAATGGCGGTGGATTGACTGCCGCTACAGTATGATCGTGGCGAGCTCAATATGGTCGCCTTTTTGCTATATACTCTAGATTAACGAGGACCTCACGATTCCCATCACATGCCGCCTTACGGAAGCTTGCCGTGCTAAACCCGCTGGCACCGGTCACCAACACACGAGAAAAGAGGACTCATCATTTACCGTTTACTATGTAGCGACGCACCCGTGTTGTGCCAAAGTATGATAAAAAACACATCGTCCTGGGATTGATCACGTTCGTCTTGAATAGATGGACAATATGAGCCCCATTAGCAATGGGATGGAAAGGAGAAATGGCAACAAAATTGAATTGGTAGCTAGGAGCGCGTAAGAATTTTGTTTCTCCCGTTGGAACACACCAACACATTTTCTAATCCAATCTTAAGTGTCTTCCGTGGCACTAGTGTCGTTTCGTACGTCTTGGTCTTGCACAAGCACGAGAATTTTTTGTTTCCGTGTTCGGTGGTGAAGTGGTCCAACCGTGAGGCTCTATGGCACACTTTGTATCCCTGTCATGCGTACTTTTTTTTTTGCGAAAAGAAGGATAACCCGAGCCTTTGCATCAGGACGATGCATGCAACTATTATTAAGAATGCAGAATCCAGTAGCCGAACTATATCAACCCGGAAATAAAACGAAAAAGAAAACCCGAGGCGGCAATGCCTCACGACAGTAACTCCACCAAATAGACTAACCCTATGTTACAAGATGACATCAAAACAAAAAATACACAACTTATAGGCTACACCTTCAATAAGAAATCGTCGCACGTGCGCCGATGATGGCGAGTCCAACACAAGGTTGAACTCCGGATTCTCATCCCCAAAGCCAAGATTCAATCCACCACCTTCAGTAAAGTCACGACGCGGGCGCGTGTCGACATAATCTAATCATAGATCTTGTGTTTCCCCCAGAGTGCCTAAACTCGCGTTGAAGCTGTATGTACCATCATCCCTTATCCGGCAACCAACGCCTCAATAACCGGATACCTCCGGGAAGACATCGGAAGACAACAACGTCCCATACCGCCTGCCTCCCGCCATTGTCGCACCACCTTCGATCGAGTAGCAATAGGCTAAACAATACACCTGTACCAGAGCCACCGAGCATCACCTGCCGGTAGCAGGCATGACTTGACGCCTCCGCATGAGATATCATGCATAGCATATGCCGGTGACGCATGCGCCAATGGCTTCACCAGCCGGCGATAAGCATTGCTCGACTTCTTTAGAAGAGACGCATATGTCACCTGCCGAGCCGCATCGAACCCGATCTGTTTATAGAGGGGACGTCCCATACCGTCACAAGCCTCAGAAAGGCCGTCACCACCTCGAGATCCGGTCTATCCGAGTCGCCCACACGATCACGAAGTCCGCCGTCATTATGAGTTTTCACCTTGAGTTGTTGGTAAATAAAAGTGTGATGATCATCTTTATTAGAGCATTATCCCATGTGAGGTTTATAAAGTAAAATAGGCCAAAGAGCCCAAATAAAAAAGAGAGGCCAAAAGTGTCTAAAAATAAAAAAAAGAAGAAAAAAAGAAAAGGAAAAATAAATGAGAGGAAAAGAGAGAAGGGACAGTGTTACTATCCTTTTCCACACTTGTGCTTCAAAATAGCACCATGTTCTTCATGATAGAGAGTCTCCTATGTTGACACTTTCATATATTACTAGTGGGAATTTTTCATCATAGAGCTTGGCTTGTATATTCCAATGATGGGCTTCCTCAAATTGCCCTAGGTCTTCATGAGCAAGAAAGTTGGATGACACCCACTTAGTTTTCTTTTGAGCTTTCATACACTTATAGCTTTAGTGCATCCGTTACATGGCAATCCCTACTCACTCACATTGATATCAATCGATGAACATATCCATAGCCCATTAATTTGCCTAGTTGATGTGAGACTTTCTCCCTTCTTTTGTCTACTACCACCTTCTATTCCACTTATAATGCTATATCCATAGGTCACGCTCAAGTATTGCGTGAAGAGTTGAAAAATCTGAAGCGCGTTAAAAAGTATGAACCAATTGCTTGGCTGACACCGGGGTAGTACATGATTTATACTTTGTGTTAAGAAGAGGGGGCATAACAAGACTATATGGTTTGTAGGGATAACTTTCTTTAGCCATGTTATTTTGAAGTTTCAAGATTTTGCTTTTTAGTATGCTTGAAGTATTATTGTTTTTATGTCAATATTAAACTTTTGTTTGGAATCTTATGGATCTGAATATTCATGCCACAATAAGAAAATTACATTGATAAATATGTTAGGTAGCATTCCACATCAAAAATTCTGTTTTTATTATTTACCTACTCGAGGACGAGCAGGAATTAAGCTTAGGGATGTTTGATACGTCTCCAACGTATCTACAATTTTGTATTGTTTCATGCTATTATATTATCTACTTGGATGTTTTATATGCATTAATATGCTATTTTATATCATTTTGGGACTAACCTATTAACTTAGTACCCAGCGCGAGTTTCTGTTTTTCCTTGTTTTTGTCTTCTACAAAAAGTCAATATCAAATGGAGTCTAAATGGAATACAACTTTACGGTGATTTTTCTTGGACCTGAATGATGGAAATATGCCCTAGAGGCAATAATAAAGTTGTTATTATTATATTTACTTATTCATAATAAAGGTTTATTATTCATGCTGTAATTGTATTGACCAAAAACTTATATACATGTGTGAATACATAAACAAATACCGTTTCCCTAGTGAGCCTCTACTAGACTAGCTCGTCGATTAACAGATGGTTAAGGTTTTCTAACAATAGACATGAGTTGTCATTTGATAACGGGATCAATGATGTGATCGACAAGACCCATTCGTTAGCATAGCATATGATCGTTCAGTTTATTACTACTGCTTTCTAAATGTCAAATACATGTCGACCATGAGATCATGCAACTCTCGAACTCCGGAGGAATATGTTGTGTGCAATCAAATGTCACAACATAACTGGATGATCAAAAAGATGCTCTACATGTATCTCCGAAGGTGTCTGTTGGGTTGGCATGGATCGAGACTGAGATTTATCACTCTGTGTGATGGAGAGGTATCCCTGGGCCCTCTCGGTAATACAACATCACAAGAAGCTTGCAACCAAAGTGACTAAGGAGTTAGTTGCAAGATGATATATTATGGAACGAGTAAAGAGACTTGCCGGTGATGACTGTGTTGGAGATATGCTCTAGAGGCAATAATAAAAGCATTATTATTATATCTCCTTGTTCATGATAATTGTCTGTTATTCATGCTTGAATTGTATTGTACGGAAACAACGATACATGTGTGAATACACAGACCACAATGAGTCCCTGGTAGGCCTCTAGTTACCAGCTCGTTGATCAACATATGGTCACGGTTTCCTGACCATGGACATGAGATGTTAGTGATAACGGGATCACATCATTAGGAGAATGATGTGATGGGCAAGACCCAAACTTGGGCATAACACGAGATCATATAGTTCGTAATGCATAAGCTTTTCGGTGTCAAGTATTTATTCCTTAGACCATGAGGTTGTACAACTCCCGGATACCGTAGGAGTACTTTGGGTGTGCCAACCGTCACAATGTAACTGGGTGGCTATAAAGATACGCATCGGGTATCTCCGAAAGTGTCTGTTGAGTTGGTACGAACCGAGACTGGGATGTTGTCACTCCGTATGACGGAGAGGTACCTCTGGGCCCACTCGGTAATACATCATCATAATGAGCTCGATGTGACTAAGTAGTTAGTCACGGGATGATGGATTACGGATCGAGTAAAGAGACTTGCCATAACGAGATTGAACAAGGTATCGGGAATACCGACGATCAAATCTCGGGCAAGTACCGTACCGATGGACAAAGGGAATAACATACGGGTTTGAGTGAATCCTTGACACGGTGGTTCATCCGATGAATATCATCGAGGAACACGTGGGAACCAACATGGGTATCCAGATCCCGCTGTTGGTTATTGACCGGAGAGTGGTCTCGGTCATGTCTACGTGTCTCCCGAACCCGTAGGGTCTACACACTTAAGGTTCGGTAACGCTAGGGTCGTAGAGATAAATGCATGTGGAAACCTGAAAGTTGTTCGGAGTCCCGGATGAGATCCCGGATGTCACGAGGAGTTCCGGAATGGTCTGGAGGTAAAGATTGATATATAGGAAGTCCAGTTTCGGCCAACGGGTGATCTCCGGGGGTCAGCGGGAGCGTCCCGGGACCACCGGAGGGGCCCCGGGGGTCCACCGGATGGGGCCACCCATCCCGGTGGGGCCCCTAGGCCGCAAGGGGAAGTGTCCAGCCCTCAGGGCTGGCGCACCACTAGGGGGCCCACCTGCCCATGCGCCTAGGGTTAAAACCCTAAGGGGGAGGGGGGCTCCACTTGCCTTGGGGGGCAAGGAACCCTCCCTGGCCGCCGCCCCCTTGCAGATTGGATCTGCAGGGGGTCCTGGCGCCCCCCTGGCCCCCTATATATATGTGGGGGAGGAGAGGGCAGCCGCACCCAAGCCCTGGCGCCTCTCCCCCTCCCGTCACACCTCCATACTCCCAACGCAGGGCGCCCGGCGAAGCCCTGCTGCGATCTCCACTGCATCTGTCATCACGCCGTCGTGCTGTCGGATCTCTGACGACTTCTCCTCCCCCCTTGCTGGATCAAGAAGGAGGTGACGTTGCTGCACCGTACATGTGTTGAACGCGGAGGTGCCGTCCGTTCGGCGCTAGATCATCGGTGACGAAGAACGTGAAGAGTTCGACTACTTCATCCACACTTCGTTGAAAGCTTCCGCACGCGATCTACATAACGGTATGTAGATGCACTCTTACTTGCTCGTTGCTAGATGTATCCATAGTTGGATCATGGTGAAGACGTAGAATTTTTTTGAATTATGCTACGTTCCCCAACAGTGGCATCTGAGCCTAGGTTTTACGCGTAGCATCTTGCACGAGTAGAACACAAAGCAGTTGTGGGCATATGATCTTGTTCAACTTTCTTACCGTTACTAGTCAATCTTGATTCGGCGGTATTGTGGGATGAAGCGGCCCGGACCGACCTTACACGTACGCTTACATGAGACTGGTTCCACCGACAGACATGCACTAGATGCATAAGGTGGCTGGTGGGTGTCTGTCTCTCCTACTTTAGTCGGATCGGATTCGATGAAAAGGGTCCTTATGAAGGGTAAATAGAAGTTGACAAATCACGTTGTGGTTTTGGCGTAGGTAAGAAACGTTCTTGCTAGAAATCCTATAGAAGCCACGTAAAACTTGCAACAACAATTAGAGGACGTCTAACTTGTTTTTGCAGCATGTGCTATGTGACGTGGTATGGCCAAGAACGAAGATGTGATGAATGATATATGTGATGTATGAGATTGATCATGTTTTTGTAATAGGGAATCACGACTTGCATGTCGATGAACTTGACAACCGGCAGGAGCCATAGGAGTTGTCTTTATTATTGTATGACCTGCGTGTTACTGAATAACGCCATGTAATTACTTTACTTCATTGCTAAACGTTAGCTATAGTAGTAGAAGTAATAGTTGGCGTGACGACTTCTTCAAGACACGATGATGGAGATCATGATGATGAAGATCATGGTGTCGAGCCGGTGACAAGATGATCATGGTGCCCCGAAGATGGAGATCCAAGGAGCAAGATGATATTGGCCATATCATGTCACTTTAATTGATTGCATGTGATGTTTATCATGTTTATGCATCTTGTTTACTTAGAACGACGGTAGTAAATAAGATGATCTCTCACTAAAATTTCAAGTATTGTGTTTCCCCTAACTGTGCACCGTTGCTAAAGTTCGTTGCTCCGAAGCACCACGTGATGATCGGGTGTGATAGGTTCTAACGTTCGCATACAACGGGTGTAAGATAGATTTACACACGCGATACACTTAGGGTTCACTTGACGAGCCTAGCATGTACAGACATGGCCTCGGAACACGGAAGACCGAAAGGTCGAACACGAGTCATATAGAAGATACGATCAACATGAAGATGTTCACTGTTGATGACTAGTCCGTCTCACATGATGATCGGACACGGACTACTCGATTCGGATCGTGTATTACTTAGATGACTAGAGAGATGTCATTCTGAGTGGGAGTTCATTATAATTTGATTAAGATGAACTTAATTATCATGAACTTAGTCTAAATTCTTTACAATATCTCTTGTAGATCAAATGGCCCACGCTCAGGTTTCCCTCAACTTCAACGCGTTCCTAGAGAAAACCAAGCTGAAAGACGATGGTAGCAACTATACGGATTGGGTCCGTAACCTGAGGATTATCCTCATAGCTGCCAAGAGAACTTATGTCCTAGAAGCACCGCTAGGTGATGCACCCGTTCTCCCAGCGACTCAAGACGTTATGAACACCTGGCAGTCGCGTTGTGATGATTACTCCCTGGTTCAGTGCGGCATGCTTTACAGTTTAGAATCGGGGCTCCAAAAACGTTTTGAGCACCACGGAGCATATGAGATGTTCGAAGAGCTGAAAATGGTTTTCCAAGCTCATGCCTGAGTCGAGAGATATGATGTATCCGACGCATTCTACAACTGTAAGATGGAGGAAAACAGTTCTGTCAGTGAGCACATCCTCAAGATTTCAGGATTGCACAACCGCTTGTCTCAGCTGGGAATGGATCTCCCAGATGAAGCGGTCGTTGACAGAATCCTCCAGTCGCTCCCACCAAGCTTCAAGAGCTTCGTGTTGAACTTCAATATGCAGGGGATGGAGAAGTCCATTCCCGAGGTATATTCAATGCTGAAATCAGCGGAGGTAGACATCAAGAAAGAACATCAAGTGTTGATGGTCAATAAAACCACTAAGTTCAAGAAAGGCAAGGGTAAGAAGAACTTCAAGAAGGACGGCAAGGGAGTTGCCGCGCCTGGCAAGCCTGTTGCCGGGAAGAAGCCAATGTATGGACCCAAGCCTGAGACAGAGTGCTTTTATTGCAAGGGAACGGGTCACTGGAAGCGGAACTGCCCCAAATACTTAGCAGACAAGAAGGCCGACAACGTCAAAGGTATATATGATATACATGTTATTGATGTGTACCTTACCAGCACTCGTAGTAGCTCCTGGGTATTCGATACCGGTGCAGTTGCTCACATTTCTAACTCAAAGCAGGAGCTGCGGAATAAACGGAGACTGGCGAAGGATGAGGTGACGATGCGCGTCGGGAATGGTTCCAAGGTCGATGTGATCGCCGTCGGCACGCTACCTCTACATCTACCCTCGGGATTAGTTTTAAACCTCAATAATTGTTATTTAGTACCAGCTTTGAGCATGAACATTGTTTCTGGATCTCGTCTTATGCGAGATGGATATTCTTTCAAATCGGAGAATAATGGTTGTTCTATTTATTTGAGAGATATGTTTTATAATCATGCCCCGCTGGTGAATGGTTTATTTTTAATGAATCTCGAACGTAGTGATACACATATTCATAGTGTAGATGCCAAAAGATGTAAAGTTGATAATGATAGTCCCACATACTTGTGGCATTGCCGCCTTGGTCATATTGGTGTCAAACGTATGAAGAAGCTCCATTCGGATGGACTTATAGAGTCTCTTGATTATGAATCATTTGACACGTGCGAACCATGCCTCTTGGGCAAGATGACCAAGACTCCGTTCTCCGGAACAATGGAGCGAGCAACCAACTTACTGGAAATCATACATACCGATGTGTGCGGTCCAATGAGTGTTGAGGCTCGCGGAGGCTACCGTTATGTTCTCACCCTCACAGATGACTTGAGTAGATATGGGTATATCTATTTGATGAAACACAAGTCTGAGACCTTTGAAAAGTTCAAGGAATTTCAGAATGAGGTTGAGAATCAACGTGACAGAAAAATAAAGTTCTTGCGATCGGATCGTGGGGGTGAATATTTAAGTCATGAATTTGGCACACACCTTAGAAGATGTGGAATTGTTTCACAATTGACACCGCCCGGAACACCTCAACGTAACGGTGTGTCCGAACGTCGAAATCGTACTCTGTTGGACATGGTGCGATCTATGATGTCCCTCACCGATTTACCGCTATCTTTTTGGGGTTATGCTTTAGAGACTGTCGCATTCACTTTAAATAGGGCTCCGTCGAAATCCGTTGAGACGACTCCGTATGAACTTTGGTTTGGCAAGAAACCGAAGCTGTCGTTTCTGAAAGTTTGGGGTTGCGATGCTTATGTCAAGAAACTTCAACCTGAAAAGCTCGAACCCAAATCGGAAAAATGCGTCTTCATAGGATACCCAAAGGAAACAATTGGGTACACCTTCTACCACAGATCCGAAGGCAAAGTCTTTGTTGCCAAGAATGGATGCTTTTTGGAGAAAGAGTTTCTCTCGAAAGAAGTGAGTGGGAGGAAAGTAGAACTTGATGAGGTGACAGTCACCCCTCCTGCACCGGAAAGTAGCGCAGCGCAGGAAACTGTTCCTGAGGTGCCTGCACCGACAAGGGAGGAAGTTAATGATAATGATCATGAAGAAACAGATCAAGTTACTACTGAACTTCGAAGGTCCACAAGGGCACGTTCCGCACCAGAGTGGTACGGCAACCCTGTACTAGAAATCATGTTGTTAGACAACGGTGAACCTTCGAACTATGAAGAAGCAATGGCGGGCCCAAATTCCAATAAATGGCTTGGAGCCATGAAATCCGAGATAGAATCCATGTATGAAAACAAAGTATGGACTTTGGTGGACTTGCCCGATGACAGGCACGCCATAGAAAACAAATGGATATTTAAGAAGAAGACAGACGCGGATGGTAATGTGACCATCTATAAGGCTCGGCTTGTCGCTAAGGGTTATCGACAAGTTCAAGGGATTGACTACGACGAGACTTTCTCTCCCGTAGCGATGCTGAAGTCAGTCAGAATCATGTTAGCTATTGCCGCATTCTATGATTATGAGATATGGCAAATGGACGTCAAAACAGCATTCCTTAACGGCTTCCTCAAGGAAGAGTTGTATATGATGCAACCGGAAGGTTTTGTCGATCCAGAGAACGCTAACAAGGTATGCAAGCTCCAGCGCTCGATTTACGGGCTGGTGCAAGCATCTCGGAGTTGGAATATTCGCTTTGATGAAGTGATCAAAGCGTTTGGATTTATACAGACTTATGGAGAAGCCTGTATTTACAAGAAAGTGAGTGGGAGCTCTGTGGCATTTCTCATATTATATGTGGATGACATATTGCTGATGGGAAATGATATAGAATTCTTGGAAAATGTAAAGGCCTACTTGAATAAAAGTTTTTCAATGAAGGACCTTGGAGAAGCTGCTTACATATTAGGCATCAAAATCTATAGAGATAGATCGAGACGTCTCATTGGTCTTTCACAAAGTACATACCTTGACAAAATATTGAAGAAGTTCAATATGGATCAGTCAAAGAAAGGATTCTTGCCTGTTTTGCAGGGTATGAGATTGAGTAAGACTCAGTCGCCGACCACGGCAGAAGATAGAGAAAAGATGAGTGTCATTCCCTATGCCTCGGCCATAGGTTCTATCATGTATGCCATGCTGTGTACCAGACCTGATGTGAACCTTGCCATAAGTTTGGTAGGGAGGTACCAAAGTGATCCCGGTACGGAACACTGGACAGCGGTCAAGAACATCCTGAAGTACCTGAAAAGGACTAAGGATATGTTTCTCGTTTATGGAGGTGACGAAGAGCTCGTCGTAAAGGGTTACGTCGATGCTAGCTTCGACACAGATCTGGATGACTCTAAGTCGCAAACCGGATACGTGTATATTTTGAATGGAGGGGCAGTCAGCTGGTGCAGTTGCAAGCAAAGCGTGGTGGCAGCATCTACATGTGAAGCGGAGTACATAGCTGCTTCTGAAGCAGCACAGGAAGGAGTCTGGATGAAGGAGTTCATCACCGACCTAGGAGTCATTCCAAGCGCGTCAAGCCCGATGACTCTCTTCTGTGACAACACTGGTGCTATTGCTATTACCAAGGAGCCCAGGTTTCACAAGAAGACCAAGCACATCAAGCGTCGTTTCAACTCCATCCGGAATTATGTTCAGGATGGAGACATAGATATTTGTAAAGTGCATACGGATCTGAATGTCGCAAACCCGTTGACTAAACCTCTTTCACGGGCAAAACATGATCAACACCAGAACTCTATGGGTGTTCGATTCATCACAATGTAACTAGATTATTGACTCTAGTGCAAGTGGGAGACTGTTGGAGATATGCTCTAGAGGCAATAATAAAAGCATTATTATTATATCTCCTTGTTCATGATAATTGTCTGTTATTCATGCTTGAATTGTATTGTACGGAAACAGCGATACATGTGTGAATACACAGACCACAATGAGTCCCTGGTAGGCCTCTAGTTACCAGCTCGTTGATCAACATATGGTCACGGTTTCCTGACCATGGACATGAGATGTTAGTGATAACGGGATCACATCATTAGGAGAATGATGTGATGGGCAAGACCCAAACTTGAGCATAACACGATATCGTATAGTTCGTAATGCATAAGCTTTTCGGTGTCAAGTATTTATTCCTTAGACCATGAGGTTGTACAACTCCCGGATACCGTAGGAGTACTTTGGGTGTGCCAACCGTCACAACGTAACTGGGTGGCTATAAAGGTACGCATCGGGTATCTCCGAAAGTGTCTGTTGAGTTGGTACGAACCAAGACTGGGATGTTGTCACTCCGTATGACGGAGAGGTACCTCTGGGCCCACTCGGTAATACATCATCATAATGAGCTCGATGTGACTAAGTAGTTAGTCACGGGATGATGGATTATGGATCGAGTAAAGAGACTTGCCATAACGAGATTGAACAAGGTATCGGGAATACCGACGATCGAATCTCGGGCAAGTACCGTACCGATGGACAAAGGGAATAACATACGGGATTGAGTGAATCCTTGACACGGTGGTTCATCCGATGAATATCATCGAGGAACACGTGGGAACCAACATGGGTATCCAGATCCCGCTGTTGGTTATTGACCGGAGAGTGGTCTCGGTCATGTCTACGTGTCTCCCGAACCCGTAGGGTCTACACACTTAAGGTTCGGTAACGCTAGGGTCGTAGAGATAAATGCACGTGGAAACCCGAAAGTTGTTCGGAGTCCCGGATGGGATCCCGGACGTCACGAGGAGTTCCAGAATGGTCCGGAGGTAAAGATTGATATATGAAGTCCAGTTTCGGCCAACGGGTGATCTCCGGGGGTCACCGGGAGCGTCCCCGGACCACCGGAGGGGCCCCGGGGGTCCACCGGGTGGGGCCACCCATCCCGGTGGGGCCCCTAGGCCGCAAGGGGAAGTGTCCAGCCCTCAGGGCTGGCGTACCACTAGGGGGCCCACCTCCCCATGCGCCTAGGGTTAAAACCCTAAGGGGGAGGGGGATCCACTTGCCTTGGGGGGCAAGGAACCCCCCCTGGCCGCCGCCCCCTTGCAGATTGGATCTGCAGGGGGTCCTGGCGCCCCCTGGCCCCCTATATATATGTGGGGGGGGGGGAGAGGGCAGCCGCACCCAAGCCCTGGCACCTCTCCCCCTCCCGTCACACCTCCATACTCCCAACGCAGGGCGCCCGGCGAAGCCCTGCTGCGATCTCCACTGCATCCGTCATCACGCCGTCGTGCTGCCGGATCTCTGACGACTTCTCCTCCCCCCTTGCTGGATCAAGAAGGAGGTGACGTTGCTGCACCGTACGTGTGTTGAACGCGGAGGTGCCGTCCGTTCGGCGCTAGATCATCGGTGACGAAGAACGTGAAGAGTTCGACTACTTCATCCACACTTCGTTGAAAGCTTCCGCACGCGATCTACATAACGGTATGTAGATGCACTCTTACTTGCTCGTTGCTAGATGTATCCATAGTTGGATCTTGGTGAAGACGTAGAAATTTTTTGAATTATGCTACGTTCCCCAACAGACTGAACTAGGTATGGAGATACTGACGATTGAATCCCGGGCAAGTAACATACCGACAGACAAAGAGAACTACGTATGTTGTCATAAAGGTTTGACCGATAAAGATCTTCGTAGAATTGTAGGAACCAATATGTGCGTCCATGTCCCGCTATTGGTTATTGACCGGAGAGTCGTATCGGTCACGTCTACATGATTCTCGGACCTATAAGGTCTGCACGCTTAACGTTCGTTGATGATATATAGTATTATATGAGTTATGTGAATTGGTGACCGAATGTTGTTCGGAGTCCCAGATGAGATCACGGACATGACGAGGAGTTCCGGAATGGTCCGGAGGTAAAGATTGATATATAGGACGATACTATTTGGTCACCGGAAATGTTTCGGAATGCACCAAAGTTTTATTGGAGTGCCGGAAGGGGTTTCGGGAGGCCACCGGTACTTGGTGGGCCTCATGGGCCAAAGGAGGGAGGCGCAATAGCCTACTAAGGAGCCGGGCGTGCTCCACCTCCCCAGCCCATGTGCTATGAAGGAAAGGGGGGCCACGGCAGGGCAGCCGCCGGCCCCTCCCATGCCATCTCCTCCACCCCTATACAAGGAAAGGGGGAAGGCGCCTAGGGCAGAAGGCCAGGGCTGACCGCCAGCCCCTTGGGGGTGCCCTAGGGCTGCCTCCCCTCCCCCACCTGTATATATGTGAGGGGGGAGAGGGGCAAAAAACACCACGATCCCCAAGCCGTGTGTGGTACCCCCTCTCCCTCTAGTTCTAGTTCCTCCTCCGTCCACATCTGTTGTGCTTGACGAAGCCCTGCGAGCAGATTCACCACCATCGTCACCACACCGTCGTGCTGCCGGAACACATCTACTAATTCACCGCTCTTGCTAGATCGAGAAGGCATGGACATCATCGAGCTGAACGTGTGCTGAACGTGGAGGTGCCGTACGCTCGGTACTTGATCGGGACGGATCATGAAGGTGTACGACTACATCAACCGCGTTGGTAAACGCTTCCACTTAGCGATATTCAAGGGTATCAACATGCTCTCCCCATCTCGTAGCTATGCATCTCCATGGATAGATCTTGCGTGTGCATAGATTTTTTTTGTTTTCCATGCAACATTTCCCAACAGTGGCATCATGAGCCAAGTCTATGCGTAGATGATATGCACAAGTTGAACACAAAGGAGTTGTGGGCGGTGACGTTCATACTGCTTACTGGCTACCTCTTGAGCTTGCGTTGGTTTTTCCCTTGAAGAGGAAAGGGTGATGCAGCAAAGTAGAGTAAGTATTTCCCTCAGTTTGAGAACCAAGGTATCAATCCAGTAGGAGATTACACACAAATCGCCAAATACCTACACAAACAATCAAACAACTTGCACCCAATGCAATAAAGGGGTTGTCAATCCCTTCATGGTTATTTGCAAACGTGAGATCCAATAGAGATAGATGAACTAGTAAAGAAAATATTTTGGGGGTTTTGGTTTATAGAATGAAAAGTAAAAGATTGCAAAATAGTAGATCAAAAACTTATAAGATGGAAAGTAGACACGGAGGCCATATGTTTCACTAGAGGCTTCTCTCATGATAGCAAATATTACGGTGGGTGAACAAATTACTATCAAGCAATTGATAGAAGAGCGAATAATTATGACGACATCTATGGCAATGATCATGAATATAGGCATCACGTCCATGACAAGTAGATCGAAACGATTTTGCATATACTACTATTACTCCACACATCGACCAAAACGATTCTGCATCTAGAGTATTAAGTTCATGAGAACAAAGTAACTCATTAAGCAAGATGACATGATGTAGCGGAATTAACTCAAGCAATATGATGAAAACCCCATCTTGTTATCCTCGATGGCAACAATACAATACATGTAATGTCCCTTTCTGTCACTGGGATTGAGCACCGCAAGATTGAACCAAAAGCAAAGCACTTCTCCCGTTGCAAGAAAAACCAATCTAGTTGGCCAAACAAAACCGATAGCTCGAAGAGAATTACTAACATATTAAATCATGCATATAAGAATTCAGAAGAAACTCAAATATTATTCATAGATAATCTGATCATAAACCCACAATTCATCGGATCTTGACAAACACACTGCAAAAGAAGATTACATCGGATATATCTCCAAGATAAACGAGGAGAACATGGTATTGTGGATCAAAGAGAGAGAAGAAGCCATCTAGCTACTAGCTATGGACCCGTAGGTCTGTGGTAAACTACTCACACTTCATCAGAAGGGTAATAGGGTTGATGTAGACGCCCTCCGTGGTTGATTCCCCCTCCGGCAGAGTACCGGAAAAGGCCTCCATATGGGATCTCGCGAGAACAGAAGGTTACGACGGCGGAAAAGTGGTTTCGATGGATGTTCTGGGGTTTCTGGAATATATGTGAATTTATAGGTGGAAGAAGTAGGCCAGGGGAGGCACGAGGGGCCCACAAGGTAGGGGCGCGCATCGTACCCCCTAGGCAGGCCCTCCACCCTTGTGTCCGCCTCGCAGATCCCTTGGCGTGTACTCCAAGTCCATCCGGTGTCTTCTGGTCCAAGAAAAATCCCCGTAAAGTTTCGTTCCGTTTGGACACCGTTTGATATTCCTTTTCTGCGAAACTAAAAAACAAGGAAAAAACATAAACTGGCACTGGGCTCTGGGTTAATAGGTTAGTCCCAAAAATCATATAAAATATAATATAAATGCATATACAACATCCAAGATAGATAATATAATAGCATGGAACAATAAAAATTATAGATACGTTGGAGACATAGCAAGCATCCCCAAGCTTAATTCCTGCTTGTCCTTGAGTAGGTAAATGATAAAAACAATTTTTTTGATGTGGAATGCTACCCAACATATTTATCAATGTAATATTCTTTATTGTGGCATGGCTGTTCAAATCCGTAAGACTCAAAATTAAAAAAATTAATATCAAAACAGTAATACTTCAAGCATACTAGAAAGTAATCTATGAAGCTTCAAAAATAACATGGCTAAAGAAAGTTATCCCTACAAAATCATATAGTCATTTATGCTCCCTCTTCTTAACACAAAGTATAAATCATGCCTATCCCGGTGTCAATCAAGCAATTGTTTTCATACTTTAACATTCTTAAACCTTTTCAAGTCTTCACGCAATACATGAGCGTGAGCCATGGATATAGCACTATGGGTGGAATAGAAGGTGGTAATAGAAAAAAGGAGGGAGAAAGTCTCAGATCGACTAGGCAAATCAATGGACTATGGATATGTCCATCAATCAATATCAATGTGAGTGAGTAGGGATTGCCATGTAATGGATGCACTAGAACTATAAGTGTATGAAAGCTCAACAAGACAACTAGTGAGTGTGCATCAACGTGCTTGTTCATGAAGACCTAGGGCATTTTGAGGAAGCCCATCGTTGGAATATACAAGCCAAGTTCTATAATGAAAAATTTCCACTAGTGATAAATGTAAGTGACAACATAGGAGACTCTCTATCATGAAGAACATGGTGCTACTTTGAAGCACAAGCGTGGAAAAGGATAGTAACATTGTCCCTTCTCCCCTTTTCTCTCTTTTTTTATTCTTTTTTTTGTAGTCTCGTCTCTTTTTTTGGAGACCCTTTTATTTTTTTGGAGACTCATTTGGCCTCTTTATTTATTACCTCACATGGGACAATGCTCTAATAATGATGATCATCACACTTTTATTTACTTACAACTCCATATTACAACTCAATACTAGAACAAAGATATGACTCTATATGAATGCCTCCGGCGGTGTACCGGGATGTGGAATGACCAAGAGTGACATGTATGGAAAATATGAACGGTGGCTTCGACACAAATACTATGTCAATTACATGATCATGCAAAGCAATATGACAATGATGAAGCGTGTCATAATAAACGGAACAGTGGAGTTACATGGCAATATATCTTGGAATGGCTATCGAAATTCCATAATATGTAGGTATGGTGGCTGTTTTGAGGAAGGTATAAGGAGGGTTTTATGCACCGGCGAAAGTTGTGCGACACTAGAGTGGCTAGCAAGGTGGAAGGGTGAGAGTGCGTAT
Organism: Secale cereale; assembly: GCA_902687465.1. Taxonomy (NCBI): domain Eukaryota; kingdom Viridiplantae; phylum Streptophyta; class Magnoliopsida; order Poales; family Poaceae; genus Secale; species Secale cereale. The sequence goes on along the minus strand of LR738714.1, from coordinate 93,841,649 downwards.
AATCCATGGACTCAGCATTAGTCATAAAGAACTGACATACTTATTGCGAAAAAAATTATTAGCTCTCGAGCAAAGTACTACGACGCATGCCCCTAGGGGGGAGGTTGGTAGGATTTAACCATCGTGCGCCCCTGACCTTCACGCAAAGACAAACACTCAAAATACAAAGTGCTCCAATTCGGGTACATAGTTAGGAGACCATACGTGCATGCTACGGGAATCACAAACCTTAACACAATTATTTCTTTAACCTCACAAACTACCACTAGCATTACTCTAATATTACCATCTTAACATCTCAAAACAATTACAAGGAGTCAAACTTCACATAGTATTCAATGCTCTATATATGAAAGTTTTTATTATATCTCCTTTGGATGTCTATCATATTAGGACTAAATTCATAACCCAAGCAAATTACCATGCTGTTCTTTAAGACTCTCAAAATAATATAAGTTAAGCAAGAGAGTTCAACAATTTCTATAAAATAAAACCATCGCCATGCTCTAAAAAGATATAAGTGAAGCACTAGAGCAAAATTGCCTAGCTCAAAAGATATAAGTGAAGCACATAGAGTATTCTAATAAATCACGATTGAAGTGTGTCCCTCTCAAAAGGTGTGTACATCAAGGATGATTGTGACAAACTAAAAGCAAAGACTCATATCATACACGACACTCCTAGCAAAACACATATCATGTAGTGAATAAAAATATAGCCTCAAGTAAAATTACTGATAGATGAAGATGAAAGAGGGGATGCCTTCCCGGGGCATCCCCAAGCTTAGGCTCTTGGCTTTCCTTGAATTTTACCTTGGGGTGCCTTGGGCATCCCCAACCTTAGGCTTTTGCCAATCTTTATTCCATAGTCCATCAAATCCTTACCCAAAACTTGAAAACTTCACAACACAAAACTCAACAGGAATCTCGTGAGCTCCGTTAGTAAAACAAAGCAAACAACCACTCAAGGTACTGTTGTGATATTATTCTAATTTTATATTGGTGTAATATCAACTGTATTCCAACTTTTCCGTGGTTCATACCCTCGATATTAGCCATAAATGCATCAAAATAAGAAAACAACACATAGAAAACAGAATCTGTCAAAAACAGAATAGTCTGTAGCAATCTCAAAACTTCGCATACTTCTATAACTCTAAAAACTCTTAAAATTAGGAAGACGTGGGGAATTTGTATATCAATTTTGTGTAAATTTTTTATAAGGTTTGGACGTTCCAATGAATTATTGAATTTTCTGCGCTGGGTGCAAAAGTTTCTGTTTTTCAGCAAAATCAAGTCAACGATCATCATAAGCCACCCCAAAGGTCTTACTTGGCTCACACACTAATTAAAACACCAAAACACAATTACTACAGAAGTAAAAAGTAAAAAAGCAAAAATAAAATTGGGTTGCCTCCCAACAAGCGCTATTGTTTAACGCCGTGTAATGCCCCAGATGTAACACTTTCCCAATATGGAAATATATAAACTTTGGCTTCATCAATTCCTTTTCGGGCTCTTCTTTCATTTCGGGTTTCTTCGTTTTGTCGTGTGCGTGTGTGCATTTCATCCATGTCATGTTGTCATGTGCATTGCATTGCATTTGTGTTGTCACTTGCATCCGGTCCCACTCGTCTCTTCCCGTTGTCCGTCTCGAGTTCCGACGCTCTCACACGTGCCTGTGGCATCCCCGAGTCCTTCTTTCGTGTGTGTCTGTGTAACGTTTCCGAAATGACGTGAGACTTGTCGTGCGATGTTGTTTTGGTACGTGTAGGCCGCCTGCCAAATTTCGTCGCGTTTGGAGTTCATTTGGTACTCCAACGGTTAACCTAGTGGGCTAAAAGAACCTCTTCTTTGAGGCCCAATACCCCCTCCACAACAGCCCACTAACCCAGCACAACCCTTCCCATCATCTCGGTCGTCGATTTGTGATCGCGTGGCCGAAAACCGATCCTCATTTGGAGTCTCCTAGCTCCTTGTGCCTATAAAAACGTCCCCCATGTCCATTTTTCGCCCAAACCCTAGTTCCACCGCAACCGCCGCCGCCGGACACGTCCGGACGGACCGGACACGTCCGCCCGGACGCGCCGAACCAACCGGAGCCAGCCACGTGTCCCCACCGCCGCCGTTCCCCACCGCGCCGGCCCGCAGGCCCGACGCAGGCCAGCCGCCGCCGCCAACCGGGTCGAGCCTCGCGCCGCCCCGCTCCTTCGATCCCCGCCGGGATCCGGCCCAGCTCGCCGGAGCGACCTCGCCGCCGGCCCGAGGTCCGACTGCCGCCGCTTCGGGGACCTCCGGTCGCCGCCCCGCCCCGCGGCCGTTCCTCCGGACGACGCCCCGCCATGGCCACCAACGACGCCCCGCCGCGGCCTCCTCCGGCCCGAGCTCGTCGCTGGCCCCGAGCGCTTAGGCCGCTGCCGTTCTTCCTCGCTAGCCGCCGCGCCTCGCTGGGCGTCCCGATCCGCCGCCGCGCCTCGCCGGGCCTCCCGATCCGCCGCCGCGAAACTCCGTCGGGCAAGCGCCCGATCCGAACCAGATCTCCAGCCGGGCCGAAACCCTAACGGGTCGGCGCCCGCAACCCGCTCCGACCCGCTTCGCCGTTGACCCGATCCGCGAGGAGGTTGACCCTGTTTTTCCTCTAAGTCTTTTGAATTTTGTTGTCTGATGGCATTTTGAGATGGCTGTATGTGTGTATGTCCAATTTGTGCATATAATATGTCAAAATGACCGTGGGGATGTGCTCTACGTTTTGTTCCATTGTGTCATGCTTGTTTGAGTCCATCTAGAGTTCTTAATCTTCGTGGCAAGTGTGCTACTTGATATAAACTGATGCTACTTGTTATTTTCATGCCATGTTTGAGATGTGATAACTTGGTGCATGTTTATCCAAATGAAACAAATGAGATGTCAAAATGTTCATCATGAGATGCTTTACATGATAGTTGCTGTAGCATGCATGTTAGGGTTCTTATTGCCATGTTAAATTTGGTTGCAAAAGTGCATGTGGCTGTTAAGTATTGCAACATGTTATGAGATGCTGATTTGAAGAGCTTGTTGCTATTGATGTGTTTGTCCCCATGTCACATGTTAATATGTTTTAGAATCTTCATCATGTGGTCTTTGCTGTGGTGCAAACCATTTTCCATGATATGCCTTGAGGTGACTTAAACATGCTTGCAAACATGCCATGCCAACTTAACTGTTTCAACACTTAGTGAAATTTTGGCTAAGTCTGGAATCTGTCATATCCTGATGCTATGTTTGCTTGCTGCCCTAGGCAAAGCCATGTTAGTTTTGGGGTGGCCATTGATCATTCCTTGGTGTACATGTTGTTGTCTATCCATCCATGTCCTCACTTGCTCATATGGGTTGCTGTAGCTTATTTAATTATTGCTCCCAAGTTGCTATAAAATATTACCGTCAGGTTTTTAACGTCATGATCAAAATGTTGTAGCTTGTTGCTATTGATCCATGCCTCCTATGGAGTTGCTCCAATGGAGTTGTTTGCTGTAGGATATGTCTACTTCATGTCCATGCTTATTGTCATCATGTTTGGGTGCTGTAGAGTATATATTTCTTGCTCCAAAGTTGCTATGTGGCTGTTAATTTCAGCTTTGCATTGTATCTTGTTTCGAGTGTATGTGTTGAACCGTTGCTCCGTTTTGAGCAAGTCCTACATGAAACTTGTGCGATTTTGCATGGAGGTTCATAATATCATCTTGTTAACATGTTTGGAGTATGTTTGCTTGATGTTTGGGTGCATCTTGCACCATTGCCATGCTTATCTTGTTTTGCTCATATCTTCTAGACCGTAGCTCCGTTTTAAACAAACTTTATATGAAACTTGACTAGAATTTCGTGTAGATCATCATGGTGCATGTTAAATTGCTGTTTAACAACTTTAACTTAAGGTTTGTTCAGATCTGGACTAATTTCAAACTATGCATATGAGGACTTACCGGATTTGTTATATGTAGTTTCCGGCCTCATTTAAACTTGTTGACTTGTGTTGTTTCTCTGTGCTTCCTACCTTGCCATGTTTTGCATCATATATAGACTTGTCTTGCATCATACTTGCTTGAGCATATTGTCATGTTCTTGTGTTGTTTCTCTGTGCTTCCTACCTTGCCATGTATTGCATCATATATAGACTTGGCATGCATCGTACGTGCATCATGTTGATTGTGCATTGCACCTTGTTTGATTTCGTGCCTCGTGTGTTCTTGTGTTGAGTAGAGCCGGAAGCCGAGACCGAGAACGAGAACGAGGTTACTACCGAGGTTGAGTACGAGGAGCCGTCGTACGATCCCATCGATGACTCGACAGACAAGATGACCTGACCTAGATATCATTACTATCTTTGCCTATTGCTAGATGTCTCGCTCTTTAGCTCATTGCCTCGAGGCCCATGTTTTTTTGTCAGCCTCCTATTGTAACCATGAATCTGTCTAACCACCCAACCTAGCAAAACCTTTGTTTGGCTACGTAAGCTTCGCTCAGCCCCTCTTATAGCATTGCTAGTTGCAGGAGAAGATTTGAAGATTCATGCTTCTTGTTGAAGTATTTGTTGGGATATCATACTATATAATATGTCAAACTAAATCATCTATATATTGGTAATGGGTGGAAGGCTAAGCCTCTTGCTTGGTGTTTTGTTCCACTCATGCCGCCCTAGGAACCGTATAAACCGGTGTTATGTTCCTTGATTATGTGTCCCTAACACGGTTGGGGTTTATGGGCCCCCCTTGATAATCTGCTTAGCGCTAAACCTTTTCCAGCAAGTCCCAACATTGGTACTCCATTTTCCTAAACAACTAAAACTTGCATAGGGAGTTATAGACCCTCTTCTTAATCAACAACCCGGGCCAGTGCTCCACATGAGTGTTGGTCCAAACTGAGCAGACTGCGGGGCCACCTCAAGGAAACTCGAGGGGTGGTAAAAACCTGTAGGATGACTTATCCGGTCGTGGCCTGAGACGAGATACACGCGGCTACTATCAGGGTGTCGGCATGCCGGGAGGATTTGCTGGATTAGTTTTACCTTAGTCGGAATATCTTGAGCACGGGATTCCGAGAATACTCGGGTCTTCCCACCTTGGAGTTGCGACTCCGCAGATCGTGAGCTTGTCATGGGCTAAGTTGGGACACCCCTGCAGGGTTTTGAACTTTCGAAAGCCGTCCCCGCGGTTATGTGGCAGATGGGAATTTGTTAATATTCGGTTGTAGAAAACTTGACACCATGTTCAGAACACACTACCAGCGTGAGTAACCGTGACGGTCATTTTCCGAAAAGGGGTTCGAGAAGTGAACACGGTGGGGTTATGATTGACGTGCTTAGATAGGATCACTTCATGATCACTTTGTCGCTCGTGGTACTTCTCTTCTCGCTCTAAACATGTAAGCTAGTGCTAGTGCAGCTGCAACCTTTTATCTTTCTTCAGCCTTGTTCCACACCTAAGGCTTAGATAGTTTTGCTACCCGGGAACGGGATTGCTGAGTCCTCCGTGGCTCACATATTCTACACCACACCAGATGCAGGTACTATGGTGGACTACTCAGGTGACGACACGGAGCTGTACTGGGAGTACGATGAAGAACGCAGTCGATACTATGTGCACTATCCCGATGATCAGTAGTGGTTTCTACTAGGGGTGATTCGGACCTGTGGCTTTATGTATTTGGTATCTTTCATTTGGATCTTCACCCGTAGTCGGGTTGTGATGTTATTTGGATGATGATTTTCTTATGTAATGTATTGTGTGACGTGGCGAGTGTAAGCCAACTATCCTTTTGCAATTTCATCCCTATTTTTACATGAGTCGTGCAAAGATACCAAACTTGAGATCATTCCAGAATGGGCTTATACCTTTAAGTCGTGCCTCGACACATCGGAGGTATAGTCCCATCCTGGGCATTACACGCCCTTAGTTAGGCATTGAGATTTCAATGATGCGCACATGAAAGACAAGATTTGAAGTACAAAAAGAGCATCATATAGCATGTGAAAATCACATCAAAGTCTAACATACTTCCTATGCATAGGCATTTTATAGGAAGAAAAATTAGCAAGACAAGCAAGATCTAGCATATGCAAGGAAGAATAAAGAAACAATAGCAACCTCAACATAATGAGAGGTAATTTAGTAACATGAAAATTTCTACAACCATATTTTCCTCTCTCATAATAATTGCAAGTAGGATCATAAGAAAATTCAACAATATAGCTATCACATAACATATTCTCGATACGATCCACATGCATACGAAGTTGACACTCTTCCAAAATAGTGGGATCAACATTAAGTCATTAACTAAAGTCCTGACCTCTCCAAACCCACTTTTATAAAAAAAAAATTAAGATTGAACATTCTCCAAATATGTGGGATCTAAAGTTGACACTCTTCCAAGCCCACTTTCAATATTATTGCAAACTTATTATCAATCTTACATTCATCATGGGGATTAAATATATTTTCAAGATCATAAGAGGAATCACCCCAATCATGTTGCAACAAGTAGTGGACATGGCAAAATTAGCATCTCCAAGATCAGGGTTTTTCATATCATTAACAGAATTGACATTAACAGAATTTATAATAACATCATTGCAATCATGTTTTTCATTCAAAGAGCTATCGTGAATCACTTCATAAATTTCTTCTTTCAACACTTCATCACAAATTTCAGATTCACGAATTTGAAACAAAACCTCATAAAGGTAATCTAGTGCACTCAACTCACTAGCAATTGGTTCATCATAATTGGATCTTTTAAAAAGATTATCAAGTGGATGAGGATCCATAAATAGATCTTAGCAAGCGAAGATGCAAGCAAATAGAAGGCACATGGCAACACGAGCAAACATAAGATCGGACGAGAAAAAGGGCAAAGAAAAGGAAATCTTTTCAAAGATCGTTTTAGAAGTGGGGGAGAAGAAAACGAGAGGCGAATGGCAAATGGTGTAAATGCAAGAGATGAGAGTTTAATGAAGGGTACTTGGTAGGTCTTGACTTGGCGTAGATCTCCCCGACAACGGTGCCAGAAATCGGCAAGTTGATGGGAGACAAAGCTTGACTTGACTTGGCGTAAATCTCCTCGGTAACGACACTAGAAATTCTTCCTGCTACCTCTTGAGCTTGCGTTGGATTTTCCCTTGAAGAGGAAAGGGTGATGTAGCAAAATAGAGTAAGTATTTCCCTCAGTTTGAGAACCAAGGTATCAATCCAGTAGGAGATTACGCACAAATCGCCAAATACGTGCACAAACAATTAAACAACCTAACGCTATAAAGGGGTTGTCAATCCCTTCACGGTTATTTGCAAAAGTGAGATCCAATAGAGATAAATGAACTAGTAAAGTAAATATTTTTGGGTTTTTAGTTTATGGATTGAAAAGTAAAAGATTACAAAATAGTAGATCAGAAACTTATAAGATGGAAAGTAGACCCGGGGGCCATAGGTTTCACTAGAGGCCTCTCTCATGATAGCAAATATTACGGTGGGTGAACAAATTACTGTCAAGCAATTGATAGAAGAGCGATATAATTATGACGACATCTATGGCAATGATCATGAATATAGGCATCACGTCCGTGACAAGTAGACCGAAACGATTCTGCATCTACTACTATTACTCCACACATCGACTAAAATGATTCTGTATCTAGAGTATTAAGTTCTTGAGAATAGAGTAACGCATTAAGCAAGATGACATGATGTAGTAGAATTAACTCAAGCAATATGATGAAAACCCCATCTTGTTATCCTCGATGGTAACAATACAATACGTGTCATGTCCCTTTCTATCACTGGGATTGAGCACCGTAAGATTGAACCCAAAGTAAAGCACTTCTCCCATTGCAAGAAAAACCAATCTAGTTGGCCAAACCAAACCGATAGTTCGAAGAGAATTACTAAGATATTAAATCATGCATATAAGAATTCAGAAGAAACTCAAATATTATTCATAGATAATATGATCATAAACCCATAATTCGTCGGATCTTGATAAACACACCGCAAAAGAAGATTACATCGGATAGATCTCCAAGAACAACAAGGAGAACATGGTACTGTGGATCAAAGAGAGGGAAGAAGCCATCTAGCTACTAGCTATGGACCCATAGGTCTGTGGTAAACTACTCACACTTTATCGGAAGGGCAATAGGGTTGATGTAGATGCCCTCCATGGTTTATTCCCCCTCTGACAGAGTATCGGAAAAGGCCTCCATATGGGATCTCACGAGAACAGAAGGTTACAACGGCGGAAAAGTGGTTTTGATGGATGTTCTAGGGTTTCTGGAATATATGAGAATATATAGGCGGAAGAAATAGATCGGTGGATGCTCGAGGGGCCCACAAGGGTGGGGGGCGCGCCCTCCGTCGATGTGGCTGCCTCACAGTTCCCCTGACATGTACTCCAAGTCCTTTTGGTGTCTTCTGGTCCAAGAAACATCCTCGTAAAGTTTCATTCCGTTTGGACTCCGTTTGATATTCCTTTTCTGCGAAACTCAAAAACAAGGAAAAACAGAAATTGGCACTAGGCTCTAGGTTAATAGGTTAGTCCCAAAAATCATATAAAATAGCATATAAATGCACATAAAACATCCAAGATAGATAATATAATAGCATGGAACAATAAAAAATTATAGATACGTTCGAGATGTATCACTTACCACCAACGTCTTATTTTGATTTGGCAGCATTATGGGATGAAGCGGCCCGAACCAACCTTACATGTCCACGTACATGAGACCGTTTCCACCGACTGACATGCAACTTGTTTTGCATAAAAGTGCCTGGCGGGTGTATGTTTCTTCTATTTTAGTTGAATCAAATTTGACTACGACCGGTCCTTGCAGAAAGTTAAAACAACAAACTTCATAATTAGCTTTGTGATTTTGCGTAGGTAAGAACGATTCTTACTAGTTGCCCATAGCAGCCACGTAAATCTTGCAACAACAAAGTAGAAGGATGTCTAACTTGTTTTTGCAGGGCATGTTGTGATGTGATATTGTCAATACACTACAAAAAAAGACACGTCCATGACATTTTGGGCCGAACGAATTTTTTTCCTGTCATGCTTATGACACTTCTATGACGATAATTATGACAAAAACATGTATCATCATAGATGTGGTGGGCTTGTACTTCTATGACAAAAAATCATGACAAAAAATGGGCTTTTCATCCTGGGCGGGCCAGAGACGCAGCTGCATGACATTCTTTGGGCCGTCCATGACGAAAAAATCATGGTAGAAGCTGGGGCGAGGAGAATATTGGGGAGTTCCCGGTTAAGGTGGGTGGTCGGGGCCGAGCAATGCACTGTGGTATGCGCGTTTCTCTCATGTACGCGCGTGTGTGAGAGGCATTGGGCTCTAACTGAACCCGAGCAATCGCACTGCTAGCTACGTTACTGAACCCGAGCGATTGATCTCTTGGTTGTTAACTGAACCCAAGGGATTCCATCGCTACTGCTGCTAAGTAAACCTGAGCGATCGATCACTGTTGCTGCTGTTTGGGAACGTAGTATTTCAAAAAATTTACCTACGATCACGCAAGATCTATCTAGGAGAAGCACAACAACGAGCGGGAGAGTGTGTCCACGTACCCTCGTAGATCGAAAGCGGAAGCGTATAATAACACGGTTGATGTAGTCGAATGTCTTCGCGATCCAACCGATCCAAGCACCAAACATACAACACCTCTGCGTTGTGGCACCCTTGCTCAGAGAAAACCGGAACGCCCCGTATTCCAGCCCAGAGATCGAGATGAAGTCTTCTGGAATACGACATTGCTCAGTATAGAACAAACCACCTCTTTATTACAACACGCATATGATTACAAGGGTTCCGATATTACAATGAATAATATCGGCATGGCGACACTACGCCAACACGGTTGCTCTATACAAGCAGCATAACAACTTAAAGCAACGGAACAACTACTGGCAGCGGAACAACAAACGGCAATGATGGACTCCAATCCGCAGGGACTCTGGCTGGAACGTTTATCCTAGCTCGCGAACACGAGAACAACACCAAACAAGCAAGCAATCCAGGCACTACCCGCAAGCTGGCATGACACGCCAGGTCAGTACATTGAATGTACTTGCAAGCTCACAATAAACGAGAAGCATTCAAGACAAACAACAACATGGCAATTACAGGTTAATTAGAAATTATCATGAGATCATCAGGATAACATAGCATGAACAACATGAACATGATACAGTTAGACAATATGACCATGGCATGAACATATAAATCTGATGATACTAGCATGCAACATGATGACCATACATGCACCATTTATTTTGTTCGGGTTAGCTCGTAACCATCACATGCGTCACTTACCAACCTCGGACATTACACGATCATCTTAGGATCAAATCAAGCTTGGTATAAACAATACCGTAGTAATCATCAAATGACCACAAGGAGCTTGATCTTTACCCACGATTATCGCACAACATCACGAATACCCAACAACTCGGTATCCTCGATACCACGGTGATCATTTTCGCGATCACAACCATCTTATCTCATCATCGAACCGGGGTTGTTATTAAGCACATTATTATTATTATTACTGTTGACTCATAGTGTGACCAACTACGAACTGGGCCCTTATCCGTGGGCGCGGCTATCGATAGATTTAATATACACTCTGCAGAGGTAGCACATTGTACCCACACTACGGAACCCATGGCCTCGTTCTCCCATTCGGGTGGACCAACGGCGTCCCGACAAAACCGATCTACTGTCATGACACTCACCCGGCAACTCCGACTCATGCCCCACTGGGCTAGTCCTGGGTGGCCCCGTGTCTACTAAAGACACGACGATCACTATCGTGGACAAACATAAACGGTCCCAAACGGGGACCCGGATCCAAAACAACAACAACGGGCACACAAGGTTATGTCTACTTACCCAGCCAAGGTACCGCATGCCCATAACCTTCCCTCGTTGGAGGCACCAGTGAGACACATGACAATAGACCCAGTTAGGACCTTCCCATAAAGGTAAATGTGGCTGCACTGGTCAGTTCGATATGGTGGCACCATAACTCAGCCAACAGTTGTTCAAGTTCAATTTAATCCGGTTAAACTTGAATGCAAATATGCTGAGTCATGATAAAATACATGATGCAATTACAATGCCTGAGCATGAATAACAACATAATCATGAAATAATACATAACTATCCACCATATCAACAATGAATCATAAGCATGGCATACTGACTAGCATGAACATCATAAGTACATATTTTTTCGAAACATAGCATGACCACTAATATCAACCATAAATATCATGTAATAACATATCAACAGTACTAACATGCAAGCATTTAACTAACTAAATGCAAAGGAATATGCAAAACAACAGTACTCGGGACAGACGGCAGTCATGCACCGAGGATCATCACCAACATCAACATGTACTACTAGCAAGCATAAACGTATGAAAAGAATACTAGCAACAAGCAGGGCATGATAAACAGATGCATAACAACATAGCAAGAAAGATAAACAATTACCCCGAAGCATTACCGAAACAACGATAATCATATTTTAAACAAGCAAACATTTAATAAATATTCAAGTTGAAAACCATGGCTAATGCATGACTATCATGCAAGTGGGTATTGTGGCTTGCCTGGGGTGATGGAGACTCCAGGAAAAAGTGTGGAATGATCGCGGAAAGAATCGCCAGAAACAGTTCTCTCTCGGAGGGGGCTGTTTACGACAAGGGTAAAATGGTCATTTCCAGTATAAAAAACCATAGTGAAAATGATACCAACAGAAAGGTCTCGACGAGACGAAGACGTGGGCTTTGGAATCACCTGATTCAGAGTTACGGTTGAAAAGTTATGAAGGGTTGAACACCAGGGACCAATCTGTGAAAGTTTCTGCTACAAACCAGTCCCTGAGTGGATAAGAAAGAAGCAGATTTCAGAAAATACGTTTTCTGAGAAAGAAAACGCACTCTGGGCCGAGGTGGAATAAAAATACGCTTTCAGCAAAAGAAAACGTACTTCCAGAAACTGCTTCCACTTAAAATAGATGGGCCCAGGGCTGGGGTCACTTACACGTGGGGTCGGGGACAGGGGGCCAAGCTGATCGGGGTCGTCTTCTTCCTCTTGCCACTGTGCCTCACGTGAAGCAGGGCAGCGGCAGGGGAGGGAAGCGGCCAAGGGGCCGGCCAGCTCCGGCCACACCCGACCAAGGCGAGGCCACCGGCGGGTGCGGCGGGACCTGGCGCGCCCGTGCCCGCGGTCGGCCAGCGCCGGGGCGGCCTGGAGTTACGGCGATGGGAAGAGAACGAGAATATAGAGGCGGGCTGCCGGCGGTGGGTCTCGTAGCTCCGGCCGTCTCGGGTTGAGCGGAGACCACCGACGGGCTCGGGGCGGTGCGGTGGTTCCATTCAGAGGGCTAGCTTGCGCCGGGGAGGCTTGGGATGGAGGGGAGGGGTGGTGCCATGGAGGTGACAGAAAGGTACGCAGAGCTTCGGGTGGTCGAGGGGCTCGGTGATGCGGGCAACTCCGGCGAGGGGCAAGGGTGTGGGGTGGCTCAGTGGGACGTGGGGAACATGATGTACATGATGGTAGGAGGAGAGGAGGGCTAGGCTCGCCGGACTCAAGCCGAGATCGAGGCGGCCATGGTGGATATCGACGAAAAGAAGAAGAACCCGAAGGTTCTGGTGGTCGAGTAGGATCTAGGAGTGGCCGGTGAGGTGCGGGAGAACTCGAGGGTCCTTTATATAGGCGAGGGGAGAGCTCTGGACACTCACAAGAGAGCTTGAGCAGTGCACCAATGGAGGTCAGGGGCAGAGCACGACAGTGGCACTATTGTGACGGCGCGCTGCCGGCGAGCCACGACGGGGCAGTGGTGCAGGGAGGTGCAAGCAAGCACAGGTGAGCTCGTGGACAACGTTTGAGGCCGAGACGAGGAGGGAGGCAAGAAGCACAGTGGCCCAACCGTTCCAGAGCGCGCGCTGTGCATGATGCAGGTGCGGTTACCACGCGCACTGGTGCAAGCGGCGAGGTTTGGCTTGGCTAGCCATGTCCAGTAGGTTTACCTAGGTGCCCTTAGAAGAAATTGTGATGCCCGGGTAGTTAAACTACAGTAATCCCCTACTAATGATGCCATGTCACCACTGTTACTGTTACTAAACTCACTCTGATTCAAATCATGTTCGAATTCAAAATTCAAAGTCAAGTCAAACATTAAAAGTTTTCAACCAATAAAACTAAAATGTCCGGGTTGTGCCAAATCAGGCATAGGTAATTATGATGGAGAAACCACATTTTTATTGAGCAGTTTAAAAAACCCAAAATAAATAAAACAATAGCTTGAACAATTAAATCAATGCCTTTTAAAATTGATAAGATATTAAACCATAATATTTGGGTGTGAAACTTTTGTGGCAGTGAGATAATTACTAATACTAAATTACGTAAAACTTTTGTAGTGTACAAAACAAAATTTAACTAGTAAATAAAACAGAACAGAAACAGAAAATAAGTAAAAACAAAAGTGAAAACAAAACAAAAGTTTAAAAGTTTAAAGACCCCCCCCCCCCACATGGCCAACTGGGCCTCGGCCCAGCCGGCTGGCCACTGCCACCCCGGGCAGGCCGGCCCACCCCGCCACCACTTATTCCCTCCCCTCCCCCGTAACCCTAAGTCCACGACCCCACTTCTCTCTCGATCCACATCTGGATCGCGCCCCTGGCGTTCCCCACACGCAGCCTCCACGCCGACCTTACCGCCGCTCCGGAGGACGGGCTCCCTGCCGAGAGCGCCCGGACTCCCTCCCCCTCGCTCTCCCTCAGCACCGCCGCCCTCCACGATGCAAGCGCATGCCACCACCTTGGCGCTACCGCGGCGCCCGAGCCGCTCATCCTCAGCCGCACCTCGACCTGCTGCTCACCACCATGGCGCCGACGGCCTCCCCGAGTGCTTCCTCGACACACCCCAAGCTTCACCACTGCCCCGAGCTCACGTTAGCACATCTACAGGGCCCCCGTGAGCCATCTTCTCTTCTCCTCTCCCCCCTGATGGGTTTGCCCCGCGGCCCTCGCTCCGCGCCGTCTCCCTGCCCACGATCACCGCCCCTGCGGCCGCGAGCGCGCTCACCGTGCATAGCCGTATCGCCCCCTACATGCCGCTGCTCGGCCCTGCCTCTGCCGCCTGCGAACTGCCTCGTGCTACCGCCGCCAGCAGCCCCGCGCCGCGGCTATCTCTCAACCTCGCCCCGCCGTGGTTGCTTCAGCTCACCGCGCCTCTGGCCGCGCCGTGCCAGCGCCCCTCGCGCGTGGGCGGGCTTCGGGCGCTTTCACCCCGCTCTCCCCTACGGGCCGCCGCCCAGCTGCTCCGCCAGCTCCCGTCGGCCATGCTACGGCCGGCCTTGCCGTCCCTGCGGGCGGGCGCCCAGTCGGGCGCCCAACACCACACACCCGCATCCGTTCGGGCGATGCCCACTGCCCGTTAGCCCGATAAGGCCCCGGGCTCAATGACAGCCGGGGCCCACCCCTAGAACAAAAAAAAAGAGATGATAAAAATAAAAATAGATAAAAATATATATTTATAATTAACTAATAATATTAATTAATTAACTAGATAATTAATCTAATTAATCCTGTCTTTAATTAAACTAATGGACAATTAACTAAATTGAATAATGTTAAGAGTAAATTAATTAATTGTGATTAATCTAATTAACTTTAAATTAGTTAAACTAATCAGGTTTAGTTAATTAAATATAGAACTAATTATGCTGTGTCACTGACCAGTGGGACCCACTGGTCAGGTTGACCAGTCAACCATGCTGACGTCAGCATGATGTCATGCTGATGTCATAAATCCTTTTCGAATTAATTTTAATTAATATTAAACCCCAGCAATTAATAAAAGCTTTAGAAAATCATATCTTTTAAACTGTAACTCGGATGAAAATACTTTGTATATGAAAGTTGCTCAGAACGACGAGACTAATCCGAATACGCGGTCCGTTTGTCCGCCACACCCCTCTATCATACCGAACATGCAACATTCCCCTCCGTTTCATCTGCCCGAAAATGCCTAACACCGGGAATACTTTCCCGGATGTTATTCCTCTTTGCCTGTATCACCGAGCACCGCGTTAGGTCACACGTAGCACCTCGTATTGCCTGTTATATTTTGTGATGCTATTGTTTGCTCTGTTATTTATTTGTTTCCCCTTCGTTGCTTATTTTCGGTAGACTCCGATACTGTGATAGACCCCGAGACCACTGATGCTTCGGTGTTCGACTACGGCTATGTTTCCGAAGATTCCTTTCGTCTACAGGGCTTCCAGGCAAGCCCCCCCTTTGATCACCAGATATCGCCTACTCTTCTCTCTACTGCTTGCATTAGAGTAGTGTAGCATGTTACTGCTTTCGATAATCCTATTCTGCTGCATAGCCTATCATTGTTGCTACCATTGTTGATACTTTACCTGCAATCCTAAATGCTTAGTATAGGATGCTAGTATACCATCAGTGGCCCTACACCCTTGTCCGTCTGCCCTGCTATTCTATCGGGCCGTGATCACTTGGGTGTGATCACGGGTATATACTACATACACTTTACATGACACATGATGTGACTAAAGACGGGTCGGCTCATTGAGTACCCGCAAGTGATTTGATGTGGGGGACTGAAAGGACAGGTGGCTCCATCCAGGTAGTGGTGGGCCTGAGTTCCTGACGGCCCCCGAGTGGATCTTGTGGCGGAGCGACAGGGGCAGGTTGTGACACCCAGTGGAGAGGTGGCCTGGCCCTGGTCGTTGTCCGCGGTTATTTCATAATAACACGCTTAACGAGTTTGGATATTTGATCTGAGTCTAGCCATTTGGTCTATACGCACTAACCAGCTGCGTGGGAACAGTTATGGGCACTCGACGTCGTGGTATCAGCCGAAGCCTTCTTGACGTCAGCGGTATAGCGGCGCGCGCCGGGTTGGACCGCGTAACGTAACTTCCTTAGTAATGGAGGTTGCTAGGTCTGCTCACCGGCCGCCCTCGCAACGTGCAGGTGTGCATTGGGCGATGGGCCCAGACCCCTGTGTGGTTAGGACTTAGACCGACGTGCTGACCTCTCTGCTGTGCTTAGGTAGGGCTGCGACGTGTTGATCTTCCGAGGCCGGGCATGACCCTGGAAAGTGTGTCCGGCCAAATGGGATCAAGCGTGCTGGGTTATGTGGTGCACCCCTGCAGGGAAGTTAATCTATTCGAATAGCCGTGTCCCTCGGTAAAAGGACGACCCGGAGTTGTACTCCGACCTCATGACAACTAGAACCGGATACTTAATAAAACACACCCTTACCAGTGCCAGATATAGCTCGGTGGTTGCTCTCTCACAGGGTGATGTGCGGGAGGATCGCCGAGTAGGATTATGCTATACGATGTTACTTGGTGAACTTACCATCTATTTCCCTTCTACTGCTTCAAGACGGAGGCTGCGAGACGCGAGGATACTTGTTACTTCCATATATTCTCTTCTACTGCTGCAAGATGGAGGTGGCCAGAAGCGTAGTCTTCGTTTGGATTAGCTATCCCCCTCTTATTCCCGCTTGCTGCAGTTCAGTCCACCGATATTACCCATATCATTGTTACCGTTGCATATGTAGTATAGATCCTTGCTTGCGAGTACTTTGGATGAGTACTCACGGTTGCTTTGCTCCCGCTTTTCCCCCTTCTTTCTTCTTTCTGGTTGATGCAACCAGATCGGTGGAGTCCAGGAGCCAGAGGATCCCGATGATGTTTCTACGTGGAGTTCGGCTTCGAGGAGTAGTTAGGAGGTCCCAGGCAGGAGGCCTTGCCTCTTCGATCGTTGTTACTTTTGTGCTAGCCTTCTTAAGGCAAACTTGTTTAACTTATGTCTGTACTCAGATATTATTGCTTCCGCTGACTCTTGTGTTTTCGAGCTTATGTATTCGAGCCCTCGAGGCCCCTAGCTTGTAATATAAAGCTTGTATTATTTTAATTTGTGTCTAGAGTTGTGTTGTGATATCTTCCAGTGAGTCCCTGATCTTGGTCGTACACATTTGCGTGCATGATTAGTGTACGGACAAATCGGGGGTGTCACAACTTGGTATCAGAGCCGACTGCCTGTAGGAATCCCCCTTTCCAACTCCTTGGCCGAAGTTGAGTCTAGTCTTTGAAAAACAACTTTACTAACTTGTTGTGTGGCTTACGGGCCCACAACACCATTGGGTGGTATTAGGATCTTTTACTCCTCGTCTATACTCTGGGACTCTTATCTCTCTTCTATTCGGGATAAAGGAATTTTGCTAAATCTAACATTAGGATCTCGTTATCACCTTCACCCGGAGAGCACTTTATGATCGATGATCGTCCGCTGCACCAGAAGACCCTGAAGATACTCTCCGCTGTTAGCCCGAGAACTTGTGTTCATCGCCTTTGTAATTCACTGCCACCGATATATCCCTATGGATATCTGCATGCCCTTGTCATACTCATGATCATTCCTCGTCGCTCTTGTTGTTACAAGAGGCCTCGAAATATTCTCCGTTGTCTCGAGAATCCTTTGAGTTTATAGTCTTGCAGTTTTATTTCGCATGAAAACCCTTACGGTTATTTCCTCACATTTATCGAGGACCCGTTCTTCTCAATTGTCCATGGGTCTAACAAAATTCTTTGGAATACTTTTCGATCTTTCGAAAATCCTCTGCAGCCTATTACTCTAGAAATTCTTGCCTTCTTGCATTATGGTTAATTCCATATGACTTCCTTAACATCCCATGTCTTATCCATTTTGAGCCTATTGATTCAATGTGTGCGTATGCACGCAGTCACCATGTTATCCTTTTTAAAATTATCTTTCCGGCTCAGACGTCATTCCGGACATGAGTTGGTTTTCGGCAATTCAAACATTTATTGATTTCCAACTAAGTGTTTTCAACTTAACCATCCTTGATCAGAGCGTCTGCTTCTGATCCTTCATTTTTGGAAACCATAATTTCTTTCTATTTAAGCATCAGACTAATTAGGTGATTCTTGAATCTGATGCCTCTGCATTCTTTCTTCCTCTGAGTGAGTATCAATACTCACATCAGCTCCGTTGTGGATTGCCCGATCTATTGTTGGATTGTTATCCGAAAGTGTCCTTCATATTCAATCACCTTGTGAGTTCTTCCCATGATACATAATGCCTTTGGTAAATTATATCCTCTGCTTGACCCACCATGCTCTGCTTCCGAGCTCGTGTTTTTACTTTAAAACTTGTGGTGTATGTTACTAAGATGCCTGATGGGTTGAACCTATGCCTTCCGCTAATTCGTGAGGACCCGAAAGTTTTCACAAGGCATACTCTTCCGTTGTCTCACCAAATGAAATTCCAACACTACAGTTTTATCAAAGCGAGAGGTGAATGGAATGATTTGCATTAAAGAAGTGGGAGTCGACCTTGAACTTGTGTTCATGCCCATGAAAATGTTGTAGACCGTCTCGGAAGCTTCTTGCAAAGTGAATTATTGTCTGAATAATCCTTTCGGTATCTTTAAATTGATCCCTTGCAGTTATGGTTCCGACCATGCTATCCTTATTCAATATGTCTGGAAGAAATTCATTCCAGTGACTCGTCTATTTTTGGCAAGGTTGAAGTATCTACTGTCACGGGTCAATGACTCGGTTCTACTTCTATCATGTTCTACCTTCGAGTATTACCCCCTGGAATCTCGAAGATGTCTCACCATTGCACCACACCTTACTAACTTTGTTGAAGTAATGTCTTTCCTTGTCGTAATAACTCTACGGGTTCTGGGTTGTTGTCAACGGAGGACACCGACTAGTGGAATTATTCTGCATTACAAATCAAATACCCCTAGTATTTTTGCTGGGAAATTCTGAACTCAATCTGGTCATTCATGGGCTATCGGCTGCATCCTGGTCTTGCTATCTTTGACTGTGCTACCTCGTCCTTCTCTGGTGCACGAATTCTTCAGTGTGTGAGCACGACTTACGTTGAGCTTTCAACATCATGTTGCTTGTCTTGAAAGGCAACTTTGGTTCCGATGCTTGCATCTTATATACTGATCCTATAACTTGACACTTCGTCATTCCCTTGCTTGTTGCCATTGTTGTTTGATTGCATCCTCTTGAAACCTCCCGGCAAATGTGTCAGATCACCTTCAGCACTTTGACTTCTTCCGAGATGTCAAATGTGTTCATGATGAGAAATACCCTCCTTGTCCTTGATGATTTTTATTATCATCGACAACACCCTTGACTTCCTTTCATCGCGAGCTTGTCCACGTTATGATTAAAACTTACTCTCCAACTTGTAATATGTTCTATCTTGAAGTATTACCATCTTTTATGTCAAGAATGTTGCGAGAGTGCTCCACCGCATCAGAATTCTTGGTATAGTGATACTACTCCCCATCACCATTCTTCCTTGGTCCTCGTGTTGTTTTCAACCAGGATACCAATATGCTAAAGATGCTACTTGAGTTCTGTACTTCTAGCAACCTATTGCTTTGAAGTTAACGATCGACAGTTCGTTCTTAGACTGTTGGTTATTGAATCATCACTCTAACATTGATCTTGCTGCCTAAGGTCATATTTCGGGCACACCTTTCAACTGATGATTAATGGTGTATGTTTTCCTCGAGCATACAACATTATTATCAATTGAATTGACAAGTGTCATCTTCTTGTTCACGTTATTGTGGAAATCCATCTGTTTGGAATACTTGAGGAATTGTCGCTGAGCCCATCAGCCACCTCCTCATCCTCTCCTTAGTTTAATGATGAACTATTGTTTTGGGGACCCGCTCCCATAGTTCAATTCCCGAGAATCTTGCAATGTCATTTCATCGATTTGTGTTGCACCTTTTCTTCTTGAACATCCTGAGTCTGAGGTATCATGGCACCAATCGGATCTGAATCTCGGTCAGATATGATGGTTGGGACAACTTTCCAGGAGTTTTAATGTTGGTCCTTTGATGACCCGGTAATATGATGTCATGCCCAGCACCCCTGGCTGGGGGACCTATCATTATATTTTATTTTGCAAGGATAACCATTCTTCTAGGAGGAAATTGTAAGACTTATTCTATAAGTTGTTCCTGATGGACCCTTTGTGTATCCAAGTCCAACCTTTGCTTCAAGACCATGCCAATGCTATCTCGAAGCATGTCTGCGGTACTCCGATTTTCAACAAGAGCATTTGAAGCCCAATGCTAAATGTTTCTTGGTCAGTTATCCAAACACCGTTGTATGGGTAACACCTTGATTAATCCTTGCCTCTTTATCTGAATGGTTGGGTACTTGCTCTCCTACCCTGTATGCCATGTTCTTCTTGTCCATGGGAAGGATATACTCCTATTTATTGTGTGTGATCACAATTTTCCTTTCCATTTGTTTGTTTAACCTTTCTTTGATCTACATATAATCTAAGCAGTAATAATTTTCTGCTTATGTAAACACCTTGGTGTACAACTCTGTCAGTAAGACTTTGATTCTATTGTTGTAACATTCCATTAAATGCCGGTGAATGAGGACCTTGCCTATTGGACCGCCTCGTTACAATGTGCAAGAAAGTGGTTCTCTTCGTTCCCCCGTCCTTGGTACCGACATTGTTGCCAACATAGCTGACAGACTATCCTCTCACATGCCTTGCCTTCTGTGCAAGATGTCATCGCCCTTCCTACTTTCAACCCACATGGTGGGCCCATAACCCACAGGTCCATTGGATCGAAACCTGACTCTTCTTTACAATCCGAATTCTACTGTATCCTTTGCACCTGGGTTCGAATGTGATTCACGAGCGAAATTCTATACCATTATTCATCTTGGAATCAAACACCATGTTATTCTCGTGGTTCAAGCCCCCATTCTAGCTTCTGTCTAGGCATCGAATGATTGCCTACCCTTTTAAAACTTTGGTACCATTGTATATTGCACTCAACGAATTCACTAGAACACAACTCGTGGGGTACCTCATGTCTTTCCCATTGAGTTCACCGTCAGATGCCCAGCTTTGTGGAGTTGCGTTCTTCCGGAGTTTTTCCTCCTAGTCGCGTTCGTAGGACGAAGGAGATCCCGAAGAAAGGATGACGACTTGATCACGATGACTTGAAGCAGATAAATGAAGACATCAACAAAATGGATCAACCTCTTCTGAAGGGCAGCCAAGACTGAGAAGACTCGTTAGGTTTTCGCTATCGGCACTCTCCCCATACTCCACAGCTTAAATCTCGGGACGAGATTTCTTGTAGTGGAGGAGAATTGTGACGCCCGGGTAGTTAAGCTACAGTAATCCCCTACTAATGATGCCATGTCACCACTGTTACTGTTACTAAACTCACTCTGATTCAAATCATGTTCGAATTCAAAATTCAAAGTCAAGTCAAACATTAAAAGTTTTCAACCAATAAAACTAAAATGTTCGGGTTGTGCCAAATCAGGCATAGGTAATTATGATGGAGAAACCACATTTTTATTGAGCAGTTTAAAAAACCCAAAATAAATAAAACAATAGCTTGAACAATTAAATCAATGCCTTTTAAAATTGATAAGATATTAAACCATAATATTTGGGTGTGAAACTTTTGTGGCAGTGAGATAATTACTAATACTAAATTACGTATAACTTTTGTAGTGTACAAAACAAAATTTAACTGGTAAATAAAACAGAACAGAAACAGAAAATAAGTAAAAACAAAAGTGAAAACAAAACAAAAGTTTAAAAGTTTAAAGACCCCCCCCCCCCCACATGGCCAACTGGGCCTCGGCCCAGCCGGCTGGCCACTGCCACCCCGGGCAGGCCGGCCCACCCCGCCACCACTTATTCCCTCCCTTCCCCCGTAACCCTAAGTCCACGACCCCACTTCTCTCTCGATCCACATCTGGATCGCCCCCCTGGCGTTCCCCACACGCAGCCTCCACGCCGACCTTACCGCCGCTCCGGAGGACAGGCTCCCTGCCGAGAGCGCCCGGACTCCCTCCCCCTCGCTCTCCCTCAACACCGCCGCCCTCCACGATGCAAGCGCATGCCACCACCTTGGCGCTACCGCGGCGCCCGAGCCGCTCATCCTCAGCCGCACCTCGACCTGCTGCTCACCACCATGGCGCCGACGGCCTCCCCGAGTGCTTCCTCGACACGCCCCAAGCTTCACCACTGCCCCGAGCTCACGTTAGCACATCTACAGGGCCCCCGTGAGCCATCTTCTCTTCTCCTCTCCCCCCTGATGGGTTTGCCCCGCGGCCCTCGCTCCACGCCGTCTCCCTGCCCACGATCACCGCCCCTGCGGCCGCGAGCGCGCTCACCGTGCATAGCCGTATCGCCCCCTACATGCCGCTGCTCGGCCCTGCCTCTGCCGCCTGCGAACTGCCCCGTGCTACCGCCGCCAGCAGCCCCGCCCCGCGGCTATCTCTCAACCTCGCCCCGCCGTGGTTGCTCCAACTCACTACGCCTCTAGCTGCGCCGTGCCAGCGCCCCTCGCGCGTGGGCGGGCTTCGGCCCCGACGGCGCCCACACCCCGCTCTCCCCTACGGGCCGCCGCCCAGCTGCTCCGCTAGCTCCCGTCGGCCATGCTCCGGCCGGCCTTGCCGTCCCTGCGGGCGGGCGCCCAGTCGGGCGCCCAACACCACACACCCGCATCCGTTCGGGCGATGCCCACTGCCCGTTAGCCCGATAAGGCTCCGGGCTCAATGACAGCCGGGGCCCACCCCTAGAACAAAAAAAAAGAGATGATAAAAATAAAAATAGATAAAAATATATATTTATAATTAACTAATAATATTAATTAATTAATTAACTAGATAATTAATCTAATTAATCATGTCTTTAATTAACATAATGGACAATTAACTAAATTGAATAATGTTAAGAGTAAATTAATTAATTGTGATTAATCTAATTAACTTTAAATTAGTTAAACTAATCAGGTTTAGTTAATTAAATATAGAACTAATTATGCTGTGTCTCTGACCAGTGGGACCCACTGGTCAGGTTGACCAGTCAACCATGCTGACGTCAGCATGATGTCATGCTGATGTCATAAATCCTTTTCGAATTAATTTTAATTAATATTAAATCCCAGAAATTAATAAAAGCTTTAGAAAATCATATCTTTTAAACTGTAACTCGGATGAAAATACTTTGTACATGAAAGTTGCTCAGAACGACGAGACGAATCCGAATTCGCGGTCCGTTTGTCCGCCACACCCCTCTATCATACCGAACATGCAACATTCCCCTCCGTTTCATCTGCCCGAAAATGCCTAACACCGGGAATACTTTCCTGGATGTTATTCCTCTTCGCCTGTATCACCGAGCACCGCGTTAGGTCACACGTAGCACCTCGTATTGCCTGTTATATTTTGTGATGCTATTGTTTGCTCTGTTATTTATTTGTTTCCCCTTCGTTGCTTATTTTCGGTAGACTCCGATACTGTGATAGACCCCGAGACCACTGATGCTTCGGTGTTCGACTACGGCTACATTTCCGAAGATTCCTTTCATCTGCAGGGCTTCCAGGCAAGCCCCCCCTTTGATCACCAGATATCGCCTACTGTTCTCTCTACTGCTTGCATTAGAGTAGTGTAGCATGTTACTGCTTTCGATAATCCTATTCTGCTGCATAGCCTGTCATTGTTGCTACCATTGTTGATACTTTACCTGCAATCCTAAATGCTTAGTATAGGATGCTAGTATACCATCAGTGGCCCTACACCCTTGTCCGTCTGCCCTGCTATTCTATCAGGCCGTGATCACTTGGGTGTGATCACGGGTATATACTACATACACTTTACATGACACATGATGTGACTAAAGACGGGTCGGCTCATTGAGTACCCGCAAGTGATTTGATGTGGGGGGCTGAAAGGACAGGTGGCTCCATCCAGGTAGTGGTGGGCCTGAGTTCCTGACGGCCCCCGAGTGGATCTTGTGGCAGAGCGACAGGGGCAGGTTGTGACACCTAGTGGAGAGGTGGCCTGGCCCTGGTCGTTGTCCGCGGTTATTTCATAATAACACGCTTAACGAGTTTGGATATTTGATCTGAGTCTGGCCATTTGGTCTATACGCTCTAACCAGCCGCGTGGGAACAGTTATGGGCACTCGACGTCGTGGTATCAGCCGAAGCCTTCTTGACGTCAGCGGTATAGCGGCGCGCACCGGGTTGGACCGCGTAACGTAACTTCCTTAGTAATGGAGGTTGCTAGGTCTGCTCACCGGCCGCCCTCGCAACATGCAGGTGTGCATTGGGCGATGGGCCCAGACCCCTGTGTGCTTAGGACTTAGACCGACGTGCTGACCTCTCTGCTGTGCTTAGGTAGGGCTGCGACGTGTTGATCTTCCGAGGCCGGGCATGTCCCTGGAAAGTGTGTCCGGCAAAATGGGATCAAGCGTGCTGGGTTATGTGGTGCACCCCTGCAGGGAAGTTAATCTAGTCGAATAGCCGTGTCCCTCGGTAAAAGGACGACCCGGAGTTGTACTCCGACCTCATGACAATTAGAACCGGATACTTAATAAAACACACCCTTACCAGTGCCAGATATAGCTCGGTGGTTGCTCTCTCACAGGGTGATGTGCGGGAGGATCGCCGAGTAGGATTATGCTATACGATGTTACTTGGTGAACTTACCATCTATTTCCCTTCTACTGCTTCAAGACGGAGGCTGCGAGACGCGAGGATACTTGTTACTTCCATATATTCTCTTCTACTGCTGCAAGATGGAGGTGGCCAGAAGCGTAGTCTTCGTTTGGATTAGCTATCCCCCTCTTATTCCCGCTTGCTGCAGTTCAGTCCACCGATATTACCCATATCATTGTTACCGTTGCATATGTAGTATAGATCCTTGCTTGCGAGTACTTTGGATGAGTACTCACGGTTGCTTTGCTCCCCCTTTTCCCCCTTCTTTCTTCTTTCTGGTTGATGCAACCAGATCGGTGGAGTCCAAGAGCCAGAGGATCCCGATGATGTTTCTACGTGGAGTTCGGCTTCGAGGAGTAGTTAGGAGGTCCCAGGCAGGAGGCCTTGCCTCTTCGATCGTTGTTACTTTTGTGCTAGCCTTCTTAAGGCAAACTTGTTTAACTTATGTCTGTACTCAGATATTATTGCTTCCACTGACTCTTGTGTTTTCGAGCTTATGTATTCGAGCCCTCGAGGCCCCTGGCTTGTAATATAAAGCTTGTATTATTTTAATTTGTGTCTAGAGTTGTGTTGTGATATCTTCCAGTGAGTCCCTGATCTTGGTCGTACATATTTGCGTGCATGATTAGTGTACGGACAAATCGGGGGCGTCACAGAAATGAAGAATGCATTTGATCCAGGGGCAAAGAAGAGATTTGCAGATGGCTCCATGGTAAAACAACAGGAAAGTGTTTGTAACTTCCTGTGGTAAAACCAGCTACGTAACTTGGTAGAAAGTTTGTCTAGCGATGATCTTACACCAAGATGATTTGGATCACCAAAAACCAGACTAACAGGAGGAGTTTAGCTTAGGGTTGCTTTAGAAACTGCAAAACTAGCCAGATTAAGAGATTAAGATGTTGCACTCACATACTTAAGTGTCATGAGCTGATATTTGGTGGAGTTGAATTATTTGACCATATGCAGCTGCTGTAAAAAGATCATGCCATTTGGATTTACCAAAGTGGCACTTCCTTCACAAAGCTCCATTCGGGACAGAATCTTGGAAAAATTACTGAGGGTAAAAGGATAACTGGATTGAGATAGAACTTGGTGGAGTAAGTAGATGTTGATGTAAGAATGGCCTGGTAAATTGGCAGCTCAAATGAAGCAAGGTAAAATAGTATTGCTTCACAAAGTGAAATTTTTATCAGAAACCAATATTTGGAGCTGAGCTCACATAGATGATCTCCATGAGCTCAAATTTGGTGGACATGCATGATTTGGTCAAATGAAGGATGTGACCAAGTTTCATCTCATTTGGAAATTCCTAGAATACACTTCCTTCACAAAGTTCCTTTCTGGACAGAAACTTTGAAAACTCACTGGAAAATAATTACTAGGCAAATGAGTATGAAATTTGGCACAGAGCAATGAAATGGACATAAAAAGATGTCCACCAAGTTTGAGGGAAATTGGAAGAAGATAAATGACACTTGCTTCACAAAGTGCCATTTAGGGCAGAATAGGAAAATTATTTTTAGAGGATTGTTTTTGAACATAGCAATGAAATATTTTGCCATATTTTATCAAGATATGACCCAAAAAATTTATGAGAATTACTTGGGAATTTTTAGAATGACAGAGATATATGTTGCTTCACAACCTAGGGCAAAAAGAATTATTCCTTTAATAGAAAAGGAATATCCCTTGGAAAAAGAATATTGGATTGGGACAAGATGGAAATGGCAAGGTCTAGGGATAGATATGAGGATGACAAGCCACTCTGGAAAGAAATAAGATATCATCTTCTTCAGTTTCCAGACCACATAGCCACGGAAAAAGAAAACTCAGGAAAAAAATCTCAGAAAACCCAAAGAAATAGAAAGGGCCAAAAATCAGGCTCTGACAACTCTTCCCCCTTAAAGAAATCTCGTCCTCGAGATTTGGTTGTTCCGGGTTCACTAATTTTTCTGACTTGAAGAAACCGTTTCCAACTCAGGTTTCTTTTATTCATCATATTTCCACTGAATTGGATCTGACTGACTGGCTTGATCTGAGCTAGTTTGCTTTGTTGTATCTGACATTCTGACAGGACGTACCTTATATGTTCCTGTTTATACTGATCCTTGCTGGAAATGTAATCGAGTATCGAGAATATTCCACAGAGTTGGGAAACATATCTTCCCATGGAACCAAGAATCTCTTCTATCCAGGCATCGGATTTCTCGAATATAGGCATGGTTTCTGGTTCCAAAACAGTGATGTGAAGCATACCTGTTTTTGCTGACGGATGCTGTCATCTTGCAGGAGTTTCTGACTTATCCTGACTGTCTTCACAGTCTAGAGTATCCAAGTTGTACCAATGGTTTGACTGTCGCTTGTCGTGACTGATAGAAAAATGCACCATCCTCTGCTAATAAAATTTGCGGTGTTGACTGGCAGTGATCTTGGCAAAGAATCCCATCCACACAGGCTATTGTTTTAATTGCTTCCCCTATGCGAGAGATAACAATCCTCAAAGTATATATTTTCACATTGATTCTTCATTGTGCCAGTATCTCACTGGGAATAACAGTAGGTGCGATGCTCCATCGCGGGTGTTGAGGTCAATATATTGAGCTGTCCATGAGTCTGACCGGACACACTCGGGTATTCAATGCCGACAATTCTGAGCATACTGTGGACTGAGCTGGTTGCCTCGCTATGAGGTCCTTACCACAATGGAGTATACCTCTTAGGTTGATCTTTGCTTGGGTTCCCCGTGGAATCAGACAGTCTTGGGCATTCACATTTTTCACATGATAACCGACATACCTGTATTGTCGTCTTGCTTTTTCATTTTTTTTCATCTAAATCCTCAACTGAAAGAGCGGAGCCTTACATAGATCCTTGATTATTTTTGCGGCCCTGAATACGGTTACGTACAATATCTGGCAATCATACCTTGGTCTAATTCATATTTTGAGCCTCGGTATATTTATCCGTCTCACGTGTGGTTACACAGATCTCAATACTGTTGGGGGTTATGCCGGACAGTGACAGGGTTAATAACATCATATTGTTTGGATGTGCGGGACTGATCTTGACAATAACTGCCAAGATTATTGTCTCAGTGTTGTCTTTACTTCAAGACTTGTTGAGCATGGCATCACCCACTGGTTTTTGTTTCTTGAATAACCGGTGAGGTTGTCGGATGTGTACCGCGAATTCTTCCCTGTGCGAGAGACTTGCATGGACTTGGCAGCATAATGAATGAATTAATATCTGATTCTCGAGGCATACCTCTGAACGATTTTTATTTCAGACCAACTGTTGTAGATCTGCCACTTGGAAAACACTGCCATATTCTGACAATTCCAAATTTAATGTCTTGTATTAGTGCCATATAGAAGAATACGGGCAGCTTGCGCTCGGAAACCATCGGGGTGTCGTACTGAGGAAGACTGAGTGGCTTATGCTCGAAGCCTTTGGTGGATATGTTCTTGAGGAAAAACGGGGTACCGTACCTCATAAGCTTCCCCCCTTAAAGACCTTGCTAGGGAAGACTCGGTACCTTATGCCAGAAGCTTTTGCAGTATGGGAATCCATTTATTCCCTACCGATGCAGACTGGGAACCTTATCTTTGTACACTTCATCAATAAATTTTTGAGATGGATGGAACTGATTTTCTTGGTGATTGGACTGACAATCTTTGTCAGTCTGGCAGCTGATTATTTGTATGGAAAGAATTTTTTGACCGTCCTTACTGAATTCACCGTGCATTTGGACTGACTTCTGGATGTCGCAATGCTTCAAAATTTGGCTTATGACAGATTCAATTATCGCGTACGGACCATACCTTTGACTAGGAATGCACTGTTGATCCATCTTTGTTCTCTCGCTGATTTAATCATTGCTGCATTAAAGTGTATCTCTGATAGGTACTTGTTGCTGAAAGTCTGAGCAGAATATACTTGTATTCAGATCGGATGTAATACCATGTTGTCGGCTGAAAATCTGAATTCCTTGGTATATATCTGTACTGCTCACAGCTTCTTCTGATCCGGTGTCGATCGAGGAATAATTTCCATAAGGGGGTAACACCGAGGATTTAAAACAAAGAAGCACGAGAAAATGATTTATTGCAACAAACCACAAAACAAGCTACAAAGCTGCTCCACACAGGCACACACAAGCATGATGCTACAGTAGATGCACAAACACTACACAAAGGATTACATCCTACGCTTGAGCAAACACTCGCGAACTGACGAGGAAGCTAAGGGAGTAGCGAGTGGAACCGCTGACTCTGAAACTCCGGATGGACGAGGCGGAGGAGTTGGAGAAACTGGCGGAGACTGAGGTAAAGCGACACCAAGCAATCTCCTGGCCCGAATGACGTCTCGGACTAACTCAGAAATAAGAAGACACTCGGCCGTCATGTAACGAGACATGGCGAGGATAGCCGGGTCATCTTGGGGGTTGATAGAGGGAAATTGGATTCGCCTATGATTCTAGACGATGGTGGGATAATATTGATAAGCACGGTTCTCTGGCACCATGCTCTCTTGATGACGAAGACCGGTGACTCTTGCCAATGCGGCAAGCTGAACGGCACGCTTAGGAGTAGCACCTTAACCACCGTGGAAACTATAGGTGCGCTTACCGACAAGAATCAGGGCTGACAGATGAACATGAGCAACATATTCCCGAATTCTTCCTCCAGCAGAAAACTGGAATACTTGATAATGAGGTGGATCCCCGAGGGGATAAATACTATGCCACATGTCGCCAAGGAGGACGGCAAAGCTGAGAGGTGCAGGAGTGGGATTGAACTCAATGGGAACAACACCGGGAGCTAAGGGAAAGGACACTGAACTCATGGCAGTTGACTGCCATCTACGCATGAAACAGGGGTTAATGGTAACCGGAATAATACTACATGCAGCAAACAAATGCAACAACCAAATGCAGCAAGCAAGGACAACAACCAGATCCTATACTACCATTTTCTAGTGTTCCAACGGACTAGGACGCTCTACAGCTAGACCTGCTCTGATACCAAGTCTGTGGCACCCTGGCTCAGAGAAAACCGGAACGCCCCGTATTCCAGCCCAATGATCGAGATGAAGTCTTCTGGAATACGACATTGCTCAGTATAGAACAAACCACCTCTTTATTACAACACGAATATGATTACAAGGGTTCCGATATTACAATGAATAATATCGGCACGGCGACACTACGCCAACACGGTTGCTCTATACAAGCAGCATAACAACTTAAAGCAACGGAACAACTACTGGCAGCGGAACAACGAACGGCGATGACGGACTCCAATCTGCAGGGACTCTGGCTGGAACGTTTATCCTAGCTCGTGAACACGGGAACAACACCAAACAAGCAAGCAATCCAGGCACTACCCGCAAGCTGGCATGACACGCCAGGTCAGTACATTGAATGTACTTGCAAGCTCACAATAAACCAGAAGCATTCAAGACAAACAACAACATGACAATTACAGGTTAATTAGAAATTATCATGAGATCATCAGGATAACATAGCATGAACAACATGAACATGATACAGCTGGACAATATGACCATGGCATGAGCATATAAATCTGATGATACTAGCATGCATCATGATGACCATACATGCACCATTTATTTTGTTCGGGTTAGCTCGTAACCATCACATGCGTCACTTACCAACCTCGGACATTACACGATCATCTTAGGATCAAGTCAAGCTTGGTATAAACAATACCGTAGTAATCATCAAATGACCACAAGGAGCTTGATCTTTACCCACGATTATCGCACAACACCACAAATATCCAACAACTCGATATCCTCGATACCACGGTGATCATTCCGGCGACCACAACCATCTTATCTCATCATCGAACCGGGGTTGTTATTAAGCACATTATTATTATTACTGTTGACTCATAGTGTGACCAACTACGAACTGGGCCCTTATCCGCGGGCGCGGCTATCGATAGATTTAATATACACTCTGCAGAGGTAGCACACTGTACCCACACTACGGAACCCATGGCCTTGTTCTCCCATTCGGGTGGACCAACGGCGTTCCGACAAAACCGATCTACTGTCATGACACTCTCTCGGCTACTCCGACTCACGCCCCACTGGGCTAGTCCTGGGTGGCCCCGTGTCTACCAAAGACACAACGACCACCGTCCTGGCCAAACATAAACGGTCCCAAACGGGGACCTGGATGCAAAACAACAACAACGGGTGCACAAGGTTATGTCTGCTTACCTGGCCAAGGTACCGCATGCCCATAACCTTCCCTCGTTGGAGGCATCGGTGAGACATGACAATAGACCCAGTTAGGACCTTCCCATAAAGGTAAACGTGGTTGCACTGGTCAATTCGATATGGTGGTACCATGACTCAGCCAACAGTTGTTCAAGTTCAATTTAGTCCGGTTAAACTTGAATTCAAATATGTTGAGTCATGATAAAATACACGATGCAATTACAATGCCTGAGCATGAATACCAACATAATCATGAAAGAACACATAACTATCCACCATATCAACAATGAATCATAAGCATGGCATACTGACTAGCATGAACATCATAAGTACATATTTTTCCGAAACATAGCATGACCCGTAATATCAACCATAAATATCATGTAATAACATATCAACAGTACTAACATGCAAGCATTTAACTAACTGGATGCAAAGGAATATGCAAAACAACAGTACTCGGGACAGACGTCAGTCATGCACCGAGGACCATCACCAACATCAACATGTACTACTAGCAAGCATAAACATAAGAAAAGAATACTAGCAACTAGCAGGGCATGATAAACAGATGCATAACAACATAGCAAGAGAGATAAACAATAACCCCGAAGCATTACCGAAACAACAATAATCATATTTTAAACAAGCAAACATTTAATAAATATTCAAGTTGAAAACCATGGCTAATGCATGACTATCATGCAAGTGGGTATTGTGGCTTGCGTGGGGTGACGGAGACTCCAGGAAAAAGTGTGGAACGATCGCGGAAAGAATCACCGGAAACAGTGCTCTCTCAGAGGGGGCTGTTTACGGCAAGGGCAAAATGGTCATTTCTAGTATGTCAAACCATAGTGAAAATGATATCAACAGAAAGGTCTCGAGGAGACGAAGACGTGGGCTTTGGAGTCACCTGATTCGGAGTTACGATTGAAAAGTTATGAAGGGTTGAACACCAGAGACCAATTTGTGAAAGTTTCTGCTACAAACAAGTCCCTGAGTGGATAAGACAGAAGCAGATTTTAGAAAATACGCTTTCTGAGAAAGAAAATGCACTCTGGGCCGAAGTGGAATAAAAATACGCTTTCAGCAATAGAAAACATACTTCAAGAAACTGCTTCCACTTAAAACAGATGGGCCCGGGGCTGGGGTCACTTACACGTGGGGTCGGGGACAGGGGGCCAGGCCGATCGAGGTAGTCTTCTTCCTCTCGCCGCTGTGCCTCATGTGAAGCAGGGCAGCGGCAAGGGAGGGAAGCGCCAAGGGACCGGCCAGCTCCGGCCACCCCCGGCCAAGGCGAGGCCACCGGCGGGTGCGGCGGGACCTGGCGCGCCCATGCCTGCGGTCGGCCAGCGCCGGGGCGATCAAGATGACGGCAACGGGAAGAGGACGGGAGTACAGAGGCGGGCTATCGGCAGTGGGTCTCATAGCTCCGGCTGTCTCGGGCCGAGCGGAGACCACCGGCGGGCTTGGGGCGGTACAGTGGTTCCATTTAGAGGGCTAGCTAGCGCCGGGGGGGCTTGGGACGAAGGGGAGGGGTGGCGCCATGGAGGTGATAGAAAGGTACAGAGAGCTTCGAGTGGTCGAGGTGCTCGGTGATGTGGGCAACTCCGGCGAGGGGCAAGGGTGTGGGGCGGCTCATTGGGACGTGGGGAACACGATGGACATGATGGTAGGAGGAGAGGAGGGCTAGGCTCGCCGGACTCAATCCGAGATCGAGGCGGCCATGGCGGACGTCGTTGAAAATAAGAAGATCCCGAAGGTTCTGGTGGTCGAGGAGGATCGAGGAGTGGCTGGTGAGGTGCGGGAGAACTCGGGGGTCCTTTATATAGGCGAGGGGAGAGCTTTGGACGCTCACAAGAGAGCTTGAGCAGTGCACTAATGGAGGTCAGGGGCAGAGCACGGCAGTGGCACTATTGTGACGGCGCGCTGCCGGCGAGCCACGACGGGGCAGTGGTGCAGGGAGCTGCAGACGAGCACGGGCGAGTTTCTGGACAACGTTTGAGGCTGAGACGAGGAGGGAGGTGACAAGCACAATGGCCCGACCTTTCCAGAGCGCGCGCTGTGCATGATGCAGGTGCGGTCACTACGCGCACTGGTGCAAGCGACGAGGTTTGGCTTGGCTAGCCATGTCCAGTAGGTTTACCTAGGTGCCCTTAGAAGAAATGCAGAAATAATTTGATCCAGGGGCAAAGAAGAGATTTGCATATGGCTCCATGGTAAAACAACAGGAAAGTGTTTGTAACTTCCTGTGGTAAAACCAGCTAGGTAACTTGGTAGAAAGTTTGTCTGGCGATGATCTTACACCAAGATTATTTGGATCACCAAAAACCAGACTAACAGGAGGAGTTTAGCTTAGGGTTGCTATAGAAAGTGCAAAACCAGAATTAGAGATTAAGATGTTGCACTCACATACTTAAGTGTCATGAGCTGATATTTGGTGGAGTTGAATTATTTGACCATATGGAGCTGCTGTAAAAAGATCATGCCATTTGGAGTTACCAAAGTGGCACTTCCTTTCACAAAGCTCCATTCTGGACAGAATCTTGGAAAAATTACTGAGGGTAAAAGGACAACTGGATTGAGCTAGAACTTGGTGAGTAAGTAGAGGTAGATGTAAGAATGGCTTGGTAAATTGGCAGCTCAAATGAAGCAAGTTAAAATAGCGTTGCTTCGCAAAGTGAAATTTTTACCAGAAACCAAGATTTGGAGCTGAGTGCACATAGATGATCTCCATGAGCTCAAATTTGGTGCAGATGCATGATTTGGTCAAATGAAGGATGTGAACAAGTGTCATCTCATTTGGAAATTCCTAGAATACACTTCCTTCACAAAGTTCCTTTCTGGACAAAAACTTTGAAAAATCACTGGAAAATAATTACTAGGCAAATGAGTATGAAATTTGGCACAGAGCAATGATATGGACATAAAAAGATGTCCACCAAGTTTGAAGGCAATTGGGCAAAGAGAAGTAGCACTTGCTTCACAAAGTGCCATTTAGGGCAGAATAGGAAAATGATTTTTAGAGGATTATTTTGAACATAGCAATGAAATATTTTGCCATATTTGATCAAATATGACCCAAAAAATTTATGAGAATTACTTGGGAATTTTTAGAATGACAGAGATATAGGCTGCTTCACAACCTAGGCAAAAAGAATTATTCCTTTAATAGAAAAGGAATATCCCTTGGAAAAAGAATATTGGATTGGGCCAAGATGGAAATGGCAAGGTCTAGGGATAGATATGAGGATGAAAAGCCACTCTGGAAAGAAAGAAGAGGTCATCTTCTTCAGTTTCCACACCACATAGCCACAGAAAAAGAAAACCCAGGCAAAAATCTCAGAAAACCCAAAGAAATAGAAAGGGCCAGAAATCAGGCTGTGACACGCGTTCAACACACGTTCAGCTCGATGACGTCCCACGAACTCTTGATCCAGTTGAGTGTCACGAGAGAGTTTCGTCAGCACGACGGTGTGGTGACGGTGACGATGAAGTTACCGACGCAGGGCTTCGCCTAAGCTCTGCAACAATATGACCGAGGTGTGTAACTGTGGAGGGGGGCACCGCACACGGCTAGGAACAATTGATGTGTGTCCAAGGGGTGCCCTCCCCACGTATATAAAGGAGGGAGAGGGCGGAGGTGGCTGGCCTAGGAGGAGGGCGCGCCGAGGGGGGAGTCCTACTCCCACTAGGAGTAGGACTGCCCTTTGCTAGTAGGAGTAGGAGAAGGGGGAAGGAAAGGAGAGGAGGAGAAGGAAGGAGGGGGCGCCGCCCCTCCCCCCTAGTCCAATTCCGACTAGGCTTGGGGGGCGCGTGGCCCATCCCTAGCCAGCCCCTCTCTCTCCCCTAAAGCCCACTAAGGCCCATTAGCTCCTCGGAGGGTTTCGGTAACCTCCCGGTACTCCGGTATTTATCCGATGACCCCCGAAACCCTTGCGGTGTCCGAATATAACCTTCCAATATATCAATCTTTATGTATTGACCATTTCAAGACTCCTCGTCATGTTCGTGATCACATCTGGGGCTCCGAACTACCTTCGGTGCATCAAAACACATAAACTCATAATACCGATTGTCATCAAACGTTAAGCGTGCGGACCGTGCGGGTTCGAGAACTATGTAGACATGACCGAGACTCATCTCCGGTCAATAACCAATAGGGGAAACTGGATGCTCAAATTGGTTCCCACATATTCTACGAAGATCTTTATCAGTCAAACCGCATAACAATATACGTTGTTCCCTTTGTCATCGGTATGTTACTTGCCCGAGATTCGATCGTCGGTATCATTATACCTAGTTCAATCTCGTCACCGGAAAGTATCTTTACTCGTTTCGTAATACATCATCTCGTGACTAACTCATTAGTCGTTTGATTGCAAGGCTTATTACGATGTGTATTACCGAGAGGGCCAGAGATACCTCTCCGACACTCGGAGTGACAAATCCTATTCTTGATCTATGCCAACACCACAAACACCTTCGGAGACAGCTGTAGAGTATCTTTATAATCACCCAGTTATGTTGTGACGTTTGATAGCACACAAGGTGTTCCTCCGGTATTCGGGAGTTGCATAATCTCATAGTCATAGGAACATGTATAAGTCATGAAGAAAGCAATAGCAGTAAAACTAAACTATCAAGTTGCTAAGCTAACGAATGGGTCTTGTCCATCATATCATTCTCCTAATGATGTGATCCCGTTGATCAAATGACAACTCATGTCTATGGTTAGGAAACATAACCATCTTTGATCAAGGAGCTAGTCCAGTAGAGGCATACTAGGGACACTCTGTTTTGTCTATGTATTCACACATGCACTAAGTTTCCGGTTAATACAATTCTAGCATGAATAATAAATATTTATCATGATATAAGGAAATACAAATAACAACTTTATTATTGCCTCTAGGGCATATTTTCTTCCAGTCACCCACTTGCACTAGAGTCAATAATCTAGTTCACATCGCCATGTGATTTAATACCGATAGTTCACATCGTTATGTGAATAACACCCATGGTTCACATCGCCATGAGACCAACACCCGAAGGGTTTACTAGAGTCAATAGTCTAGTTC
Source organism: Secale cereale (assembly GCA_902687465.1). NCBI lineage: Eukaryota > Viridiplantae > Streptophyta > Magnoliopsida > Poales > Poaceae > Secale > Secale cereale. The sequence continues at coordinate 93,805,668 of LR738714.1, read as the reverse complement.
ACATCGCCATGTGATTAACACCCAAAGAGTACTAAGGTGTGATCATGTTTTGTTTCGTGAGAGAAGTTTAGTCAGCTTCTCTGTTACATTCAGATCCATATTTATTTTGCAAATTTCTATGTCCACAATGCTCTGTATGGAGCTAGTCTAGCTAATTGCTCCCACTTTCAATACGCATCTAGATTGATACTTAGAGTCATCTGGATTAGTGTCAAAGCTTGCATTGGCGTAACTAACGAACTCTTTATCACCTCCATAATCATGAAACATTTCCTTAGTCATCCAGTAACTAAGGATAATTTTGACCGCTGTGCAGTGATCTACTCCTGGATCACTATGGTACCTCCTTGCCAAACTCATGATAAGGTACACAATAGGTTTGGTACACAACAGGTTTGGTACATAGCGTGGCATACTTCATAGAACCTATGGCTGAGGCATAGGGAATGACTTTCATTCTTTCTCTATCTTCTGCCGTGGTCAGGTTTTTAGTCTTACTCAACTTCATGCCTTACAACTCAGGCAAAAACTCCTTCTTTGACTGATCCATTTTGAACTTCTTTAAAATCTATTTAAGGTATGTACTCATTGAAAAACTTATCAAGCGTCTTAATCTATCTTATAGATCTTGGTGCCCAATATGTAAGTATCTTCACCGAGGTCTTTCATTGAAAAACTCCTTTTAAATAATCCTTTATGCTTTCCAGAAATTTTTACATCATTTCCGATTAACAATATGTCATCCACATATAATATCATAAATGCTACAGAGCTCCCACTCACTTTCTTGTAAATACAGGCTTCTCCAAAAGTCTGTATAAAACCATATGCTTTGGTCACCTCATCAAAGCGTATATTCCAACTCCGAGATGCTTGCACCAGTCCATAGATGGATCGCTGGAGCTTGCACACTTTGTTAGCACCTTTAGGATCGAAAAAACCTTCTGGTTGCATCATATACAACTCCTCTTTGAGGTATCCATTAAGGCATGCCATTTTGATATCCATTTGGCAGATTTCATAATCATAAAATGCGGCAATTGCTACATGATTCAGACAGACTACTTAAGCATCGCTACGGGTGAGAAAGTCTCATCGTAGTCAACTCCTTGAAGTTGTTGAAAACCTTTCGCAACAAGTCGAGCTTTGTAGACAGTAACATTACCATCGGCATCAGTCTTCTTCTTAAAGATCCATTTATTTTCAATGGCTTGCCGATCATCGAGCAAGTCAACCAAAGTCCACACTTTGTTCTCATACATGGATCCCATCTCAGATTTCACGGCCTCTAGCCATTTTGCGGAATCTGGGCTCATCATCGCTTCCTCATAGTTCATAGGTTCGCCTTGGTTTAGTAACATGACTTCCAGAACAAGGTTACCGTACCACTCTGGTGCGGAATATATTCTGGTTGACCTACGAGGTTTAGTAGTAACTTGATCTGAAGTTTCATGATCATCATCATTAGCTTCCTGACTGATTTGTGTAGGAATCACTGGAACTGGTTTCTATGATGTACTACTTTTCAATTCGGGCAAAGGTACAATTACCTCATCAAGTTCTATTTTCGTCCCACTCACTTCTTTCGAGAGAAACTCCTTCTCTAGAAAGGATCCATTCTTAGCAACGAATATCTTGCCTTCGGATCTGTGATGGAAGGTGTACCCAACAGTTTCCTTTGGGTATCGTAGGAAGACACATTTCTTCGACTTGGGTTCGAGCTTATCAGGTTGAAGCTTTTTCACATAAGCATCGTAGCCCCAAACTTTAAGAAACGACAATTTGGGTTTCTTGCCAAACCACAGTTCATAAGGCGTCGTCCCAACAGATTTAGATGGTGCCCTATTTAACGTGAATGCAGCTGTTTCTAAAGTATAACACCAAAAGGATAGTGGTAAATCGGTAAGAGACATCATATATCGTACCATATCTAATAAAGTACGGTTACGACGTTCTAACACCCCATTACGCTGTGGTGTTCCAGGTGGCGTGAGCTGTGAAACTATTCCACAGTTTTTCAAATAAGACCAAACTCATAACCCAAATATTCACCTCCTTGATCATATCGTAGAAACTTTATTTCCTTGTTATGATGATTCTCTACTTCACTCTGAAATTCTTCGAACTTTTCAAATGTTTCAGACTTGTGCTTCATCAAGTAGATATACCCATATCTGCTCAAATCATGAGTGAAGGTCAGAAAATAACGATACCCGCCGCGAGCCTCAACACTCTTCGGTCCACATACACCAGTGTGTATGATTTCCAAAAAATCAGTTGCTCGCTCCATTGTTCCGGAGAACGGAGTTTTTGTCATCTTGCCCATGAGGCATGGTTCGCAAGCACCAAGTGATTCATAATAAAGTGATTCCAAAAGTCCATCAGCATGGAGTTTCTTCATGCGCTTTACACCAATATGACCTAAGAGGCATTGCCAGAAATAAGTTGCACTATCATTATTAACTTTGCATCTTTTGGCTTCAATATTATGAATATGTGTATCACTATGATCGAGATCCAACAAGAATATACCACTCTTCAAGGGTGCATGACCATAAAACATATTACTCATATAAATAGAACAACCATTATTCTCTAATTTAAATGAATAACCGTATCGCAACAAACAAGATCCAGATATAATGTTCATGCTCAACGCTGGCACCAATAACAATTATTTAGGTTTAAAACTAATCCCGAAGGTAGATGTAGAGGTATCGTGCCGACAACGATCACATCGACTTTGGAACCATTTCCCACGCGCACCGTCACCTCGTCGTTAGCTAATCTTCATTTAATCCGTAGCCCCTGTTTGGAGTTACAAATATTAACAACCAAACCAGTATCAAATACCCAGGTGCTACTACGAGCATTAGTAAGGTAAACATCAGTAACATGTATATCAAATATACCTTTGTTCACTTTGCCATCCTTCTTATCCGCCAAATACTTGGGGCAGTTCCGCTTCCAGTGTCCAGTCCCTTTGCAGTAGAAGCACTCAGTTTCAGGCTTGGCTCCAGACTTGGGTTTCTTCGCGGGATTAGCAACTGGCTAGCTATTCTTCTTGAAGTTCCCCTTCTTTCCCTTGCCCTTTTTCTTGAAACTAGTGGTCTTGTTAACCATCAACACTTGATGCTCCTTTTTGATTTCTACCTCCACAGCTTTGAGCATAGTGAAGAGCTCGGGAAATGTCTTCTATATCCTTTGCATATTATAGTTCATCACGAAGCCTTTATAGCTTGGTGGCAGTGATTGAAGAACTCTATCAATAACACTATCTTCATCAACTTTGGAACCAAGTTGAGTCATGTGATTGTAGTACCCAGACATTCTGAGTAAGTGTTCACTGATAGAACTGTTCTCCACGATCTTGTAGCTATAAAACTTATTGGAGACTTCATATCTCTCAATTCTGGCATTTGCTTGAAATATTAACTTCAACTCTTGGAACATCTCATATGCTCCATGACGTTCAAAACGTCTTTGAAGTCCCGATTCTAAGCCGTAAAGCATGGCACACTGAACTATCGAGTAGTCATCAGAACGAGCTTGCCAGACGTTCACAATGTCCGGAGTTGCTCCTGCAGCAAGCCTGTCACCTAGCGGTGCTTCCAGGACATAATTCTTCTGTGCAACAATGAGGATAATCCTCAAGTTACGGACCCAGTCCGTGTAGTTGCTACCATCATCTTTCAACTTAGCTTTCTCTAGGAACGCATTAAAATTCAAGGGAACGGTAGCACGGTCCATTGATCTACAACAACATAGATATGCAAAAACTATCAGGACTAAGTTCATGATAAATTAAAGTTCATTTAATCATATTACTAAAGAACTCCCCCTTAGATAGACATCCCTCTAGTCATCTAAATGATCACGTGATCCAAATCAACTAAACCATGTCCGATCATCACGTGAGATGGAGTAGTTTTCAATGGTGAACATCTTATGTTGATCATATCTACTATATGATTCACGCTCGACCTTTCGGTCTCCAGTGTTCCGAGGCCATGTCTGTACATGCTAGGCTCGTCAAGTTTAAACCGAGTATTCTGCATGTGCAAATCTGTCTTAAACCCGTTGTATTTGAATGTAGAGCTTATAACACCCGATCATCACGTGGTGTCTCGGCACGACGAACTTTTGCAACGGTGCATACTCAGGGAGAACACTTGTACCTTGAAATTTTTGTAAGGGATCATATTATTATGCTACCATCGTACTAAGCAAAATAAGAAGCATAATAAGATAAACATCACATGCAATCAAAATATGTGACATGATATGGCCATCATCATTTTGTGCTTTTGATCTCCATCTCCAAAGCATCGTCATGATCTCCATCTAACCGGCTTGACACCATGATCTTCATCGTAGCGTCGTGGTCGTCTTGCCAACTATTGCTACTACTACTATCACTAACTCATAGTGATAAAGTAAAGCAATTACATGACCTTCACAATTCATACAATAATGAGACAACCATAAGGCTCCTGCCGGTTGCCGATAATTTACAAAACATGATCATCTCATAGAACAACATATAACTCATCATGCCTTGACCATATCACATCACAACATGCCCTGCAAATACAAGTTAGACGTCCTCTACTTTGTTGTTGCAAGTTTTACGTGGCTGCTACGGGCTTAGCAAGAACCGTTCTTACCTACGCATACAAAACCACAACGATTTGTAGTCAAGTGTGCTGTTTTAACCTTCACAAGAACCGGGCGTAGCCACACTCGATTCTACTAAAATGAGAGAGACAGACACCCGCCGCTCACCTTTAAGCAACGAGTGTTCGTAACGGTGAAACCAGTGTCGTGTAAGCGTACGCATAATGTCGGTCCGGGCCGTTTCCTCTCACAATACCGCCGAATCAAAGTATGACATGCTGGTAAGTAGTATGACTATCATCGCCCACAACTCATTGTGTTCTACTCATGCATATCATCTACGCATAGACCTGGCTCATGATGCCACTGTTGGGGAACGTGGTATTTAAATTTTTTTTACCTACGATCACGCAAGATCTATCTAGGAGAAGCATAGCAACGAGCGGGAGAGTGTGTCCACGTACCCTCGTAGATAGAAAGCGGAAGCGTTTAGTAACACAGTTGATGTAGTCGAACGTCTTCGCGATCCAACCGATCCAAGCACCGAACGTATGGCACCTCCGCGTTCAGCACACGTTTAGCTCGATAATGTGCCACGAACTCTTGATCAAGTTGAGTGTCACGGGAGAGTTTCATCAGCACGACGGCGTGGTGACGGTGATGATGAAGTTAACGACGCAGGGCTTCGCCTAAGCTCTGCAACAATATGACCGAGGTGTGTAACTATGGAGGGGGGCACCGCACATGGCTAGGAACAATTGATGTGTGTCCAAGGGGTGCCCTCCCCACGTATATAAAGGAGGGAGAGGTAGGAGGCGGCCGGCCTAGGAGGAGGGCGCGCCAAGGGGGGAGTCGTACACCCACTAGGAGTAGGACTCCCCTTTCCTAGTAGGAGTAGGAGAAGGGGGAAGGGAAGGAGAGGAGGAGAAGGAAGGAGGGGGCACCTCCCCTCCCCCTAGTCCAATTAGGACTAGGCTTGGGGGGCGCGTGGCCCAATCCTAGCCAGCCCCTCTCTATCCCCTAAAGCCCACTAAGGCCCATTAGCTCCCCGGGGGGTTTGCTACCTCTTGAGCTTGCGTTGTATTCCCTCGAAGAGGAAAGGGAGATGCAACACAATAGCGTAAGTATTTCCCTCAGTTTTTGAGAACCAAGGTATCAATCCAGTAGGAGACCACGCGCCAGTCCCCGCACCTGCACAAATAAATAAGAACTTTGCAGCCAACGCGATAAGGGGTTGTCAATCCCTTTACAGTCACTTACGATAGTGAGATCTCATAGAGATGATAATTATATTTTCGGTATAGAAACAGAAAGTAAAGAAAGCAAATAAACAACGGTGGCAGAAATTGGCTAGTTGACGGGAAAGTAATGATAAAGATAGACCCGGGGGCCATAGTTTTCTCTAGTGGCTTCTCTCATGATAGCGATATTCTACGGCGGGTAAACAAATTACTGTCGAGCAATTGATAGAAAAGCGAATAATTATGAGACTACCTAGGCATGATCATTGTATATAGGCATCACGTCCGAGACAAGTAGACCGAAACGATTCTGCATGTACTACTACTACTCCACACATCGACCGCTATCCAGCATGCATCTAGTGTATTGAGTTCATACGAACAGAGTAACACCTTAAGCAAGATGACATGATGTTGAGGGATAAACTCAAGCAATATGGTGAAAACCCCATCTTTTTATCCTCGATGACAACAATACAATACATGCCTTGCTGCCCCTACTGTCACTGGGAAAGGACACCACAAGATTGAACCCAAAGCCAAGCACTTCTCCCATTGCAAGAACTATAGATCTAGTAGGCCAAACCACACCAATTATTTGAAGAGACTTGCAAGGATATTATGTGCACACATAAAAAGTTCAGAGAAGAACCAAATATCTTTCATAGATAACCTTGATCATAAACTCACAATTCATCGGATCTCGACAAACACACCGCAAAAAGAGATTACATCGAATAGATCTCCTCGAAGACCGAGGAGAACTTTGTATTGAGATCCGGAGAGAGAGAACAAGCCATCTAGATACTAGCTATGGACCCGAAGGTCTGAGGTAAACTACTCACAACTCATGGTGAGGGCGATGATGATGATGATGAAGGCCTTCGTGATGGATCCCCCTCCCGCAACAGGCTCCAAGATGGGATCTCCACGGGAACAGCAGCTACGGCGGTAGAATTAGAGTTTTCTCTCTGCGTATGGAGTTTCTCGGGTACGTAGGTATATATAGGAAGAAGGGGGGCACCGGGCGCCGTGTGGGCCAGCCTCGAGGCAGGGGGGCGCGCCCCCCACCCTCGAGGGTGTAATGCCCAGGATGGAGTTATACCTCCTACGTGTCGAGGCACGACTTAAAGGCATAAATCCATCCTAGAATGATCTCAAGTTTGGTATCTTTGCACGACTCATGTAAAAGAGGGATTAAATTGCAAAAGGAGATAGTTGGCTTACACTCGCCACTTCACACAATACATTACATAAACAATCATCATTCAGAACATCACAACCCGACTACGGGTGAAGAACCAAAAGAAAGATACCAAAACAACAAAGCCACAGGTCAGGATCGAATCCTAGTAGAAACCACTACTGATCGTCGAAACGTTACAAGCAAACGGTCACACTCTGCATCGAGCTCCTGGTGAAGCACTGAACCAGCTTCTGCATCGTACACGGCTGAACCTGCAACTGGTGTGGTGAAGTAACTGTGAGCCACAGAGGACTCAGCAATCCCGTTCCCGGGTAACAAGACTATTTAAGCCTTGGGTGAGGACAAGGCTGAAGAAAGAACGAGAGGTGAAGGAACAAACAAGAGTCTGCAGCAGCAACTAGCACTAACTTACGCAAAAGAGAGCGAGAAGAGAAGAGCATCGGTCGAAAGATGATCACGAAGTGATCCTAACTAAAGCCGGTCAAACATAACCCCACCGTGTTCAACTCCCGAATCCCTATTCGGAAATTGACAGTCACGGTACACACGCTGGTAGTGTATTTGAAACATTGTGTCAAGTTATCTACAACCGGAATTAACAAGCTCCCATCTGCCACATAACCGCGGGCACGGCTTTCGAAAGTTCAAACCCTGCAGGGGTGTTCCAACTTGACCCATTACAAGCCCACGATCCGCGGAGTCGCAACTCCATAGTTGGGAAGACCCGAGTATTCTCGGAATCCCGTGCTCAAGTTAAACCGACCTAAAGGTAAGGCTAATCCAGCAAATCCTCCCGGCGTGTCGACACCCTGATAGTAGCCGCGCGTATCTAAGTCTCAGGACACGACCGGATGGGCGATTCTACGGGTGGATACCAAATACCTCGGGTTGCCCCAAGGCGGCCCCGCAGAACCCCCGTTTGGGACCAACACCATCAGCGCTGGCCCCCCCTGCTATGTAGAAATAAAGGATCCTCGAGGGAGCGACCCTCTATGCAAATTTAATTAATTAATTAAGTTTGTTATTATGAGGCAAATAGTACCAATGTTGGGATTTGCTGGAAAAGACTTAGCACTTAGCGGTTTATCAAGGGGGTCCCATACACCCCAACCGTGTTAGGAACGCATAATCAAGGAACATAACACCGGTTTATACGGTTCCTAACGGCAAGAGTGGAACAAAACACCAAGCAAAAGGCTTAGCCTTCCACCCTGCCAGTATATAGGTGATTTCATTATTTTAAGCATTTATATAGTGTGATAAACCCAACCAAACTTCAACATGAAGCAAGCATCTTCAATCTTCACCTGCAACTAGCAATGCTATAAGAAGGGCTGAGCGAGCATACTTAGCCAAGCAACGGTTTGCGTAGGTAGGGTGGTTAAACATGGCAATGGTTACAAGTAGGAGGCTGACAGGAAAGACATGGGCATCGAGGCAAAACTAAAGATCGAGACTACTAGCAATAGGCAAAGATAGTAATGGTATCCGGGTTCGGTCATCTTGCCTGGGATTCCACAAGGGAGAAGAACGGATCCAAGAAGAAGACGGAGCAACAGTCGAGCGGAACCTCACAACTCCGGAACGAAACCGAAGCTAACAAGAGAAGCAACCGGAAAGAAACAAACCACACGGTAAACACACATATCATAAACATGGCATACGATGCACAAACAAGTATGATGCATGTCCGGTTTAATATGCATGGCATGGCAAAGTGCACAAACAAAACTACAAGTTAAGTGGAGATCAATATGCAAAGAGTTGCATATTGACGAAACACAACATTATAATTATTTAGTTGACTCTCGTTATTTACAAGACAAGATTAAATGTTTTATAACATGGCAAGAGGTGAAGCATAATAAAACTATACTAACTAGGCAATTTAAAAGAGGCCGGAGAATAACAACAACATATTCCGGAAAATCCTCATGAGCATGTTTAATAATTATAAGCAAACAACAATTAAGCATTCTTATGTTGTTATCATGATGCGGATGACATGATCAAGTTTATGCATTTTTTTATTAAAAGGGTTGACTTAAGAGGAAGACATGAAGTATTGTCACCGTGGTGGAATGAAAGGGTGCCACGGCAACGATCCGAAAATGAAGCAACGCAACATCTCGGTTCCGGTAACTCGTTGCGAGACCGGTGAAAAAGGTAAGATGGCATGGGTGAGTCAAACGAGATGAAAGGTGGGGCGATCCCGTTACCGGGTTCCCACGAGTCGGTGACGAGGCAACCGAGGAACAACAAAAGGGACGAAACAGACACGGGAGACATTTCATACAACCACAACAAGCATTCACACGGGTCATCTACGGGGTCGTTTCGTTATACCTTCGAAGCGAGCGTTTCGGGGCGGTTCGAGACGTAGAGGAAGGAGTCGTTCACGTGGCGGTAGTTGTACTCGGGCGACGGTAGAGGAAGTAGTGGTACTCGGCGACGGTAGTTGTTCGGGTCGTCGTGGTACTTGTCGGTCATGTAGAGGTACTTGGCGTTCGACGGCGTCGTAGTGGTACTTGGGGGTTCCCGTTCGTAGAGGTACACGTCATCGGAGGGGTACTCGTTGAAGACGTTCCGTAGGGGTACACGGGCGTTTTGTAGATGTACTCATATCCGTAGCCGTTCACGAGCTCGTCTTCCCGTAGATGTACACGTTCTCTGTCAAGTCAACAGCAAAAGCAACACACAACAGAAAACAACAACGGCAGCACAGCGACGAGGCCACGGCAGCAGCACGGGTCAGACGAAGAAGAGGCCGAGGCTCTTGGCGACGGGGTTGCAGCAGCTCCTCGGAGGGCTTGGGGCGGCCGGGCTGGACGAGGTGAGGCCGCGGGAGCCTGGCGCGGAGGGAGGTCCAGCGAAGGCGAGGCGGTCCTGGCCGCGGCGTCGCTCGGGGACGCGGACGAGGCCTGGACGGGCCTGGGGCGCTGCGCGGGAGAGGCTAAAGGAGGCAGGCCTGAGGACGCCACGGCGCGGGCAGAGGAGGAGCCGCGTCCTGGCGACGGAGAACGAGGGCCGAGCCCTGGCTGGAGACGAGGCGCAGGAGAGGAGGCGAGCCGGGCGCGGCGGGGCTCATCGGGCTGTGAGTCCTGGCCGGGGGCGCTCGAGGCCGCTGCTCGTGCTGCTTCGAGGAGAACGGAGGGAGCGGCTTCGGCCGCTGGAGGCTGAGGCCGGGGGCTGGGAGCCTCGAGGGGGAAACGGGCAGAGCGGAGGGTCGCTCGGGGCAGAGGCGAGCTCGCGAGGGAAAAACGGGCCTCGGGGAAGAGGGTTGCGGTCGGGGCAGAGAGGTGAGAGGGTGAGGTGCGGGGAGAGGAGAGGAACCACGGGATCGGGGCGAGAGGCAGAGAGAGGCTGGCGGCGGCAACGCTGTGAGGGAAAGATCGAGCGAGGGCACGAAGGGAGTTAGGGTTCGGTCGAACGGAGTGGGCCAGGAGGCCTGGGCCTCTGGGACGGGCCGAACGGCTGGAGGGAGAAGGGCCAGGCCTGGGAGGAAAAAAAAAGGAGGTTGAAGCCCAGATGGGCTGGAAGGAGGAGAGGGAAGGCTGGGCCTCTCTTCCTCTGCTGTTTTATTCCCAAAATAAAACAGAAAAAAAAACAAACAAGAAGAAGAAGAAAAAGAGGTGCTAGAAAAAGACTTAGGACAAGAAGTAATAATCCCTGGACTCACAAAAATGTCAGGGATTTAAATAAAATTGAAGGAGGGTTTTTGGAAGGACCTCGAAACACTGAAAAGAATTATAGCAAGGTTTGAGGCAAGAATTGAGATAGAAATGCGTGGAGAAATATTGCAAGTGTGTTACGGTGATTTCCAACAAATGGAATATTTTAAATATAGCTCCATAAAATAATGAGAGACTTTTATATGTTATAAAGAGAAGACATCTTCCCTCGATTTAAATGGACCGAAGGTCCACACAATTTATTAGGTTGAGATGCAAAATAAAATATGACATGATGGCATGATGACATGATGCAATGCAAAAAATAAATAACACAAGCACAAAGAACACACGGGCAACCCGGAACATCTGGAATCTTCTGGAAGCTTCTGGAATCTTCTGGGACGTCGGTCTCGGGCGTCACAACTCTCCCACACTAACAGAGGATCTCGACCCGAGATCCTAGAGATATCACCGGGTAAAACGGAAGAGGAAGAGGTAAAACAAAGTTGCTTCTTTGACAGACGAGTGAAACCAAGGAACCTTGAGAGGTTGAACAAGTTGAAAGAAAGAAAGCAACGGAGATGAACGAAGATGAAACACTCCGTTAGAAAAGACGAACAAGGAGCATTATAAGAACCTTATAGGTTGAAAGACATGAAACAAGAGTTCCCGGACGGAAAGAATAAGAAACCGCAATGGTATAGCCAAGGAATAAGAATGACAGAATTTCGGCAGCACTCCGTCTGAAAATGGAAGGAATTGAACAAGAACTTGAGGAGATGGAATGATACTTGATGAAAACAGCAACATATTGCCTCCGAAACAATTAAAAGAATGGCACAAGGGGAAAGAAAGATTCAGACAGCACTCCGGTTGAAAAGAGAGGCAAAACTATATAAGATGATGGAACTTGAATGAAGAATAGAACACTCCGGTTAAAAGATAAACAAGGAAAGAACATGATCTTGAAAAGAAAACAAGATGATGGTTAAAGAGAGCAATATCACAAGGCCTCCGGAACGAAAGAATAGATGCAAGATCGTTGGAAAGAAAAGAACGGAGAAGAAAAAACAACTTCTCTCAAAATTAAATTTGAAAGAGCATCCTTACGAAGAAGGGTTGAACGGAGTTGTTGGAATTTCAACAACGAGAAGAATAAGCTTGATGTGGGCTTATGGCAAACATCTCAAAATTATGAGGTGACAACCAGCCACTGACGGAAACATTGCTTGGATTGAGAACAACAAGGAGACGATAAACTTAATTCACCGGAATGAAAAATGAAGAACTTGGGTCATTTATAAGCACCATAATATCAACAATCCTTAGGGAAAGCTTTTAGGTGAAATACAACCCAAGATAACTCCAACAGATAAAATGAATGGTTGGAAAGATCTCCTGAACAAAGGAAAATGATGGGTTTAAATATCTCATTCTTGATAACCCGTGAATCATGAAACATGAAGGAATTAACAAGAATGACATAACACCATCTGAAAAGATAAGGTAGAAAGAATTGCAAAAGGAAAGCATGATGAAGAATGCTTGATGTCCGACAAGAATCTTGATGAAGACTTCGAGGATGAATTAAAACATGATGAACCACCATGAAGAACTCCGGTAATGAAAGCATGAGAAGTGAAAGATGAAAAGAATAAGATTGAAGGCCTCCGATGAATTAGATGAAGCTTTGAAATGATATAATCGAAATAACTTGAAGCTCCGGAAAACAAGATGGACAACTTAGAACCAAGGATATGATATGATGAACAAGCTCCAAACAAAAGAATTAAATCACCTTGAAGGAATAAGAATAAGAATTATGTCATGCATCTCCTTCACCAATTTAAATTGATGAGAACCAAGGATTTGGCATACTACTTATTCTCGTTGGAAAGAATTAAAGAGAGATCTAGAACAAGCTTGAGAAAGGTCTTCAACGAACCACCGGTAGGATTGTGAAAAGAACAAATGAATTAAAACGATAACAACGGAAGAGTAAACTTGAGAGAACCACCGTAAAAAATATAGAGACGAACGAAGAGACATCAATGAAGAATATTTGGGAGGGCGAAGTTGAAAACTGAGAACGAAGAAATCTTCTGAAATGATGGCCTTCGGAGGATCACAATGGAAAGAATACCCGAAAAGCTTCGGATGGTATAAAAGAATTCCTCACAATCTGAACAATAATGAGGATGGCATGAAGCTAGAACCACGAAACTTCAAGAAGACGGGTCAAGATTTAAGAGAAACTCTTCTCCGGTCTTCAAATGTTGAGGATGAAGACGAGAAATGCCATAAGAATTGATGAGCACTCCGGGTTGAAGAATTGGAAGATTGAACCAATGATGAAAAAGAATTTGAAAGTAAACTTGAAGAAGGCATGTGACTGATGGAAATTATTCTTACGTCACACTTTAAAAGAATTTGAGTATAACTCCAGAAAATAGAAGAGTCAGGTAAGATCCTGGAAAAGACCTGTGGGTTAGGGCCCACTAAAGAAACCACCGTTGGAAACGATAGCTTAAGAGATATGGCACTGGTTGAATTAAATGACTTGAATAAGATGATAACCCTCAAAAATTGCTTGAACGGATTAAGAATGGAATTATGAATCTTCAGCACTCCGGATAAGAATAGCAAGAGAGGAAAAGAATGAAGAAATATCACATGAATAAAATGGATACTTCATTTGAGAATTTCTGGCTCCAAGAAGAAAAGGGAGGGAGGGTGGGGAAAAGAAAAGACAACTTGGGATGAATGAAACAGACAAATCGTCAGATTTCACAACGACGTCCGTAAGGAATAACTTGAAGAGAAGGCACACCGGTTGAAAAGGATTAACATGAAGGTCTCGATGGTCAAGAAGAATTAGGACTCCCATAGAAATATGAGAACACCGATTAGGAAAGGTATGGAATCAACATTTGACATTGAAGCAACTCGAATACCAGAATCAAAACAAGAACAAAGGATAGATATGCAACATGATCTTCACAATATCATTCGAACAGAGAATTGAACGAATGAATTCCGCAGGTACATCAACTCGACTTGAAGCCACTTGGAGAACAAAGATAAATAAAAAGGAACAAGGATCAGATAGAACAAATACAAGAAAGAAGCTTCGCTCGACATCTTTGTGCTGAAAGCTCATGGAACATGTTACAAAAGGGTTTTGCAATCCCCGGATCAGCATAGCCAAGGACCCTTTAAGATGCAACTCCCGATCAGAACAAGTCCATAAAACCACTTCACTCAATGTAGAACCCCAAACTTCATATCGTGCATCCGTTGGAAGAATGCCTAGAACTACTTGATAAACCCACCTATAGATTTCCGAAAGTTTCCAGTTATGCAATCAGGTGTTGGGGATACACGGGAAGCACCGCGCAATCAACTCTAACCTACATCCAGGTGTATCCATCCTTCAACACATAACCAGTCTTTCTCGGAAACTGTTTACCTCGGACCTTCGAAAACGCATCCACTATAACAAGCTATGGCAATACTCTCGAACTACCTCCCCAGTACTGGGTGATGTCGGGGTTATCTTGCCACTGGCCGTATAGGAGAGATTTTCGATGTCGGCCGTCTTAAGTATTTAGTACTGCCGCGATATGCTTGTGTCAATGATACCCCGAAGCTCAACTCCTCGGTAACAGGAGGCATCGGGAACAATATCCTTGTCACAAGAACATCGAAACAATCCCAGAATACTCGCGGGATCCTAAAAAAAATTAGTGCAATTTTTGAAAGTAGAAGAGATAAGAGTAATCGTCAGGAGTCCTCACCAGAATGAAAGGGATGAGGAGCAAACAGAAATCCTACTCTCCGATATAATATAGGACTCAGAAATTTTTCAGTGTGTGCCTAGACTCAACCGTCAACGATTCGATCAATCAGTGGGGCTTCTAGGTCGGAGAAGGCTCTGATACCAACTTGTAATGCCCAGGATGGAGTTATACCTCCTACGTGTCGAGGCACGACTTAAAGGCATAAATCCATCCTAGAATGATCTCAAGTTTGGTATCTTTGCACGACTCATGTAAAAGAGGGATTAAATTGCAAAAGGAGATAGTTGGCTTACACTCGCCACTTCACACAATACATTACATAAACAATCATCATTCAGAACATCACAACCCGACTACGGGTGAAGAACCAAAAGAAAGATACCAAAACAACAAAGCCACAGGTCAGGATCGAATCCTAGTAGAAACCACTACTGATCGTCGAAACGTTACAAGCAAACGGTCACACTCTGCATCGAGCTCCTGGTGAAGCACTGAACCAGCTTCTGCATCGTACACGGCTGAACCTGCAACTGGTGTGGTGAAGTAACTGTGAGCCATAGAGGACTCAGCAATCCCGTTCCCGGGTAACAAGACTATTTAAGCCTTGGGTGAGGACAAGGCTGAAGAAAGAACGAGAGGTGAAGGAACAAACAAGAGTCTGCAGCAGCAACTAGCACTAACTTATGCGAAAGAGAGCGAGAAGAGAAGAGCATCGGTCGAAAGATGATCACGAAGTGATCCTAACTAAAGCCGGTCAAACATAACCCCACCGTGTTCAACTCCCGAATCCCTATTCGGAAATTGACAGTCACGGTACACACGCTGGTAGTGTATTTGAAACATTGTGTCAAGTTATCTACAACCGGAATTAACAAGCTCCCATCTGCCACATAACCGCGGGCACGGCTTTCGAAAGTTCAAACCCTGCAGGGGTGTTCCAACTTGACCCATTACAAGCCCACGATCCGCGGAGTCGCAACTCCATAGTTGGGAAGACCCGAGTATTCTCGGAATCCCGTGCTCAAGTTAAACCGAACTAAAGGTAAGGCTAATCCAGCAAATCCTCCCGGCGTGTCGACACCCTGATAGTAGCCGCGCGTATCTAAGTCTCAGGACACGACCGGATGGGCGATTCTACGGGTGGATACCAAATACCTCGGGTTGCCCCAAGGCGGCCCCGCAGAACCCCCGTTTGGGACCAACACCATCAGCGCTGGCCCCCCTGCTATGTAGAAATAAAGGATCCTCGAGGGAGCGACCCTCTATGCAAATTTAATTAATTAATTAAGTTTGTTATTATGAGGCAAATAGTACCAATGTTGGGATTTGCTGGAAAAGACTTAGCACTTAGCGGTTTATCAAGGGGGTCCCATACACCCCAACCGTGTTAGGAACGCATAATCAAGGAACATAACACCGGTTTATACGGTTCCTAACGGCAAGAGTGGAACAAAACACCAAGCAAAAGGCTTAGCCTTCCACCCTGCCAGTATATAGGTGATTTCATTATTTTAAGCATTTATATAGTGTGATAAACCCAACCAAACTTCAACATGAAGCAAGCATCTTCAATCTTCACCTGCAACTAGCAATGCTATAAGAAGGGCTGAGCGAGCATACTTAGCCAAGCAACGGTTTGCGTAGGTAGGGTGGTTAAACATGGCAATGGTTACAAGTAGGAGGCTGACAGGAAAGACATGGGCATCGAGGCAAAACTAAAGATCGAGACTACTAGCAATAGGCAAAGATAGTAATGGTATCCGGGTTCGGTCATCTTGCCTGGGATTCCACAAGGGAGAAGAACGGATCCAAGAAGAAGACGGAGCAATAGTCGAGCGGAACCTCACAACTCCGAAACGAAACCGAAGCTAACAAGAGAAGCAACCGGAAAGAAACAAACCACACGGTAAACACACATATCATAAACATGGCATACGATGCACAAACAAGTATGATGCATGTCCGGTTTAATATGCATGGCATGGCAAAGTGCACAAACAAAACTACAAGTTAAGTGGAGATCAATATGCAAAGAGTTGCATATTGACGAAACACAACATTATAATTATTTAGTTGACTCTCGTTATTTACAAGACAAGATTAAATGTTTTATAACATGGCAAGAGGTGAAGCATAATAAAACTATACTAACTAGGCAATTTAAAAGAGGCCGGAGAATAACAACAACATATTCCGGAAAATCCTCATGAGCATGTTTAATAATTATAAGCAAACAACAATTAAGCATTCTTATGTTGTTATCATGATGCGGATGACATGATCAAGTTTATGCATTTTTTTATTAAAAGGGTTGACTTAAGAGGAAGACATGAAGTATTGTCACCGTGGTGGAATGAAAGGGTGCCACGGCAACGATCCGAAAATGAAGCAACGCAACATCTCGGTTCCGGTAACTCGTTGCGAGACCGGTGAAAAAGGTAAGATGGCATGGGTGAGTCAAACGAGATGAAAGGTGGGGCGATCCCGTTACCGGGTTCCCACGAGTCGGTGACGAGGCAACCGAGGAACAACAAAAGGGACGAAACAGACACGGGAGACATTTCATACAACCACAACAAGCATTCACACGGGTCATCTACGGGGTCGTTTCGTTATACCTTCGAAGCGAGCGTTTCGGGGCGGTTCGAGACGTAGAGGAAGGAGTCGTTCACGTGGCGGTAGTTGTACTCGGGCGACGGTAGAGGAAGTAGTGGTACTCGGCGACGGTAGTTGTTCGGGTCGTCGTGGTACTTGTCGGTCATGTAGAGGTACTTGGCGTTCGACGGCGTCGTAGTGGTACTTGGGGGTTCCCGTTCGTAGAGGTACACGTCATCGGAGGGGTACTCGTTGAAGACGTTCCGTAGGGGTACACGGGCGTTTTGTAGATGTACTCATATCCGTAGCCGTTCACGAGCTCGTCTTCCCGTAGATGTACACGTTCTCTGTCAAGTCAACAGCAAAAGCAACACACAACAGAAAACAACAACGGCAGCACAGCGACGAGGCCACGGCAGCAGCACGGGTCAGACGAAGAAGAGGCCGAGGCTCTTGGCGACGGGGTTGCAGCAGCTCCTCGGAGGGCTTGGGGCGGCCGGGCTGGACGAGGTGAGGCCGCGGGAGCCTGGCGCGGAGGGAGGTCCAGCGAAGGCGAGGCGGTCCTGGCCGCGGCGTCGCTCGGGGACGCGGACGAGGCCTGGACGGGCCTGGGGCGCTGCGCGGGAGAGGCTGAAGGAGGCAGGCCTGAGGACGCCACGGCGCGGGCAGAGGAGGAGCCGCGTCCTGGCGACGGAGAACGAGGGCCGAGCCCTGGCTGGAGACGAGGCGCAGGAGAGGAGGCGAGCCGGGCGCGGCGGGGCTCATCGGGCTGTGAGTCCTGGCCGGGGGCGCTCGAGGCCGCTGCTCGTGCTGCTTCGAGGAGAACGGAGGGAGCGGCTTCGGCCGCTGGAGGCTGAGGCCGGGGGCTGGGAGCCTCGAGGGGGAAACGGGCAGAGCGGAGGGTCGCTCGGGGCAGAGGCGAGCTCGCGAGGGAAAAACGGGCCTCGGGGAAGAGGGTTGCGGTCGGGGCAGAGAGGTGAGAGGGTGAGGTGCGGGGAGAGGAGAGGAACCACGGGATCGGGGCGAGAGGCAGAGAGAGGCTGGCGGCGGCAACGCTGTGAGGGAAAGATCGAGCGAGGGCACGAAGGGAGTTAGGGTTCGGTCGAACGGAGTGGGCCAGGAGGCCTGGGCCTCTGGGACGGGCCGAACGGCTGGAGGGAGAAGGGCCAGGCCTGGGAGGAAAAAAAAAGGAGGTTGAAGCCCAGATGGGCTGGAAGGAGGAGAGGGAAGGCTGGGCCTCTCTTCCTCTGCTGTTTTATTCCCAAAATAAAACAGAAAAAAAAACAAACAAGAAGAAGAAGAAAAAGAGGTTCTAGAAAAAGACTTAGGACAAGAAGTAATAATCCCTGGACTCACAAAAATGTCAGGGATTTAAATAAAATTGAAGGAGGGTTTTTGGAAGGACCTCGAAACACTGAAAAGAATTATAGCAAGGTTTGAGGCAAGAATTGAGATAGAAATGCGTGGAGAAATATTGCAAGTGTGTTACGGTGATTTCCAACAAATGGAATATTTTAAATATAGCTCCATAAAATAATGAGAGACTTTTATATGTTATAAAGAGAAGACATCTTCCCTCGATTTAAATGGACCGAAGGTCTACACAATTTATTAGGTTGAGATGCAAAATAAAATATGACATGATGGCATGATGACATGATGCAATGCAAAAAATAAATAACACAAGCACAAAGAACACACGGGCAACCCAGAACATCTGGAATCTTCTGGAAGCTTCTGGAATCTTCTGGGACGTCGGTCTCGGGCGTCACAGAGGGCTGGTCCCACGTCCCCTTACTTGGCTTCGAAGACTCCCGAGCATGATTTCCTCCAAAAATATCTCTCGCGAAGGTTTCATTCCGTTTGGACTCCGTTTGATATTGCTTTTCTACAAAACCCTAAAATAGGCAAAAAATAGCAATCTAGACTGGGGCTTTGGGTTAGTAGGTTAGTCCCAAAAATGATATAAAAGTGAATGATAAAGCCCATTAAACATCCAAGACTTCATAAATAATAGCATGGAACAATAAAAAATTATAGATACGTTGGAGACGTATCAGGGTTCCGGTAACCTCCCGGTACTCCGGTATTTATCTGATGACCCCCGGAACCCTTCTGGTGTCCGAATATAACCTCCCAATATATCAATCTTTATATCTCGACCATTTCGAGACTCCTCGTCATGTCCGTGATCACATCCAGGACTCCGAACTACCTTCAGTGCATCAAAACACATAAAGTCATAATACTAATCAGCATCGACCGTTAAGCGTGCGGACCCTATGGGTTCAAGAACTATGTAGACATGACCGAGACTCATCTCCGATCAATAACCAATAGCGGAACCTGGATGCTCATATTGGTTCCCACATATTCTACGAAGATCTTTATCGGTCAAACCGCATAACAATATACATTGTTCCCTTTGTCATCGGTATGTTACTTGCCCGAGATTCGATCGTGGGTATCATTATACCTAGTTCAATCTGGTCACCGGCAAGTCTCTTTACTTGTTCCGTAATACATCATCTCGTGACTAACTCATTATTCGTTTGCTTGCAAGACTTATTACGATGTGTATTACCGAGTGGGCCCAGAGATTGCCTCTCCGACACTCGGAGTGACTAATCCTATTCTTGATCTATGTCAACACCACAAACACCTTCGGAGACACCTATAGAGCATCTTTATAATCACCCAGTTATGTTGTGCCGTTTGATATCACACAAGGCGTTCCTCCGGTATTCAGGAGTTGCATAATCTCATAGTCACAGGAACATGTATAAGTCATGAAGAAAGCAATGGCAGAAAAACTAAACGATCATAGTGCTAAACTAACGGATGGGTCTAGTCCATCACATCATTCTCTAATGATGTGATCCCGTTCATCAAATGACAACACATGTCTATGGTTAGGAAACATAACCATCTTTGATCAACGAGCTAGTCAAGTAGAGGCATACTAGGGACACTCTGTTTTGTCTATGTATTCACACATGTACTAAGTTTCCGGTTAATACAATTCTAGCATGAATAATAAACATTTATCATGATATAAGGAAATATAAATAACAACTTTATTATTGCCTCTAGGGCATATTTCCTTCAGCTGCTTACACTGAAGCTGATCGAGCCCCCATGCGAGATGTAGGTAGCCGGTGTTGGTTGCCTCTAGATGAACAATGACTGTTGCCACCGTGCGTGCGGTACATAGAACGAGTCGAGACATGGTGAGTCGAGCCGGTTAGTTGGCGATGGATGAACAGTTCCCGGTGGGGGTTGGATAAACAAGACCCCGTGGTAGTAGGCCGTTGCCGCTGGATGAACAGGACCCCGAGGAGACCGCCACACCCCAGCCGGTTGGGGGTGGATGAACAGGACTCCGTGGAGGTTCTATGAACAGTAGCTGGTGGAGATTGGACGAACAGTAGCCCGTGGAGGCTGGAGGAGGTCGATGGTGGATGAACAATATTTCATGGAGGCTGGAGCCTTTTTCATCCCCTAAGAATTCTACTTTGATGAATGAGGCCTGACGGAGGCATTAGACGATGGATGAACAAGACCCCGTTTTGACCATAGGCGCTCCAACACAAGTCCGTTTCCTCCGTTTTCAGTACGCCGCACGCCTCCCGATCAACAGGAGCCCGTTTCGACCGTAGGCACTCAAACATAAGTCTGTTTCCTCCGTTTTGTGGCACGCCAGGCCCTTCCCAATGAACAGGACCCCGTTTCGACCGTACGCGGTCGAACAGAAGGCCCGTTTCCTTCGTTCTGTGGTACGCCAGACCTTGTTTCGGCTGTTCTGTCCAAGCTGGCTGGCTCCCGATGAACACGACGCATTCCGTTGCCTCCCGATGAACACGACGCAGTTTCTCCATTCTGACCCAGCCAGTTGGCTTCTGATGAATAGGAAGCCGTTGCTGTCGTCCGTTGCCTCTCCATGTACATGAGCCCTAGCCGTACGTATGCGTGAGTACGCATTCAAGACCCCGCCTGTCATGGAGTTGTCACGACAGATTTCCTAAGGAAAGGACTTAATTGTGGAGCCATAGCGACGTGGTTAGCTCAAAGGGGTTAAAACGGGACAAGAGACACGTGAAGTTTATACTGGTTTAGCCCCTTGCGGTGAGGGTAAAACCTAATCTAGTTTGAGGTGGAATTTCTGGGGTGTCGATTGCTAGGGAGCGAATACACTTGCCTGGCTCTCGATCTGTTTTTTATTGCACCAAGCCGCTGTCGGGTCGTCCCCTTATATACACGGGTTGACGCCCTGCGGCCTACAGAGTCCCGGCCGGCTCATACAATCATGTCCGGGTTGGTGACGCATTGTTACATGCCTTATGATACAAGTTAACATACATGGCGGTTTACACTTACGAGCCTTAAGCCGCTCTGGGCTTTGGGCCCTTTATACATTACTCTTATTTGAACCGCCATCTTCAACCCGCTTCTGGGCTTGGCCCATGAACCGCCATTGGGTAACCCGACCCCTCCTGGGCGGGTCATACCAAATAGCTATATCCCCAACATTAGGCCCCAGGTTGATTTGAACTTTGTTTATGTCAATCTTTCTTCATCTTCTCTCGAGAGATCATAACCCGCCATGACGCCAGCCTTTGAAATTGTGGTAACCTGCCATGACGTCACTTGTTACTTATTTTTCGAACTGCCCAGATCTTAACAAATCTCCGCATTTATTGGGATTCTAATAATCAAGGCGCTTGCACTGTTACTTATCTGTTTTTCCGTCTCCTCGATTCTCGCATGTGACCTTTATCCATTCATCTTATAAATAGGGCCAGGAGTCCCTTTTCATTCTCTCCCTTTGCCTCTTCCTCTTCATCTCCTTCCTCGCGACGCTCACGCACCCGAGCTCCGCCGGCACCGTCGTCCTCTGCCTCGTCCTCAATCAGCGGTTGCAGCATCAACCGGACGCGACCAGATCTCTTCCGCGCGCCGCCGCCATTCACTCGTACAGGTATGCTCTTCTCATTCGTCCCCTCTTAGATCCATTAGGGTTCCCGCAAAACTCGTCGGAGTTCATCTTCTTCTTTTTCTGCAGTTATGATTTTCCTCTTGAACTTTGATATTCCTCCGCACGATGGTGTTGATAGTATCTCTTTAGCAAATACTGTAATGTCTCATCTATGCGAAAAAATTGATTCATCTCCAAGAACTGCGTCATACTGATCTTAGGTCTGCCCATTCGTCATTTTTGCTTTATTTTCTGAACTGCTGTAGATCCAAAGTTACAACTTCAATCTGTGAAAACTGTTTGTCCCCACACTTAGTAAAATCTGCTTTCCTAAGTATCTGTGCTTGTCATGGCGGCTTAACTCTCCGGTTTATAACCACTCTTATGCCATTAGGCCCCATTTAAGCCGCCATGTTGAACTTACATCGCAACCTGACCTTCTGGTTTAATGAATCAATTTTGAACCGGCCATAATTTTTCTTTCTTTAGGTTTCTTTGTTCACAATGCCGCCAAAGACAGTCACCACGTGCAACTGGGTCCCTTCTGCTGTCATGGAGGCTACACTTGCTGACTTTTTCAAAGTTGGGTACCTGCCGAAAAAATTAGTTATGCATTACCGCGCACCCAAGCCGGGCGAAGAGAAACCTCGTCGAATGGACAATGAAGTTATTGTTTTTTCTGATGACATGAACCAGGGTTTTTCACCACCCGGCTCTAAGTTCTTTTGGGACGTTCTGCACTTTTTCTAGCTCCATCCACAAGACATCGGACCCAATTCCGTGTTACATATCTGCAACTTCCAGGTCTTCTGTGAAGTGTATCTTCAAGAGGAACCCAGCCTCGAGCTCTCCAGAGAGTTTTTTATTTAAACCGCCAGAATGAGCTCACCAACGGACCCAGTTTGGAACTTGGAGCCGTATCAATTCAAAGAAGAAGAGATTCTATTTTCCCTTATGCCTGTCTGCCGAGTCATCCCAAAGACTGGAATCAAACTTGGTTTTACTGCAAAGACACCTCCCCGAAATGTGCTAACCGGAATTGATTTGGTCCGGTGCTGGGTCGCCTGGAGAATCATTCCCTTGAGCCGTAGGACCGGTTAATGTACAATTATACTGGTGAGACCACAGATCTGTTACGTCATAGCACTAAGGATTTGAGTCAGGATGTAATCACAGACATGACCATGACCCTCTTAAATGAAAGCCTGGGCAACTGCAACAAAGTGGGGTCTGAGCACTTTATGCAAACTTAACCCGGCACCAAAGGTGAGTCTTAACTTTAACTGTCCTTTCTTTATCGTTCTGATTCTCCCATCAACTTAAACTTGCTGCCCCTCACAGGCTAAGTCGGCTTTCTGGAAGAAAACCTACGACCACGAAGCTGCTAAAAAGGCCAGAATTTTTAAGAAAGCTGCCAAGAAGGCCGTGAAGAAGACAAAGAAGAAAACCAACACTTCTGAATTGTTGGAAATGAACTACAGCTCTGAGTCAGAGGTAGCTCTTGACTCTCTTGGCTCCTATTTCAATTATGTTATTGACACTGATTATTGCCAGGACGACAAGGAGGCCAGCTAGGCTGTTGATGAAGAGGTAATTACTATTTCCTCCTGCTCAGAATCTTTGCCAAGACAAAAAATTCATTGAGTAACCCGGAAAGTAAGGTTTTCACACCCTTTAGCTTATTTGGATCCTCACTTTCTTTGGAAGCAACAGCAACACGAGAAACGACGTCAGACTCGGAACACCGGAGACGATGAACTGTCGTCCAGCTTACCGTACACTCCGGTTCATCGAAAATGTCGAAATGAGGTCTTTCAATATTCAAATTCTCTTTACGCACAGACGGGTCTTATTTGTCGACCACTGAACTCTTCCAATTCAAATTATCAGGAGGCCTCTCGCTCTAAATCTGGTGATTCATCTCAAACTCAGCTACCGGCTTTCAACACTGCCCCTGGGTAATGAATGTTCCTTGCTCTGCTCTTCCTTGTCTTTTTATAAATTCGTATTGATTTTCCTTATCTCGTGTAGTGGCCAAGCAAAAACCAGTAAGAGGGCAAAAACAACTAAGCCGACGACTGATCCAAAAACCATTGAACCAGCACAACCAATCTTGGCGACAGACGTTTAGATGCCAACAGAGGAATCTACTCATGATGCTCCTCCTGAATTCCTGACGCCTCTCTTGATCCTGCCAATGTCATCTCTGCAACTGTTGAACCGCCAGCCCCGTCTGAACTGGCAGAGAAACAAACTGAAGATGTCACAATCACTGGCACCGTCTTTATAGAGCCGGGCAGTCCAACTGTTCTGGCCAAACACACCGCCAAACAAGAACTTCTTGAGAAACAGAGAGTAAGGTTCGATATGGCTCAATATGCACAGCTGAGCAGTAGTGAAGTGCTTTCTGGATATCTCAGTCAAGTCCACAGCAGCCGTGACCTTGAAATTGACATGGTGAAGCAGATGCATCAGAAGTTTGAGGTAAGACTCTTGACCAAATTATATACATCCTTCCAGCCCCCAAGTCTATTGGATATGATAAAAGTGAATATGCTGTAGACTTAGAATAATATGCATATAATTGACTCCTTTATGAGTCGGCACACATCTTGATAGGAAATCTGACTGTGATGAACGTTGCATGTGTAGCCCCCAAGGGCCGGCTTAATCAGCATGAATGAGTCGGTCCTATTCTTCATTATGTAGAACTTGCCTGTATACTCCTCATAAGCCGGCGGTCAATGATATAATGCCACTGGGTTAGCATAAATGAATGATAAGAAAGAAGCAATACACATTAGCCCCCAAGTGCCAAGTACTCTTGCTTCCAAAGTGCTTGGGACTTTATTGATATGAACTGGCACTTACAGAACACTTCAGCATCCATTAGCCCCCAAGTGCCAAGTGTTGTTGCTTGCAACAAGCTTGGGACTTCAACTTTGTAACCCGGAAAATAATTTGCTTCATAATCCCTTTGTTAATACATGATACCACTGCTGAATTGCAAGCGCAATTAGATGACACAAAAGGCCGGCATAAGGTTCAAGAATCTAAGACCCAGAAAGCTGAATCGAAATTTCAATTTAGTCTGTCTGAAATAGAGAAACTGAAGACTGACTTTGAAGCAGAGAAGTCAGCTTGGGCTGAAGAGAGAACCACGTTGATACAGAGAGCCGAAAAAGCAGAAGCAACCCTTGAAAAGGTGATAGCTGAACTCACGGAATTAAAGCATCGTGTGTCTCAAATGACTTCAGCTATCTTTGGTAAGCCGCCATGTTGCAAATTGAATCTTCCCTTGAGCAACATAAACCGCCATTGACTAATTTGTGACTCATGCAGGTAGCAGGAGCAGTAATCTTGCCAAAGAGACACTTGTGAAGCTTAAAGCTATTTACACACTTGTAGAACAGTTATACATAGGAGCTCAGCGCACATTGGCTACCGTTTCTCCGTCCAACCAGGCACCAACTCTTTTTTTGGATATATTAAGCAGACTTTCTGTATTGCCTGCCAGAATTGATGAAATGAAGAGGTCGTCTGCGAGAGCCGGTGCCGTAACAGCTTTGAGCCGGGCTAAGGCGTGGCTTCCAGAATTAGACCCAGCCGACTTAGCCACTGGCTATCCGAGCCTAAAGGAAGACATCACGACTTTTGATCACAAGAACTTTGCTGCCTGTGTCAAGAATATCCGCTCTCTGGCCAGGCTGATTGTGAATGAAACAGATCTGTCTAAATATCAGCCGGCTTACAGTATTGAAAACCAAAAGATGTCCACTCAATCTTACAAAGTGATGGAGCTAATCCCTCCAATTAGTAAGCATACTTTCGCCCCTGATATTGATCCATCTGAACTTATTGATGAAGAGGCTGAATTTGAAGCTTTGGCTGTCTTCAATTGGTTGGCACAGAACTTTCAGACAGAGGAGAACGAAGAACTGGAGAAGGATAATCCAGAGACACCAAAGCGGCAAGGCCAAGAAGAGTGAATCGCCAGGCGGCTTATATGACTGATCTAATAGAGAAACACTTATTTTGATAGGCTCATAGAGTCTTGCAATAGGGTAGTTGAACTTGAATCTGGCGTGTCATCGTGCACGGCTCTACCTCTGCATAATATTATGGATCCGCCAAGTGCCGAAATACCACTTTATGCATGTGACAGTATTGACTTGTGTAGATCAATATAAGCCTTATCCCGCACATAAACTGAGAACAAATGCCCCGGCGGCTTACCGCCGAGCCAGTCATTATGCCCAACCGATGCCACTCGGGACAGGTGTCTGATACGTCTCCAACGTATCTATAATTTTTGATTGTTCCATGCGATTATATTATATGTTTTGGATGTTTAATGGGCTTTCTTATACACTTTTATATTATTTTTGGGACTAACCTACTAACCCAAGGCCCAGTGCAAATTGCTGTTTTTTCCTATTTCAGTGTTTCATAGAAAAGTTATGTCAAACGAGTCCAAACGGAATGAAACCTTCGGGAGAGTTATTTTTGCAACAATATCAACACAGAAGACTTGGAGTACACGCCAGGAAGCGAACGAGGCGGCCACGAGGGCAGGGGGCGCGCCCAGGGGGGTAGGCACGCCCCCACCCTCGTGGGCCCCTTGTGGCTCCGCTGACGTGCCTCTTCCTCCTACATATACGTACGTACCCTGAAGCCATCGGGGAGCACCACATATACCTACATATACCTACGTACCCTGAAACTAGAAATGATCGCTAAAGATCCTGAACTACCTACGAGTCAAACATAACCCCACCATGTTCTCTTCTCAAAGTGAAAAGAGATGGTCACGGTTACTCACACGGTTCATGTATTTTATTCCAGATCCTCTGTCAAGTTTTCTACAACCGGACATTAACAAATTCCAATCCGCCACATAACCGCGGGCACGTGTTTCGAAAGATCATAACCCTGCAGGGGTGTCCCAACTTAACCCATCACAAGCTCACACGATCAACAAAAGTAAAAGTATTACCCCTTATCTTAGGGACAATCCGATCAGACTCGGAATCCCGGTGCACAAGACATTTCGACAATGGTAAAACAAGTCCAACAAGACCTCCCGGCGTGCCGACACCCTAATAGTAGCCGCGCGTATCTCTTCTCAGGCCACGTCCGGATGAGCAGTACATACGACAACCGAAGACCCCAGATAACTGGGTGGCACCGCAAGTGGCTCTAGTTTGGGACCAACACCATCAGCACTGGTCCCCCCTGTTATGTGGAATTAAGAACCCGGGAACGTGACCCCCTATGCAATTTAATTAGTTAATTAAGTTTTATTATGAGGCAAATTAAAACCAATGTTGGGCCTTGCTGGAGGAGTTTTATTCAAAGACGAACTGTCAAGGGGTCCCCATATACCCAACCGCGTTAGGAACGCAAAATAAAGGAACATAACACCGGTTTATCGGTTCTTAAGGCGGCATGAGTGGAACCAAACACCGAGAAAAAGGCCAAGCCTTCCACCCATTGCCAAGTATATAGGTGTGTTAATTATAATCATAGATATTGTGATATTCCAACAACCAAGATCCGACATGGAGTAATCTTCATCTTCACCTGCAACTAACAACGCTATAAGATATAGGAGCGACAACATAGCCAAACAACGGTTTTGCTGGGAAGGTGTCAAAGGTTAGAGGTTTCATGGCAACAAGGAGAGGCTGACAACAAAAGATAGGTAGCGCGACATATAGCGATAGCATCGAGACAGCTAGCATAGCAATGATAGTAAAGGTATCCAAGGAGACGGTCATCGTGCCTAGAATCCCGCAAGGAAGAAGAACGAGTCCATGAAGAAGACGAAGAAGAAGCCACGAAGATGAACCAAGTGTAGTCGAACGAATCCTCACGATCGCAACAAAACAAGCACTAACGAGAAGAAGCAAGCAACACGGTAAACACACAACACAAAACATGACATGATGCTCAAACAAGTATGATGCAAGACAAGTCTATATGATGCAAAATATGGCAAGGGATGAAGCATACAAGAACACACAACAAGGCAAGTTTAAATGAGGCCGGAAATAACTTATAACAATTCCGGTAAGCCCTCATATGCGAATTTCGAAATTGGTCCAGATCTGAACAAACCGTAAGTTCAAATTGTTAAACAACAATTTAACATGCTCCATGATGATCTACTCGAAATTCTAGTCAAGTTACATATAAAGTTCTTTTAATTCGGAGCTACGGCCTAGAAGATATGAGCAAAACAAGGCAAGCATGTCAAAGATGCAAGATGCATTCAAACAACAAGCAAACACACTCCAAACATGTGTACAACATGATATTATGCATCTACATGCAAAAACACACAAGTTTCATATAGGACACGCTCAAAAGGGAGCAACAGTTCATCACATAGACACGAAGCAAGTTGAAACACAATCAGCCCAAAACAGCAAGTAGGCAAGTAGTTGACATCGATACAACATGATACAATAACATTTCAAGGCAACAAAGGGCATGTCAAGCATGTACATGTCAAGCACTACAAGCACGATCACTGAGCTACTACCAAACACCACTAGAACATGCTCAAAACATCATCGCAAGATTGCAAAAGATAACAGATTCTCAGACTTAGTGAAATAAACTGAACATGGCAGCAACAACGACAAGTAGGCATGTTTACAAGCTTGTGCAACTCATTTCAAAGCATATCATGGCATGTGAATATAACAAACAGTAAGAAGACATGTTTATGAAGCTACTCATGGCAAGAACATGGTCATATGATGCATAGAACACTAGCTATTCACATGGCAAAACTGAACTTGCTGATAACAGGCTGACATAAACATTTTATAGCAACTTGAGAGCATGAAAACAACAAGGTACAGTAGGCTATATATGCAAATAAGGGCATGGATGGATAGAGCATAACATGGACAACAAGACATGAGCATTGGACAACCCAAAACATTCATGGATTTGAGTGGGGCATCAAGCAAACATGGCATCAGGTTATAACAGTTTCAGACTTAGCAGTTTTCAACAAGTCATAGAAATCAGCAACAACGAGTAGGTCACTTTGCAAGCTTGTTCCACTCACCACAAGGCATATCATGAAAAGTGGATTGCACCACAGCAAAGATGGCATGATTGTGCTTCCAAAACATATTGACATGTAGCTCAAACAAAAATCACACATAAAGATACAAAAAATGACAAATCAGCACCTCATAACAAGTTTCAGCACTTAACAGCCACATGCACTTTTTCAATAGATATAAACATGGCAATATGGCACCTAACATGAATGCAACAGCCACCATCATGTAGAGCACTTCACAATGAACATTTTCATATATTATATGCTCAATTTGGATCAACATGCAAAAAGATATAAACACCCAAACATGCACACATAATAACAGTTATCAGTAGTTTATATCATTTACACTTTTGCAACGATGATTATGGCATCAATATGAACTCAAACGAGCATGCCACAGTACAACAATATGAAGAGCATCACGAGACGAACATTTCGATATATCCTTCACTCAAATTGGGCAATCATGCACAAAGTTATCCTCAAGCAAAGTATGCAACATAATATGAAGTTTTTTGAGACTTAGTGATAAAAACAACTGAAGGAAATATGCCCTAGAGGCAATAATAAAAAATGTTATTTGTATTTCCTTATATCATGATAAATGTCTTTTATTCATGCTAGAATTGTATTAACCGGAAACTTAGTACATGTGTGAATACATAGACAAAACAGTATGTCCCTAGTATGCCTCTACTAGACTAGCTCATTGATCAAAGATGGTTATGTTTCCTGGCCATAGACATGAGTTGTCATTTGATCAACGGGATCACATCATTAGGAGAATGATGTGATGGACAAGACCCATCCGTTAGCATAGCATTATGATCGTTTAGTTTAACTGCTATTGCTTTCTTCATGACTTATACATGTTCCTATGACTATGAGATTATGCAACTCCCGAATACCGTAGGAACACCTTGTGTGTTATCAAACGTCACAACGTAACTGGGTGATCATAAAGATGCTCTACAGGTGTCTCCGAAAGTATCCGTGGTGTTGGCATAGATCAAGATTAGGATTTGTCACTCCGAGTGTCGGAGAGGTATCTCTGGGCCCTCTCGGTAACACACATCACAATAAGCCTTGCAAGCAAAAGACTAATGAGTTAGTCACGAGATGATGTGTTACGAAACGAGTAAAGAGACTTGCCGATAACGAGATTGAACTAGGTATAGAGATACCGACGATCGAATCTCGGGCAAGTAACATACCGTTTGACAAAAGGAACAACGTATGTTGTTATGCGGTTCTGACCGATAAAAGATCTTCGTAGAATATGTAGGAGCCAATATGAACATCCAGGTTCCGCTATTGGTTATTGACCGGAGATGAGTCTCAGTCATGTCTACATAGTTCTCGAACCCGTAGGGTCCGCACGCTTAACGTTTGATGACGATCGGTATTATGAGTTTATGAGTATTGATGTACCGAAGGTAGTTCGGAGTCCCGGATGAGATCACGGACATGACGAGGAGTCTCGGAATGTCCGAGACATAAAGATTGATATATTGGACGGCTATATTCGGACACCGGAAGTGTTCCGGAAAAGTTTCGGATTTATCGGGAATGCCGGAGGGGGTTACCGGAACCCCCTACGAGAGGGGATGGTCCATAGTGGGCCTAAAGGGAAAGAGAGAGGCAGCCATAGGGCTGGCCGGCGCCCCACCTAGGGTTCCTAGTTGGACTAGGATTGGGGGGGCGCCACCTCTCCTATTCCTTTCCCCCTTCCTTCTTTTGGTGAATCCTACTAGGAATAGGATTGCAATCCTATTCCTAGTAGGAGTCCACTCCTAGCCGCACCAGGAGAGGTTGGCCGGCCTCCCTCCCTTGCTCCTTTATATACGGGGGCAGGGGGGCACCCAAAGACACACAAGTTGAATTGTTTTAGCCGTGTGCGGTGCCCCCCTCCACAGAATCACACCTCGGTCATACCGTCGCGGAGCTTAGGCGAAGCCCTGCGCCGGTGAACACATCATATCCGTCACCACGCCGTCGTGCTGACGAAACTCTCCCGTGAAGCTCAACTGGATCAAGAGCTCGTGGGACGTCATCAAGCTGAACGTGTGCTGAACGCAGAGGTGCCGTACGTTCGGTGCTTGATCGGTTGGATCGCGAAGAAGTTCGACAACATCAACCGCGTCACTTGACGCTTCCGCTCCCAGTCTACGAGGGTACGTAGACACACTCTCCCCTCTTGTTGCTATGCATCTGGTAGATAGATCTTGCGTGATCGTAGGAAAATTTTAAAATA
This sequence comes from Secale cereale, assembly GCA_902687465.1. Lineage (NCBI taxonomy): Eukaryota > Viridiplantae > Streptophyta > Magnoliopsida > Poales > Poaceae > Secale > Secale cereale. Next base: position 93,774,218 of record LR738714.1, on the reverse strand, counting down.
CTACGTTCCCCAACAGTGGTATCATGAGCCAGGTCTATGCGTAGATGATATGCACGAGTAGAACACAATGAGATTGTGGACGATACTAGTCATACTGCTTACCAGCATGTCATACTTTGCTTCGGCGGTATTGTGAGATGAAGCGGCCCGGACCGACATTACGCGTACGCTTACGCGAGACTGGTTTCACCGTTACGAGCACTCGTTGCTTAAAGGTGACTGGCGGGTGTCTGTCTCTCTCACTTTAGCTGAATCAAGTGTGGCTACGCCCGGTCCTTGTGAAGGTTAAAACAGCACATACTTGACGAAACATCGTTGTGGTTTTGTATGCGTAGGTAAGAACGGTTCTTGCTAAAGCCCGTAGCAGCCACGTAAAACTTGCAACAAACAAAGTAGCAGACGTCTAACTTGTTTTTGCAGGGCATGTTGTGATGTGATATGGTCAAGACATGATGAGTTATACGGTTTTGTATGAGATGATCATGTTTTGTAAAGTTATCGGCAACTGGCAGGAGCCATATGGTTGTCGCTTTATTGTATGAAATGCAATCGCCATGTAATTGCTTTACTTTATCACTAAGTGGTAGCGATAGTCGTAGAAGCAATAGTTGGCGAGACGACAACGATGCTACGATGAAGATCAAGGTGTCAAGCCGGTGACGAAGGTGATCATGACGGTGCTTTGGAGATAGAGATCAAAAGCACAAGATGATGATGGCCATATCATGTCACATATTTTGATTGCATGTGATGTTTATCTTATTATGCTTCTTATTTTGCTTAGGACGACGGTAGCATTATAAGATGATCCCTTACTAAATTTCAAGGTATAAGTGTTCTCCCTGAGTATGCACCGTTGCGAAAGTTCGTCGTGCCGAGACACCACGTGATGATCGGGTGTGATAAGCTCTACGTTCAAATACAACGGGTGTAATCCAGTTTTGCACACGCAGAATACTCGGGTTAAACTTGACGAGCCTAGCATATGCAGATATGGCCTCGGAACACTGGAGACCGAAAGGTCGAGCGTGAATCATATAGTAGATATGATCAACATAAGATGTTCACCATTGAAACTACTCCATCTCACGTGATGATCGGACATGGTTTAGTTGATTTGGATCACGTGATCATTTAGATGACCGGAGGGATGTCTATCTAAGTGGGAGTTCTTAAGTAATATGATTAATTGAACTTTAATTTATCATGAACTTAGTCCTGGTAGTATTAGCATATCTATGTTGTAGATCAATAGCTCGCGATGTTGCTCCACGTTTATTTTTTTATATATGTTCCTAGAGAAAACTAAGTTGAAAGATGTTAGTAGCAATGATGCGGAATTGTTCCGTGATCTGAGGTTTATCCTCATTGCTGCACAGAAGAATTATGTCCTTGATGCACCACTAGGTGACAGACCTATTGCAGGAGCAGATGTAGACGTTATGAATGTTTTGACAAAAGCTCATTATGATGACTACTTGATAGTTTAGTGCACCATGCTTTACGGCTTATAACCGGGACTTCAAAAACGTTTTGAACGCCACGGAGCATATAAGATGTTCCGAGAGTTGAAATTAGTATTTCATACTCATGCCCGTGTCGAGAGGTATGAGACCTCTGACAGTACTTTGCCTACAAGATGGAGGAGAATAGCTCAACCAGTGAGCATGTGCTCAGATTGTCTGGGTACTGCAATTGCTTGAATCAAGTGGGAGTTAATCTTCCAGATATGATAGTAATTGACAAAGTTCTCTAGTCACTATCACCAAGTTAGTAGAACTTCGTGATGAACTATAATATGCAAGGGATGACGAAAGTAATTCCCAAGCTCTTCGCAATGCTGAAATCGGCGAAGGTAGAAATCAAGAAAGAGCATCAAGTGTTGATGGTTAACAAGACCACTTTTTTCAAGCAAAGGGCAAAGGGATAGAAGGGGAACTTCAAGAAGAATGACAAGCAAGTTGTCACTCCCATGAAGAAACCCAAAGCTAAACTCAAGCCTGAAACAAGTGCTTCTACTGCAAAGGAAATGGTCACTGGAAGTGGAACTGCCCTAGATACTTGGCGGATAAGAAGGATGGCAAAGTGAACAAAGGTATATTTGATATACATATTATTGATGTGTATTTTACTAGTGTTCATAGCAACCCCTCTGTATTTGATACTGGTTTAGTTGCTAAAAAGTAGTAACTCGAAATGGGAGTTGCATAATGAACAGAAACTAGGTAAAGGATGAAGTGACGATGTGTATTGGAAATAGTTCCAAGATTGATATGATCATCATCGCACACTCCCTATACTTTCGGGATTAGTGTTGAACCTAAATAAGTGTTATTTGGTGTTTGTGTTGAGCATGAATATGATTTGATCATGTTTATTACAATACGGTTATTCATGTAAGTTAGAGAATAATTGTTGTTCTGTTTACATGAATAAAACCTTCTATGGTCATACACCCAATGAAAATAGTTTGTTGGATCTCTATCGTGTGATACACATATTCATAATATTGAAGCCAAAAGATGCAAGGTTAATAATGATAGTGCAAATTATTTGTGGCACTGCCGTTTAGGTCATATTGGTGTAAAATGCATGAAGAAACTCCATAATGATGGACTTTTGGAATCACTTGATTATGAATCACTTGGTGCTTGCGAACCATGCCTCATGGGCAAGATGACTAAAACTCCGTTCTCCTGAACTATGGAGCGAGCAACATATTTGTTGGAAATCATACATACTGATGTATGCGGACCAATGAGTGTTGAAGCACGCGGCGGGTATCGTTATTTTCTGACCTTCACTGATGATTTAAGCAGATATGGGTATATCTACTTAATGAAACACAAGTCTGAAACATTTGAAAAGTTCAAAGAATTTCAGAGTGAAGTAGAGAATCATCGTAACAAGAAAATAAAGTTTCTACGATCTGATCGTGGAGGAGAATATTTGAGTTACGAGTTTGGTCTTCATTTGAAACAATGTGGAATAGTTTCACAACTCACGCCACCCGGAACACCACAGCATAAAGGTGTATCCGAACGTCGTAACCGTACTTTATTGGATATGGTGCGATCTATGATGTCTCTTACCGATTTACCACTATCGTTTTGGGTCATGCATTAGAGACAGCTGCATTCACGTTAAATAGGGCACCATCTAAATCCGTTGATACGACACCTTATGAACTATGGTTTGGCAAGAAACCAAAGTTGTCGTTTCTTAAAGTTTGGGGCTGCGATGCTTATGTGAAAAAAATTCAACCTGATAAGCTGGAACCCAAGTCGGAGAAATGTGTCTTCATAGGATACCCAAAAGAGACTGTTGGGTACACCTTCTATCACAGATCCGAAGGCAAAATATTCGTTGCTAAGAACGGATCCTTTCTAGAAAAAGAGTTTCTCTCGAAAGAAGTGAGTGGGAGGAAAGTAGAACTTGATGAGGTAATTGTACCTTCTCCCAGATTGGAAAGTAGTACATCACAGGAAATTGTTCCAGTGATTCCTACACCAATCAGTGAGGAAGTTAATGATAATGATCATGAAACTTCGGATCAAGTTTCTGCTGAACGTCGTAGATCAACCAGAGTACGTTCCGCACCAGAGTGGTACGGCAACCCAGTTCTGGAAATCATGTTACTAGACCATGATGAACCTACGAACTATGAGGAAGCGATGATGAGCCCAGATTCCGCAAAATGGCTTGAAGCCATGAAATCTGAGATGCGATCCATGTATGAGAACAAAGTGTGGACTTTGGTTGACTTGCCCGATGATCGGCAAGCCATCGAAAATAAATGGATCTTCAAGAGGAAGACCGACGCAGACGGTAATATTACTGTTTACAAAGCTCGACTTGTTGCGAAAGGTTTTCTAACAAGTTCAAGGAGTTGACTACGATGAGACTTTCTCACCTGTAGCGATGCTTAAGTCTGTCCGAATCATGTTAGCAATTGCCGCATTTTATGATTATGAAATCTGGCAAATGGATGTCAAAACTGCATTCCTAAATGGATATCTCAAAGAAGAGTTGTATATGATGCAACCAAAAGGTTTTGTCGATCCAAAAGGTGCTAACAAATTATGCAAGCTCCAGCGATCCATCTATGGACTGGTGCAAGCATCTCGGAGTTGGAATATACGCTTTGATGAGGTGATCAAAGCATATGGTTTTATACAGACTTTTGGAGAAGCCTGTATTTACAAGAAGTGAGTGGGAGCACTACAACCTTTCTGATAAGTATATGTGAATGACATATTGTCGATCGGAAATGATGTAGAATTTTCTGGAAAGCATAAAGGAGTGTTTGAAAAGAGTTTTTCAAAGAAAGACCTCGGTGAAGCTACTTACATATTGAGCATCAAGATCTATATAGATAGATCAAGACGCTTGATAAGACTTTCGATGAGTACATACCTTGATAAGATTTTGAAGTAGTTCAAAATGGATCAGTCAAAGAAGAAGTTCTTGCCTGACTTGTAAGGTGTGAAGTTGAGTAAGACTCAAAGCCAGACCACGGCAGAAAAATATAGAGAGAATGAAAGTCATTCCCTATGCCTCAGCCATAGGTTCTATAAAGTATGCCATGCTGTGTACAAAACACGTTGTGTACCTTGCCAAGAGTTTGACAGGGAGGTACAATAGTGATCCAGGAGTAGATCACTGTACAGCGGTCAAAATTATCCTTAGTAATTGGATGACTAAGGAAATATTTCTCGATTATGGAGGTGATAAAGAGTTCGTCGTAAAGGGTTACGCCGATGCAAGCTTTAACACTAAATCCAGATGACTCTAAAGTGTCAATCTGGATGCATATTGAAAGTGGGAGCAATTAGCTAGAGTATCTCTATGCAGAGCATTGTAGACATAGAAATTTGCGAAATACATACGGATCTGAATGTGACAGACCCATTGACTAAACTTCTCTCACAAGCAAAACATGATCACACCTCATTACTCTTGGGTATTAATCACATAGCGATGTGAACTAGATTATTGACTCTAGTAAACCCTTTGGGTGTTGGTCACATGGTGATGTGAACTATGGGTGTTATTCACATAACGATGTGAACTATCGGTATTAAATCACATGGCGATGTGAGCTAGATTATTGACTCTAGTTGGGAGACTGAAGGAAATATGCCCTATAGGCAATAATAAAAAATGTTATTTGTATTTCCTTATATCATGATAAATGTCTTTTATTCATGCTAGAATTGTATTAACCGGAAACTTAGTACATGTGTGAATACATAGACAAAACATTATGTCCCTAGTATGCCTCTACTAGACTAGCTCATTGATCAAAGATGGTTATGTTTCCTGGCCATAGACATGAGTTGTCATTTGATCAACGGGATCACATCATTAGGAGAATGATGTGATGGACAAGACCCATCCGTTAGCATAGCATTATGATCGTTTAGTTTAACTGCTATTGCTTTCTTCATGACTTATACATGTTCCTATGACTATGAGATTATGCAACTCCCGAATACCGTAGGAACACCTTGTGTGCTATCAAACGTCACAACGTAACTGGGTGATCATAAAGATGCTCTACAGGTGTCTCCGAAAGTATTCGTGGTGTTGGCATAGATCAAGATTAGGATTTGTCACTCCGAGTGTCGGAGAGGTATCTCTGGGCCCTCTCGGTAACACACATCACAATAAGCCTTGCAAGCAAAAGACTAATGAGTTAGTCACGAGATGATGTGTTACGGAACGAGTAAAGAGACTTGCCAATAACGAGATTGAACTAGGTATAGAGATACCGACGATCGAATCTCGGGCAAGTAACATACCGTTTGACAAAAGGAACAACGTATGTTGTTATGCGGTTCTGACCGATAAAAGATCTTCGTAGAATATGTAGGAGCCAATATGAACATCCAGGTTCCGCTATTGGTTATTGACCGGAGATGAGTCTCAGTCATGTCTACATAGTTCTCGAACCCGTAGGGTCCGCACGCTTAACGTTTGATGACGATCGGTATTATGAGTTTATGAGTATTGATGTACCGAAGGTAGTTCGGAGTCCCGGATGAGATCATGGACATGACGAGGAGTCTCCGAATGTCCGAGAAATAAAGGTTGATATATTGGACGGCTATATTCGGACACCGGAAGTGTTCCGGAAAAGTTTCGGATTTATCGGGAATGCCGGAGGGGGTTACCGGAACCCCCTACGAGAGGGGATGGTCCATAGTGGGCCTAAAGGGAAAGAGAGAGGCAGCCCATAGGGCTGGCCGGCGCCCCACCTAGGGTTCCTAGTTGGACTAGGATTGGGGGGGCGCCACCTCTCCTATTCCTTTCCCCCTTCCTTCTTTTGGTGAATCCTACTAGGAATAGGATTGCAATCCTATTCCTAGTAGGAGTCCACTCCTAGCCGCACCAGGAGAGGTTGGCCGGCCTCCCTCCCTTGCTCCTTTATATACGGGGGCAGGGGGGCACCCAAAGACACACAAGTTGAATTGTTTTAGCCGTGTGCGGTGCCCCCCTCCACAGAATCACACCTCGGTCATACCGTCGCGGAGCTTAGGCGAAGCCCTGCGCCGGTGAACACATCATATCCGTCACCACGCCGTCGTGCTGACGAAACTCTCCCGTGAAGCTCAACTGGATCAAGAGCTCGTGGGACGTCATCAAGCTGAACGTGTGCTGAACGCGGAGGTGCCGTACGTTCGGTGCTTGATCGGTTGGATCGCGAAGAAGTTCGACAACATCAACCGCGTCACTTGACGCTTCCGCTCCCGGTCTACGAGGGTACGTAGACACACTCTCCCCTCTCGTTGCTATGCATCTGGTAGATAGATCTTGCGTGATCGTAGGAAAATTTTAAAATACTACGTTCCCCAACAACAACCTCTCGGGTTACTGGACGGACATGTCCTGGTCTGGGCGGACGTGCCCGGGCGGCTGGGCGCGGGCCCACGCAGCAGTGGTACACGGGTGAGGGGAGGCTGGACATGTCCGTGCCCGGACGGACATGTCCGTCGCGTCAGGGCAGCGGGCCGAAGGGAGCTCTGGCGACGACGGGCAGAGGAGTCCGGAGGGGGTCGAGGAGGAGGCCGGAGGGGCGCCAGAGTTGCGGATTCGCGGCCAGGGAGGCCGGATTCGGTGCGGGACGGGACCGGCGGCGGTCTCCCGCGAACGGGCGCGTGACGCAGATGGCTGGCGGCGGCGGAGACATGGTATTCTGGGAGGAGCTGCTGCTCGTCTCCGGCGAACGGGCGCGCGATGGAGGTGAGCGAGCGCGATGACGAGGCACCGGGCGAGCGGGAGGTCAGTGCTGGGGGGTTGGCAACGTCGAGGTCGCCGGAGGGTGCTCGCCGGTGGGGTCGACGGGAAGACGCGGGGCGGAGGTGCGAGGTAGGGAGGAGCGGCGGCTGCGGCGGGCGCGATCTGCGCGGCGGCGTGCGGGCGCGCTCGGGCCCGGTTGCGGCCCGGGGCGGGCCTGGCGGGCTGGCGGCGTTGGGGACAGGTGGCAGTCTCCTGTTGGCTGCGGGCGTCGGCTGCGGGCGTCGGCTGCGGCAGTGCGGCCAGTGGTGGCGCGACAAGTGGCGATAGGGGAGTGCGCCGGCGCTGAAAACGAGGAGGGAGGTGGCGGCTGACTGCGGAAATTTAGGAGGGGGTAGGTAGAAGGCCAAAAATGGCAGGGGAGGCGTCTATATATAGAAAGGGGCTAGGGTTAGGGGTTTTGAGGCCGTTTCAGAGCCGTCCGATCTCGATCGGACGGTCCGAAGCAGAGGGAGGGTCTAGGTGGGCTAGAGGGGGGTAGGTGGGCTGTGTGGAGAGGCCTCGGGCTGAGAAGAGAAGAAAGAAGAGTGGCCCGACGGGGTTTTCGAAGACCGAAAATGTCCTATGTTTGTGCGGCTATATTGCCACTATAGATTTAACGGTTGGGCTATCAAACGAGCTCCGAATGCGACGAAATTTGGCAGGCGGTCTGGCTACACTATAATAGACCACACGCCAAGTTTCAAGAATATTTTCTGGCCACTTATGAAATAAATATTCAGAGGTGCCGCGGGCGCGTGCGAGTGTGTCTGGGCTCAGAACGGACAACGGAAAGGATGAGGGGGACTCGGACGGATGCAAGTTTTGAAAACATGAGGATGCAATGTACATGACGACATGGCAAAATGCAACACGCAAGCAGATGACATGGCAACGACGACGAATAACTGGCTGACACCTGGTGCATCGGTCTCGAGGTGTCACATTCGTCCTTATTGTGGTTTTTTTGCTATCATGTGTGAGATGGGGGAGGATGTCGTTGAAAAGGGTAGTAACGCTGAGGGAAACTTTGCTTTTGTTGATCCTCCTGATGAAACTATCACTTTACATACTAAGAAGTTCCGGGTTGGTAGTGGTAATATTATTGGAAAATGAGTTCTTCATGACTTCTTTACTTGTGCTGGTGCCTTACCTACTATGGGTGGTTCTATTCTTCATATAACCAGTAGTCTTGCGGATGCCATATCTATGCTTGTAGTTGAACTTGAAAGGTGGTTTATCCATATGCATCCTTGCATTCAGAGAATTTTTCTAGAGTTTTCCAATATTGAGCACTCTTCTGTTAAGCGAGCAGCTACTATCTTTCTGGCTCATGAGTTCAGATTCATAATGAAAGAGGCCAAAGAGCGCATTATAGGGTAGATGCTGGTCGTCCTCCCATAGAAGCTATCCTCTTTAATCAAGAAGATATAATGCGTTTATGAACTTTAGATCATGTTGCTTTTAATGAAAACCTTAGAAAAAAAGGTTCCTACGGATGTTCTAGTTGATAGAATCTCTGAACGGAATGATGCTTTTGCTATTCAAAACAATGGGTTAGGTTTTTCTCTCGAGCAAAGGCTCATGACCTTTTGCCAAAGAATACTTATAATGATGAATTGGTTGTGCAATATGAAGGGCCAAAGGAGGAACCTATACCTCCTGAGCTTGAACTTGGGGACTTTTGTCCTATTAAACTTATCCCTTTTGATTTATTTTGCTTGCCACAAAGAAAAATTGCTACTGAACCAAGGGAATATGAGATGAGTTTTCGCGATCTACCTTATCATTATGGCAATACCTAGATCTAATCTTATATCATGCCTAACTAGGGGCGGTAAACGATAGCGCTTGTTGGGAGGCAACCCAATTTTATTTTCTTTGCTTTTGCTTCTGTCTAGTAATAAATAATACATTTAGCTTCTGTTTAAATGTGGTTTTGTGTTTGAATTAGTGTTTGTGCCAAGTAGAACCTTTGGGAAGACTTGGGTGAAGTTTATGCGATCTTGCTGTAAAAAACAGAAACTTTTTTGCTCACGAGATTAGCTACCATTTTTTACTGGAGAGTGCTTTTAAGTTGATTCTTTTTGCAGATGATTAATAGACAAATTCTTCACGTCCACCAATTTATTTCAGGAATTTTAGAGTTACAGAAGTATTCGAAAGTTATAGATTGCTACAGACTGTTATGTTTTTGACAGATTCTGTTTTTCGTGTGTTGTTTTCTTATTTTGATGAATTTATGAGTAGTATCGGGGGGGGGG
>LR738714.1:93729828-93764624 GCA_902687465.1 Secale cereale | reverse complement strand
GTATGAATCATAGATAAGTTGGAATATAGTGGGTTTAACATCAATATAAATAAAGAATGAGTTTATTACAGTACTCATAGATTGGGCAGCATCAACACGTGGGTCGACTTCGAGGAGGCCTTCGTGCGCAATTTCACCGTGACCTACCGGCGACCCGGCCGTCCCAGATAGCTCGCCATGTGCGTGCAGGGGCCGATGGAAACCGACCGGGAGTACCTAGCATGCTGGACCGAGCTCCGGAACAGCTACGAGGGCGTCCACGAGGTCCAGGCGATCCAGTACTTCGTCAACGGGTGCCGGGACGGTACCCTCCTCAAGCACAAGCTGCTACGCTCCAATCCGACCACCGTGTCCGCGCTGATAGGAACGGCGGACAAGTACGAGAACGCAGACTCCACCATGAAGATCCAGGTGGCCCTGGACGAAGCCGGCAAGACGAAGCCGGTTCCCCCTCCGAAGCCGGTTGGCGAAGGAAGCCGGCGGCATCAGCATAACGAGCAGCAACACAAATGCAAGGCCGAACAGCAGGTCCAGCGACACGACAACCGGCTCGTGGCGTCCGTCGAGCAGGCACTCGCAACCGAGCCAGCCGCCACGCGCCGGCAGACCAGCAAGACAACATGGCAACCTGCCATGAGCTTCGAGGAGATGCTCGACACTCCATGCAATCACCACAGCGGCGCGAGGCCATCCAGGCACACGCTCCGTCAATGCGCCATCACCAAGCGCATCATGAGGGGAGACGTCCCGCCGCCTCCAGCCCTGGCTCCAGGAGTGGGGCGGCAGCCTTTGCCTCCCCCACCACCTCCGTCTGGCAGCGCCATGCGCAATGATGCCTACCCAGACCCGAATGCGGCTTACGTCGTCTTCACCAGCCTCAGCGACGACAAGCGCAGCGAGCGCTCCATCCGGCAGGAAGTGAACACTGTCGCCCCGGCCAGGCCAGAATACATGCACTGGTCGGAGCGCCCGATCACATGGATGTAGGAGGATAACCCGGCCGTCATGCCGAATCCAGGTGGATACACCCTCATCCTCAACCCCACCATCGTCGGGCCTCGGCGCACCTGCAGGTTCTCCCGAGTCCCCATCGACGGCGCCAGCAGCATCAACATCCTCTATCGGGACACCATGACCAAGCTCGGCCTCGAAGCCAAGGACCTGGAGCCGACCAGGACCGTCTTCCACGGCATTGTGCCCGGCCACTCCTGCTCTCCAATCGTCCGGATCCGGCTCGACGTCCTGATACGTCTCCAACATATCTATAATTTTTTATTGTTCCATGCTATTATATATGATGTTTTGGATGTTTAATGGGCTTTATTATACACTTTTATATTATTTTTGGGACTAACATATTAACCCAAAGGCCCAGTGCAGATTGCTATTTTTTTGCCTATTTCAGGGTTTCGCAGAAAAGGAATATCAAACGGAATAAAACCTTCGGGAGAGTTATTTTCGGAACGATATCTTCATGAGGGACTTGAGAACCAAGGTAGAGGGGACACGTGGTGCCCACGAGGGTCCAGGGCGCGCCCCCTCCCCTAGGCACGCCCCCACCCTCGTGGGCCCATGTTGCTCCACTGACGTGCTCCTTCCTCCAAATATACCCATGTACCCTGAAAACATCGAAGCAACAAAAAAAAAACCTAATTCCACCACCGCAACCTTATGTTCCCGTGGGATCCCATCTTGGGTCCTGTTCCGGAGCTCCGCCGGAGGGGGATCTTCCATGGAGTGCTTCTACATCAACACCATCGCCTCACCATGAGTTGTGAGTAGTTTACCACAGACCTTCGGGTCCATAGTTAGTACCTAGATGGCTTCTTCTCTCTTTTTGGATCTCAATACCAAGTTCTCCTCGGTCTTCAAGGAGATCTATTCGATGTAATCTTTTTGCGGTGTGTTTGTCGAGATCCGATGAATTGTGGGTTTATCATTAAGATTATCTATGAGAAATATTTGGTTCTTTTCTGAATTCTTTTATGTATGATTATAATATCCTTGCAAGTCTCTTCGAATTATCAGTTTGGTTTGGCCTACTAGATCTATAGTTCTTGCAATGGGAGAAGTGTTTGGCTTTGGGTTCAATCTTGCGGTGTCCTTTCCCAGTGACATAATGGGCAGCAAGGCACGTATTGTATTGTTGCCATCGAGGATGAAAAGTGGGGTTTATACCATATTGCTTGAGTTTATCCCTCTACATCATGTCACCTTGCTTAAAGCATTACTCTGTTCTTATGAACTTAATACTCTAGATGCATGCTGGATAGCGGTCGGTGTGTGGAGTAATAGTAGTAGATGAAGAATCATTTCGGTCTACTTGTCACGGACGTGATGCCTATATATAATGATCATGCCTAGACATTCTCATAATTATTCGCTTTTCTATCAATTGCTCGACAGTAATTTGTTCACCCACCGTAGAATTCTGCTATCATGAGAGAGGCCACTAGTGAAACCTATGGCCCCCGGGTCTATTCTCAACATATCAATCTACAATCTACTTTACTTTGTTGTTTTTAGTTTCTGTTCTTATATCCAAAAATACCAAAAATATCGAACTACCATATCTATCAGATCTCACTTTCGTAAGTGACCGTAAAGGGATTGACAACCCCTTATCGCGCTGGCTGCGAAGTTCTTATTTGTTTGTGCAGGTGCGAGGGACTCGCGCGTGGTCTCCTACTGGATTGATACCTTGGTTCTCAAAAACTGTGGGAAATACTTACGCTACTATGCTGCATCACCCTTTCCTCTTCGAGGGAATACAACGCAAGCTCGAGAAGTAGCAAGAAGAATTTCTGGCGCCGTTCTTACGCAAAAGTCATATACCAAGTACCTATCACAAACCCTTATCCTTCGCATTACATTTATTTGCCTCTCGTTTTCCTCTCCCCCACTTCACCCTTGCCGTTTTATTTGCCCTTCTTTGGCCGTGTGTTTATCGTTCGCTTGGTTCTTGTTTGCTTGTGTGTTGGATTGCTTGCTTGTCACCATGTCTAGCACACCTATCATTATCAATACTCCCGAGAGTGAGGTTCTTAATTTTAAACAAAGGGAGGAGGAAAATCTAAAAGATGCATGGTATAGAATTTCCAATGCTCAAAATAGATCTACCAGGAAGCTTTCCACTTCCGTGCTTCTTCGCAATTTTTATGTTGGCATAACTCCATGGAATAGATATTTTATATACCATTACCGGAGGGAATTTCTTGGGTAGCCATACTTTTGATTCTTATAATGCTATGACTGAACTATTTGGCTCACCACCTCTTATGGTTAATGGGACTGTTTTAACTCTGGAACATGTTATGCAAAGGCTTGAAATCATTGAAAATAAAGTTGCTACTTTTGAATTGGTTGATAATTTGGATAGGAAGACCCACAACCAAATTACCCAATATGGATCCAAGGTAGGGGTTATTCTGAATTTTTTTAAGGAAAAGGAACCCATAGTTAAAGAGAAAATAGATCAAGATTCTAATAGAATCGATAAACTTGAGGATATTATTACTAATGTAGGGTCTGCTCTTTCTGCTGTGAAAACTACTTCAAATCCTTCTACCACTAAATTGGCTAAGCTTATGTATGTTCCTAAAAATAAGGATGAATCATCTAGTAAGGGAATCGCGGATCTTAAATCTATAAGTATTCATCCTAATTTTCTCACTTTTGCAAGAGAACCTTTTGATACGAATGAATTTCTTGATTTCTTCCTGAAATGTTTGATTATCAATAGGAATAAAGAAGTTCTTAAGAATTATAAGTGCTAAATTAAAGAATTGCCTTCCAAAGATGGCAATACCTAGATCTATCCTTGTATCATGCCTAGCTAGGGGCGTTAAACGATAGTGCTTGTTGGGAGGCAACCCAATCTTATTTTCTTTGTTTTTGCTTCTGTTTAGGAATAAATATTGCATCTAGCTTCTGTTTAGATGTGGTTTTGTGTTTTTATTAGTGTTTGTGCCAAGTAGAACCTTTGGGAAGACTTGTGTGAAGTTTATATGATCTTGCTGTAAAAAATAGAAACGTTGGCGCTTACTAGAATAGTCACCATATTTTACTGGAGAGTGCTATTTATTTGATTCTTTTTGTAGATGCTTAATATACAAATTCCTCACGTTTACCAATTTATTTAAATTTTTGTGGAGTTACAGAAGTATGCGAAAGTTACAGATTACTACAGACTGTTCTGTTTTTGATAGATTCTGTTTTTCGTGTGTTGTTTGCTTATTTTGATGAATCTATGAGTAGTATTGGAGGATATGAATCATGGAGAAGTTGGAATATAGTAGGTTTGACACCAATATAAACAAAGAATGAGTTCATTACAGTACCTTTGAGTGGTGGTTTGTTTTCTTATACAAACGAAGCTCACGAGATTTTTGGCTAAGTTTTGTGTTGTGAAGTTTTCAAGTTTTGAGTATGGCTTTGATGAACTATGGAACAAAGAGTGGCAAGAGCCTAAGCTTGGGGATGCCCAAGGCACCCCAAGGTAAAATTCAAGGACAACCAAAAGCCTAAGTGTCGGGGGAAACTGTCCTCCCACGAGCACATATGGGACCGGAGCCCCTTCTACGTTGCGGTAAGGGAGCGGAGGGAGCACGAAGAGCAGATCGAGGAGCGCACGCGGGCAGTTTTACCCAGGTTCGGGCCGCGCGGACGCGTAAAACCCTACTCTTGCCTTAGGTTGTATTGAGTTCTTGAGCTCGGGAGCTTGAAGAGCTACAGTATTAGCTACACCGAGCGAGAGAGTTGTCTAGGTTTCGAACCCCCTCTACGTTGTGCATGGGCCACCTTTTATAGCTCAAAGGGGTCACCGACAGGTGTCAACGTAGAGGAGGGTAAAAGCGTAATTTTGGTGGTAGTTGTAACAGTGCGTGAACAGTATATGAACAGTGGTCTTCACCTAACTTTGACAGTGGGGGACAAGGGCCTTAAATGCCCATCGCCGTCGACCCCAAAAGTGTCCGTCCATGCTTCTCCGTTCGCCACGGCGGTAGCCTTGTCACCGTGGCTTGCCACCGTGTGCCCCAAGCTACACAGCCATCTGCCACGTACCCCTGGAAGGGCCCCAGGGCGACGCGTGGGCCGATGAGCTGGAGCGCGGGCACACAGTGTAGGTCTCCCCGGCAAGCACCTTGTCGGGGTAGTGATCTTGCCGGTCCCGGAAGCTTGTCGCTCTCCGGGTCCTGCCGGGGCGCATGATGCGCCGAGGCATCTCTTGAGGTAAGTGTTCCTTGGCCTTCCTGGCAAGCTCCTCTTGCCAGGGTCTTGCGCTAAAGTGATAACCTTAAGCCTGGTGCGGCCTTCCCGGCAAGCTCCTCTTGCCGGGGCCTTGATCTTCTGTCTTGTATACTTTGTTTTTGAATGGCTTCATAGGGACCAGAAAGGTTCCCGGCAAGCACGTGGTAAACCCTGCCACGGGAAGCTGCTACTGCCCGTGCACAAGTTGGGGTACTAAGGTAACCCTATCTTAGTACACCGACAGGAGCCCCCGGGCCTGGGCCACACACGGTGCCGAGCGTTGTTGGGCCAGGCCCAAGACAGTGGATGGGCACACACGGCCCACGGCAAGCCGTATCCCCTTCCATATCCGCCGCATCCCTCCCTAACGGCACGCGTCGATTGCGGCGTCATGGGAGAGATCGTGGCCTGTTCTTTAATGGGAAATGCGGAACGTCCCCCACTTCCCCCTTAAAAGCAAAGGAAGCAGGGGCAGTTCCCCTCCATCGTCTTCATTGCGCCTTGATTCTCCAGAAACCCCCGTCGCCCTCCGCCTCCCAAAGGTCGACAGAGAGCCAAGCCCCTCCCTTCCTCCGCTGTCTCCCGCATCCGCGGCACCGTCGACCTCCTCGCCTCTTTCCTCACCGCCCCCGCCATGGCTCCGAAGAGCGACAAGGCGAAGAGCGACAAGGCCAAGAAGGAGAAGTCCGAGCAGGCGGCGAAGCTGGCAGCCCTGCGGAAGAAGTGCGTGGTCTTCGCGCCGAGGCTTGGCGTGAGGGAGCTGCGGAACAAATACTATTTGTTCTGGTCGAGGGAGACCAAAGCTCATCCCCACACCAGAGTCTTCCCCGCCGTCGCCGCTGACATGTTCCCCAGCGGGTACTTTTTCTTTGCCGCGTTCTTCCACTGTGGTCTGTGCCCTCCGTTCTCGGAGTTCTTTTGCGATGTAATGAATACATACGGCCTCCACCTTCTAGATTTCACCCCCAACGCCATCCTTACGATGGCCGTTTTCGTAAATCTGTGCGAAAACTTTGTTGGGGTTCATCCAAGTGTAGCTCTTTTCCGCCACTTCTTCATGCCTAGAGTAGAGTCAGGTGCCCCCCCTTTCTGGCGGCATCTCCTGGATCTTTAGGCTGAACAAGAAGGACTCGTACCTGAAGGGAGAGCTTCGCGGCAAGTGGGAGGAGTGGAGAGCCGATTGGTGCTGGGTGCTGGAAGATAACCCTGAGCCCTTTACCTCGCCGCGCCAGACTGCCATAGTGCGCGGCAGGGATTGGAGTGAATTGGCCCCGGAGGACAGCAAGCTTAATATCGCCCTCATTAGGATCATTCGTCTCCGGGTCGCCAATCTGACTATCGGAGAAGTTGGAGCAGATTTCCTCCGCCGCCGCATCGCCCCTTTACAAGAAAGGAAGAGGCCCGTCTGGGAATTCGGCAATGCGGCAGATATCATGAGGCTGCGTCCTGGATTGAACTACAACTTCACCGCCTTGGAGTTGAAGGGGATGGTTCGGGAGCTCTTCAAGCACGACCCCAACCACCCGGAGTGGTTCAGACCTTCCCGGGGAGTGGTGCCGCTGTGCAACAGCACTGCCCGCGATTCCCTACGCGCGATGATGCCCGAGTGTGACTCCCATGGCGTCGTCCCTACTTGGCTGGAGCCTCCACCGGATACCGTGCTGACCTTCTTCGATAACTTGGTCGAGAAGCCCCGCAACGCCGAGGAGAACAAGGGCCTTACCCGGGCTACTACTGAGCGGGATATAGCTTACATCGCCTTCAGGATGGAGGAGGCCGCCGCAGCTGCGGCTGCGGGTGACTTTGGATACACTGTGGAAGAGGCACAGGCCGCGGACGCAGTGAGTCAAGCAGAGGAGGCGGAAATCCTCAAGCTGCTGAAGCTCGCGCCCGAGGAGTTTGCCGGGGAGCCTTCCGTGAAGTTTGCCGGGACGAGCGAGGTTGCCGGGGGGAGCGAGGCCGCCGGGCACGGCACTGAGTCCAGCGGGCCTGCCGAGGAGGAGGAGGACGCCGAGGCCGATGAAGACTCTGGTGGATCTCTGAATCTTGACGACGATGCCTCCTCGTCCTCGGAGAACTCTCCGCCACTGCCAAGTCCAACGCAGCAACCGAAGAAGCGCCTCCGCAAGGCAGCTGAGGCGGCGAGGCCACATGCGTCTCGACAGCAGCCGGCACGCCGTGCGACGCGCGCCACCAAGACGAGCGAGGTCATCAAGGAGGCGCCCCGTGCCCGAGCGCCAAGCGGAGGGGGATCTTCCCGGAGCGGAACGGGTGCTCCTTCTGCCCCTCGGTCCTCGGCGACGACGAGGGCCGGGTCTTCGCAGCCCACAGCCCCGGAGACCGCCAAGCACCCGAGGGAGCCTTCTCCTCCAGCTCCTCGCGAGGGAGCACCCCAGGCGGAGTGTGACTTCTCCGCCCTCAGCTCCGACGAAGAGGAAGAGGAGTAAGTACTTGCAATTCTTTTAGTTTCTTCGATTTTGTCTTGATTTTCCTTGCCTTGTTCTGATCTTGCTTTTGTTTCCAGGACCTTGACCCAGCGGATGGTGAAGAGGGCCAAGATCCCCGTGGTCACTATCGAAGACGACGAGCCTGCCGCAGCGACGGAGGATGCGCCAACGGCAGACTTGCCGGACCAGCCTGCTGCTCCGAGGAGCAGCCCCCAGCGCAGCCCCCAGCGTAAGTCTGGTTTTTATCTTTCCGCTTGACGGGTGCGCTTGAGGTTATCACCTTAGTTGATGTCTTGTTGCCTTGTGTAGAAGTGGAGCCGCAGCCGCAGGAGCACCAGGAGGTCGCCCCCGACGAGCCACTTGCTCCACCCTCCCCGCCAAGGGTGAACTCCCCGGCAAGGGAGGACGCTCCGCCAAGGACGGGCACTCCGCCAAGGGCGAGTACCCCGCCAAGGGTGAGCAGCCCGACAAGGGTGAGCACCCCGCCAAGGGAGGGCGCAGGCGGCCCTCCGCCAGCAGGGGCCACTACTCCGCCGCCAAGGGAGAATTCCCCGGCGAGGGACCCTGTCGTTGAAGAAGTCCGCGAAGGTAAAGCTTGTAATTTCTTCTTCCCAGATTCGTCTTTTTTGGATATTTGCTTGATTCTTTCTTTTCTTTTTCTTCTGCTAGATCCTCCTACATCGGAGCGGATGGAGACAGAGGCCACCGCTGAGGAGGAGGTGCACGGTGCCGGCGGCAACACCACTGCCACCGAGGGAATGGCTGGAGCCGACGAGCCGGCCGTTGAAGAGACCGCCCCAACCGCTGATGCCGCTGCAGGGGAAGGGACCGGCGACCATACCGCCGGCCCGGAGGCTGCGGGAGCGCCGGACGCTGCACCGGCCGCCGACCCTTCCGCCTCCGCGGACCGGTCGGGCGTCTACTTGGAGGCCGCCAACTGGGTTTTCATACAAGTCCCGTGGGCGTCCTCGTCTCGAGCACCCGCGGAGGGAGAGACCTTTGACAGAGAGGTCCTCGCCTCCGCTGGATTGAAGGTCGTTGAAGCGCTCGGCAACAGCGATGAGCCCGAAGAGGAGAGACTCCTTCGTCGGCTCCTGGCCTTGTATCGGGCCAGGCAGGCGAAGTTGGAGTCTCGGGAGGCTCTGGCTGCCAAGGCTGGAGCTGATCTGGAGAAGCGCGCCGCGGAGCTCCGCGCCGACAACCAGGCGGCCCTCCGCAACTTGGCGGAGGAGTGTGAAGAGCTTGCCGGGGCGCAACAAGCCTTCCTCCTTGAGAAAGCTGAGGCCGAGGAGCAGCAGCAGTTGGCCGCCGAGGAGCTGTCCCGGCGAGAAGGAGTACTCAACCAGCGGAAGGTCGACCTCGATGCCCACGAGGACGACCTCGCCGCCCGGGAGCAGGCCATTGGCGGGGCTCTGAAGGAGGCGAGGAGCGCCGCAGCCGCCGCAGAGACCGCCAAGAAAGACATGGAGGCCAAGGTGGAGCAGCTGGAGTTGTTCCTGAAGGCGAGCGAGGACAGAGTCACTGCGCTCAATGTGGAGCGGGAGAAAGATGCCCACACCAACTCTGAGCTGCAGGTACGTCTCTCCGAGAAGGGCACAGAGCTTACTGCCGCCAAGGACTCCATTGCTGACTTAGAGCTGAAGGTCTCCACTCTTACTGATTCGCTCGACGCCGCCCGGGACCGCGAGACGAAACTGAAGGACGAACTCCGCAAGGAACGGGGCTTGGTGGAGAGCGCCGCCGTCTCGGCGAACAACTTCAGCCGGGCAGTGGAGCAGTGGACTGATGAGCTGGTCACCTCCGCTGCCAATATTGACAGGGAGATGATGGCACTGAGGGTGGAGCATCTCGTGTACTCTCCGGACGAGAGTCTCCCCCACAGCGCCAAGTTGAGTCTGTTCTTCAGGGGAATTGCGCCGGCTCTTGCGCGGCTGCGGGAGAAGATCCCCATGCAGCTGGCCGACGAGGCGCGTCGGCTCTGCATGGGCACCTTGGAGCGGGTCTTGTCGAAGATCGTCTACCGCAAACCCGACATCAACCTCGTCAACGTCCTCCGCACCTTGCCGCCCGAAGCTGATCAGGAGGCGTTGAAGGCGCAGGTTGCCCACATCGTTGCCAAGGTGGGCAAGATCACGAGGCGTGAAGGCGACCGCGTGGACTAGATTCCTTTCCTTCTTCTTCCTTTGCCGCTGCCAATTAAGTCATAGGCAGTAGTTGATTAGAACAGCGGCAAGCTATCTTTCTAATATACAATCTTATTTCGAGCTATCAATGCAGTGTTATCTCCCTTGCTTTTGATCCTTCACTTTGTATGCTTTTTACCCTACGCTTTTAGGGAACTTGCCGGCAAGGGGCCCTTGCCGCGAGCGCTGAGTGCTGGACTCTTAGCAGCCTGCTGGCAATAGCCTTGCCGGCAAGAAACCTTGCCGCAGCTAGTCGCATCACACTTAGACTGCTGAGCGAACTCGAAAATGAAGTAAGGGCGCGACACTTGTCGCAGCTCACTTAAGCCGTTGAGCGTGCTCGAAACAGAGTAAGGACGCGGCTAGCCACGGGTAGGTTCCTCCGCGCACAGGTTTTCCATACAAAGTGTGATTGTTCAAGGAAGACAACTAAATTTTTTAAAAATTTGAATGCTCAAACTTTGATAACTTAGCTTTCATAGATTGTTTGTTCCCCGACAAGGCTTCTCTTTCTTGAACAGCACTTGGTTCATGCCTCCATCTCCTTCCCCCCCAGCAAACTTGTGCGCGAGGAACATTCCTTCTGCTTAAGAGGGAAAGAAAAAGAGGAGGAAAAACAAGCATAGGGCCTCTCGGCTTGCTAGCGCTTACCGGGGATGTGCGTTGCACAAGGTGCCAAACAATGCATGCAAATAACAAAGAAAAGCATGGAAACGACAAATAGTGCGAAGCACAAAAAGCTTTACTGATGCACGGGATCTGCGCCCGGCTTTGTACAAAGGTTTACATGCAACAGCGGCAAGACTTGTACAAAAGGTGGTTGCCGGAGCGGATCACGGCAACCGCGCCTTATGGGTGAAACTTGCGAAGATGCTCTATGTTCCAGGAGTTGCTCACCGGTAAGCCTTCTTCGGTCTCAAGGCAGACAGCACCGGGCCTTGTGACTTGTCTCACCCGATAAGGGCCTTCCCACTTCGGCGTCAACTTGTTGGAATTCTTGGCGGACTGAACACGCCGAAGAACAAGGTCGCCTTCCTCGAGACTCCTGGCCTTGACCCTGTGGCTATGATAGCGACGCAGGGCTTGCTGGTATCGAGCAGCTCGTACAGCAGCCTGGAGACGTTCCTCCTCGAGGAGCAATGCATCATCTTGTCGCAGTTGCTCTTGCTCGAGCTCATCATAAGCGAGCACTCGAGGAGATCCGTATACGAGTTCCGTGGGGAGAACTGCCTCTGCTCCATAGACAAGAGCAAAGGGTGTCTGTCCGGTGGCTCGATTTGGTGTCGTCCTGATTGACCAAAGAGCCGCCAGCAACTCCTCTATCTAGTTTCTTCCGCACTTGCGCAGCCTGTCGAAGGTCCTTGTCTTGAGTCCGCGCATCACTTCAGCATTGGCCCTCTCCGCTTGACCATTGCTCCTCGGGTGAGCAACAGAAGCGAAGCAGACCTTGGCGCCAAGGTCTTGGACGTACTGCATGAAGGTGCGACTTGTGAACTGTGTGCCGTTGTCGGTGATAATCCTGTTAGGGATTTCGAAACGGCAAACAATCGCTCTGAAGAACCTGACTGCTGACTGTGCTGTCACCTTTCTCACTGGTTCCACTTCTGGCCACTTTGTGAACTTGTTGATTGCTACGTACAAGTACTCAAAGCCCCCGACGACGCGGGGAAAGGGGCCGAGGATATCGAGCCCCCAGACCGAGAAGGGCCAGGACAAAGGGATCGTCTAGAGAGCTTGAGCTGGCTGGTGAATTTGCTTGGCATGGAACTGGCACGCTTCACACTTGGTTACTTGTGCAGTTGCATCTTGGAGGGCTTCTGGCCAGAAGAACCCTTGCCGGAACGCCTTCTCGACAAGCGCCCTTGCGCCAATGTGGTGGCCACATATGCCTCCATGTATCTCTGCCAACAGCTTCTGTCCATTTTCCCTGGAAATGCACTTCAACCTGACACCATTGAGTCTTCTTCTGTACAGTTCGTTGTCGACGAACTGGTACATACTTGACTGCCTGGTTATTTTCTCTATCTCTTCTGGCTCGTCGGGAAGTTCTCCAGTTTGTAGAAAGCGGACGATCTGCTGTGCCCATGCTGGAGCTTGAGGCTCAACAACAAGGACTAAAGGCATGAGGGCTGCTGCGGGAACCTCAGCTTCTACGGCAAGAACCTGCGGCTCTGCCGGAGCTGATGGTCCCCCGGCAAGCCTGCCAGGGCAAGGCTTGTCGGGAACGCCTGCTTCAACTGTACAGACCCTTGGATCTGCAGGAGCAAACTGTTCCTCAGCATCTTGGTTGTTGATCTTGGGGACCTTGGCGGCGGTTTCTGGAAGATCCACCGGCAAGTAGTCGCCGGAGACCAACTTTCTCTTCTTGTTTTGCCCAACTGATGGTGTAACGGATGGCTGAGTTAACTTGAGCAGGAAGGTCCCTGGTTCCATAGGTAACTTCATTGCAGCACACTTTGAGAGGCCATCCGCAATATCATTCTGAGCTCTTGGGACGTGCTCCATCTGCAGACCCTCAAAGTGTTCTTCAAGCTTCCTCACTTCATCAACATAAGCTTCCATCAAAGGGCTCTGATAACTCTTATTCACTTGTCGGACCACCAACTGTGAATCTCCCCGCACAATCAACTTCTTGATCCCAAGCTCGGCCGCAATTCTGAGGCCGGCAAGCAAACCTTCATACTCAGCAGTATTGTTTGTCGCTTGCTCCTTGGGAAAGTGCATCTGGACAACATACTTGAGGTGCTCTCCGGTGGGCGCTATGAGTACCACGCCGGCACCGGCGCCTTGCAGCGAAAAAGCACCATCAAAGTACATTATCCATTCGCTGCTCGCTTCTTGGATGGGGATGCTTGTCTCTTGGACTTCTTCATCTAGTGTTGGGGTCCATTCTACTATGAATTCTGCCAAAGCTCTGCTCTGTATGGTTGAAGTACTTTCAAACTTGAGACCAAAGCTTGACAGCTCCAGTGCCCACTCAACGATCCTGCCTGTTGCCTCGGGATTCTGCAATATCCTCTTCAACGGAAAGCGAGTGACCACTGTTATCTCGTGCGCTTGGAAGTAATGGCGCAGCTTCCTTGAGGCCATGAGGAGGCCGAAAAGCAACTTCTGCACCCCAGAGTATCTTGATCTAGCCCCCTGCAAGAGGGAAATTACGAAATACACTGGGCGCTGCACCATCTTCTTTCGCACTTCGCCTTGTTCCTGCGCAGACTTGTCCTTGTCGGGGCCAGAGCTTGTCGGGGAAGCTCCCTGCTTGTCGCTGGATTCGCTTGCCGGGGATGTGGGTTCCTCATCTGCTTCCCTCACCGCTACTAACGCAGCACTAACCACTTGATTGGTTGCCGCTAAGTACAGCAGCAACTTCTCTTGTGGCCTAGGTGCGACAAGTATCGGAGTGGAGGACAGGTATCCTTTCAAGTCTTGCATCGCTGCCTCCGCTTCCGGAGTCCATTTCATAGGACCTGCCTTTTTCAAGATTTTGAAGAAAGGCAGGGCACGTTCTGCATACTTTGAAATGAACTTGCTGAGGGCAGCCACACAACCAGCAAGTCTTCTTACATCCTTGACGCGCTTCGGGGCTTCAATCTGCTCGATGGCTTTTATCTTGTCGGGATTGGCTTCAATCCCCCTCTGGGACACAAAGAACCCGAGAAGCTTGCCGGAGGGAACTCCGAAGACGCACTTCTCGGGGTTCAGCTTGAGTTGGATCTTGCGCAGATTCTCAAAGGTTTCTTCTAAGTCCTGTATCAGGGTATCTTTGCTCTTGCTCTTAACCACTATACCATCCATGTAGGCTTCTACGTTTCTGTGGATCTGTGGCTCAAAAGCAGTGTGCACTACTCTCGCAAATGTTGAGCCTGCATTCTTCAATCCAAAGGGCATGCGTATGAAGCAATATGTGCCACATGGAGTAATGAATGCAGTCTTCTCTTCATCTTCCTTGGCCATGAATATCTGGTGGTAACCTGAGTATGCATCAAGGAAGGAAAGCAGCTCACATCCGGCGGTGGCGTCAACAATCTGGTCAATACGCGGCAGGGGAAATGGATCCTTGGGACACGCTTTATTCACATCGGTGAAGTCTATACAAAGTCTCCACTTCCCATTGGCCTTGCGCATGACAACTGGATTGGCTAACCATGTATGATGGATTACGCCTCTAACCAGGCCTGCTGCTTCCAACTTCTTTATCTCTTCGGCGATGAATTCTTGGCGCTCCACGGCTTGCTTCCTGACCTTCTGCTTGACGAGCCGCGCATGAGGACAAACAGCAAGCTTGTGCTCAATTACCTTCCTGGAAACGCCGGGGATGTCAGATGGTTGCCATGCGAACACATCGACATTCGCCCGCAGGAAGGCAACGAGCGCGCTTTCCTATTTGTTGTCGAGCGTAGCACTGATGGTGAAAGTACCACCAGTGCCGTCCTCCTTGGCGGACACCTTCTTGGTTGCCGGTGGAGCTGCCATTCCTTTCTTGCACTTGCCGGTGGAGCTCGATGGTGCGTCCTCGACGGCAGCACAGCACTCCGAAGAGGTATGTTTGCCGGAGTGGGCCCCAGAACTCTTGCCGGACTTGGTCTTGGTCTTCCCCCCGGGAGCTTCAGCGGCAAGTGTGTTGCTCTCCGCTGCGGCTGCTGCATCCTGGTAGATCTTGTCGGCGTAGATAAACGCGTCCTTCTTGTCACCAGGGACAGAGATGACGCTTATCGGCCCCGGCATCTTGAGTACGTTGTATGCATAGTGGGAAGCTGCCATGAACTTGGCGAGGGCAGGACGTCCAAGTATCCCATTGTAGGGTAATGGGATATCGGCAACATCAAACATGATCCTCTCCGTCGTGAAGTTGAGCTCCCCGCCAAAGGTCACTGGCAACGTAATCTTCCCCTTCGGCTTGCTCCTTCACGGGTTGATCCCTTGGAACGACCCGGTTTCTTCGACCTCGCCGTCCGGGATCTGTAGCTTCTTGATCACAGCTGAGGAGATCAAGTTCAGGCCGGCCCCGCCGTCAACCAACATCTTGGTGACCTTGAGGTTGCGGATAGTTGGTGAGACCAACATCGGCAAGCACCCGACCGCTGTGGTGCGGTCAGGGTGGTCCTCAAGGTCAAAGATGATGGGCGTGCCGGACCACTTCAGCAGCCTGCGTGACTCGACGGGCGGCTCTGCTGCGTTCACTTCTCGCACCCACTGCTTGAGCTGGCGGTGGGAAGTGTGCAGAGAGGCACCTACGTCGACACACAGAACCTCTGTGGCCTTCTGGAACTCCTGCTCACTGTTGTCTCCTTCTTCCATGTCATCATCGTCGTCTTCATCCTCATCCTTGTCGCGGCCCCGGGGAGGTCTGTCACCTTGCCGCTGCTTGGCCTTGCCGCGGCGTCCTCCCCGGCCATTGAACGGCCACTTCTTGCTGGGTTCTCCTCCGCCTCCTTGGGCCTTCTCCTTGTCGCGATGCTCGTATTCAGCCTTCTGCTGTTCTACGAGGTACTCGACTCTTTTGCAGTTCTGAAGATCGTGGCCCTTGGTGCGGTGGATCTTGCAGTACTGCTTGTCGGAGCCGTCCTGCTTGTCGGCTGCCGCTACAGGGGCGGGCTCCTTGCCGGAACCGCCAGCCTGTGCCTTCTTGGCGGGAGCCTCCTTGCCGGACTACTCGACAACCAGCACCTCCTTGCTCTTCTTCTTTCTGTTGTTCCGCCGCCGGCTCTTCCTTGCCGGGGCGGCATCCTCGCTATCACTTCCTCCTGCGCCAGCATCCTCTCCGGGGAGTCTCCTCCCCTCTTCAGCGCGCGCGCACTTGTCAGCCAGAGCGTAGAGCTCGCTGACATCCCGGATCTTGGTCATGGCCATCTCCTCCCTCATCCGGCGGTTACACACGTTCTGGTGGAACGCGCTGATAACTGCGGCAGGGTGGACGTCGGGAATGTTGTGCTGGACACGGCTGAATCTCTGGATGTACTTGCGCAGGGACTCTCCCTCCTTCTGGGCCAGGATGTGGAGATCGCTCTCCTGGCCGTGGGGTTTGTGGCCGCCCGTGAAGGCGCCAACAAACTGGTGGCACAGATCCGCCCACGAAGAAATGGAGTTCTCCGGCAAGTGCATAAGCCAAGACCGGACGTTTGGCTTAAGCACTAGCGGGAAGTAGTTGGCTAGGATCTTCTCGTCGCGTCTCCCGGCAGCCTGCACCGCAATGGTGTAGATGCTGCGGAACTCCGAGGGGTGTCTCTTGCCGTCGTACTTCTCGGGTACGTCGGGCTTGAAATTCTTCATGCTGGGCCACTGGACTTGCCGCAGCTCACGGGTGAACGCAGGGCAACCTGCCACGTACGGCAAGTCTCCTGGTTCACCGGGCGCGTGCACGTCGACAGCGGTCCCAGCGCGCTGATCTGACTGTCTTCGGGCTTCTCGTCGACGCTCGATACGAGTCCGAGCGTCCTCTTGCCGTCTGTCATCTAGGACTTGGCGCTGATCGCAGCGAGCCCGCGGATCCGACGATGCCGTAGAGTCGTCGTCGACGTTGATCCGGCGGGGTGGCGATTTTTGCTTCCGCGGCGGGGAGTGTACGGTAGTTGCACCCCTGGCGGTCTTGTCGCCATCAGCCTTCGCTTGATCGACTTGCCGCGGCCGTGAGGTTGCCGGCTGCTGTGGCGCGTCGTTGTTGGCGAAGGTGATGAGGCTCTGAATCGTCGCCCTCCAGTCTTCGGCCTTGTCTGCCGCTGGAGGGAAATCGAGGAGCAGCTGTGCTCTTGCTAGAGCTTCTGCTGGGGAAGAGGGGAACGGTGGCGAGCGGTGCGAGGAGCGGGACACGCTCGGACTTCTAACCGCGTTAGAAGGAGCATGTTCCCGCCCCGGCGACCGCGCCTTGCTTGTGCCAGCATGCTGGCCTTGAGCATCCCGCGATCCTCCGGCTTGGCCACGCCCCAGCAAGCGTATGGTACCTTCGGTACCACGCCGCTGTGGGTCTTGTACCTCCTGAGAGAGACGTGGCGCGTCCACGGACACCGAGGCTTTGGAATTCACCCGGTCGTCCGTCTTGTCCTTGGACTTGGTGGCGCCGTGAGTTTCCTCGCCGACGATCACCCTTCCGCCAGTGCCTCCTCCACCAACCGTTGGTTCTGGTGGCGGTGGAATCGACGCAGACGGGCCTCCGACCTCCGAAGCCTTCTTCTTCGGAGGCATGTCATTGTAGCTGACGAAGTTGATGAAGCTGGAGAGGTTGATGAAGAAGGCGCCCGCGTGAGCGTCGGATCAGGTTCGCACAACCTCGACGCCCCCTACCTGGCGCGCCAAAGATGTCGGGGGAAACCGTCCTCCCACGAGCACCTATGGGACCGGAGCCCCTTCTATGTTGCGGTAAGGGAGCGGAGGGAGCACGGAGAGCAGATCGAGGAGTGCACGCGGGCAGTTTTACCCAGGTTCGGGCCGCGCGGACGCGTAAAACCCTACTCCTGCCTTAGGTTGTATTGAGTTCTTGAGCTCGGGAGCTTGAAGAGCTATAGTATTAGCTACACCGAGCGAGAGAGTTGTCTAGGTTTCGAACCCCCTCTACGTTGTGCATGGGCCTCCTTTTATAGCTCAAAGGGGTCACCGACAGGTGTCAACGTAGAGGAGGGTAAAAGCGTAATTTTGGTGGTAGTTGTAACAGTGCGTGAACAGTATATGAACAGTGGTCTTCACCTAACTTTGACAGTGGGGGACAAGGGCCTTAAATGCCCGTCGCCGTCGACCCCAAAAGTGTCCGTCCATGCTTCTCCGTTCGCCACGGCGGTAGCCTTGTCACCGTGGCTTGCCACCGTGTGCCCCAAGCTACACAGCCATCTGCCACGTGCCCCTGGAAGGGCCCCAGGGCGACGCGTGGGCCGATGAGCTGGAGCGCGGGCACACAGCGTAGGTCTCCCCGGCAAGCACCTTGCCGGGGTAGTGATCTTGCCGGTCCCGGAAGCTTGTCGCTCTCCGGGTCCTGCCGGGGCGCATGATGCGCCGAGGCATCTCTTGAGGTAAGTGTTCCTTGGCCTTCCTGGCAAGCTCCTCTTGCCAGGGTCTTGCGCTAAAGTGATAACCTTGAGCCTGGTGCGGCCTTCCCGGCAAGCTCCTCTTGCCGGGGCCTTGATCTTCTGTCTTGTATACTTTGTTTTTGAATGGCTTCATAGGGACCAGAAAGGTTCCCAGCAAGCACGTGGTAAACCCTGCCACGGGAAGCTGCTACTGCCCGTGCACAAGTTGGGGTACTAAGGTAACCCTATCTTAGTACACCGACACTAAGCTTGGGGATGCCCTGGGAAGGCATCCCCTCTTTCGTCTTCATCTATCGATAACTATACTCGGGACTATATTTTTATTCACCACATGATATGTGTTTTGCTTGGAGCGTCATGTATGATTTGAGTCTTTGCTTATTAGTTTTCCACAATCATCCTTGCTGGACACACCTTTTTGAGAGAGATAAATATGGTCTAGAATTTGTTAGAACACTCTATGTGCTTCACTTATATATTTTGAGCTAAATAGTTTTGCTCTAGTGCTTCACTTATATATTTTAGAGCACGGTGGTGATTTTATTTTGTAGAAATTGTTGATCTCTCTTGATTCACTTATATCCTGTTGAGAGTCTTATAGAACAGCATGGTAATGTGCTTTGGTTATAAAACTGGTCCTAATATGATAGGCATCCAAGATGAATGTAGTAAAAACTTTCATACAAAGTGCATTGAATATGATGAGAAGTTTGAGACTAAATGATTGTTTTGAGATATGATGATAGTGATATTAGAGTCATGCTAGTGGAGTTATTATGAATTTGAGAAATACTTGTGTTAAAGTTTGTGATTCCCGTAGCGTGCACGTATGGTGAACCGCTATGTGACGAAGTTAGAGCATGATGTATTTGTAGAGTGTCATCCTTTTTGTGGAGGTTGGGGGCGCGCGATGGTTAACTCCTACCAACCTCCCCCTAGGAGCATGCGTTGATTGCTTTGTTTTGATGACTCATAAATTTTTGCAATAAGTATATGAGTTCTTTATGACTAATGTTGAGTCCATGTATTATACGCACTCTCACCCTTCCACCATTACCAGCCTCTCTTGTACCACGCAACTTTCGCCAGTACCATACACCCACTATATACCTTCCTCAAAATAGCCACCATATACCTTCCTCAAAACAGCCACCATACCTACATATCATGGCATTTCCATAGCCATTCCGAGGTATATTTCCATGAAACTTTCCACCATTCCGTTCATATGACACGCTTCATATTGTCATATTGCCATGCATGATCACGTAGTTGACATCGTATTTGTGGCAAAGCCACCATGCATAATTTTTCATACATGTCACTCTTGATTCATTGCATATCCCGGTACACTGCCGGAGGCATTCATATAGAGTCATACTTTGTTGTAGTATCGAGTTGTAATATCAAGTTGTAAATCTATATAAGTGTGATCATCATCATTATTAGAGCATTATCCCAAGAAAAAAAAAGAAAAAAAAGAAGGAAAGGCCAAGAAAAAGAAAGGCCTAAAAAAAGAAAAAGAAAAAAGAAGAAAAAGGAAAAGAAAAGGGACAATGCTACTATCTTTTTTCCACACTTGTGCTTCAAAGTAGCACCATGTTCTTCATGATAGAGAGTCTCATGTGTAGTCACTTTCATATACTAGTGGGAATTTTCATTATAGAACTTGGCTTGTATATTCCAACGATGAGCTTCCTCAAATGCCCTAGGTCTTCGTGAGCAAGGAAGTTGGATGCACACCCACTTAGTTTCTTTTGTTGAGCTTTCATACATTTTTAGCTCTAGTGCATGCGTTACATGACAATCCCTACTCATGCACTTTGATATCTATTGATGGGCATCTCCATAGCCCGTTGATACGCCTAGTCGATGTGAGGCTATCTTCCTCTTTTTGTCTTCTCCACAACCACCACTCTATTCCACCCATAGTGCTATATCCATGGCTCACGCTCATGTATTGCGTGAAAGTTGAAAGGTTTGAAAAAATTGAGTATGAAAACAATTGCTTGGCTGAAACCGGGGTTGTGCATGATATGAATATTTTGTGTGATGAAGAGGGAGCATAGCCAGACTATATGATTTTGTAGGGATAACTTTCTTTGGCCATGTTATTTTGAGAAGACATGATTGCTTTGTTAGTACGCTTGAAGTATTATTATTTCTTACCTCAATATAGACTTTTGTCTTGAATCTTTCGGATCTGAACATTCATGCCACAATAAATAAATTACATTGAAAATTATGTTGGTTAGCATTCCACATCAAAAAATTTGTTTTTATCATTTACCTACTCGAGGACGAGCAGGAATTAAGCTTGGGGATGCTTGATACGTTTCCAACGTATCTACAATTTTTGATTGTTCCATGCTATTATATATGATGTTTTGGATGTTTAATGGGCTTTATTATACAATTTTATATTATTTTTGGGACTAACCTATTAACCCAAAGGCCCAGTCCAGATTGCTGTTTTTTTGCCTATTTCAGGGTTTCGCAGAAAAGGAATATCAAACAGAGTCCAAACGGAATGAAACCTTCGGCAGAGTTATTTTCGGAACGATATCTTCACGAGAGACTCCAGAACCAAGGCAGAGGGGACACGTGGTGCCCACGAGGGTCCAGGGCGCGCCCCCACCCTCGTGGGCCCACGTTGCTCCGCCAACGTACTCCTTCCTCCTATATATACCCAAGTACCCTGAAAACATCGAAGCAACAGAGAAAACCCTAATTCCACCGCCCCAACCTTCTGTTCTCGTCAGATCCCATCTTGGGGCCTCTTCCGGAGCTCCGCCAGAGGGGGGATCGTCCACGGAGTGCTTCTATATCAACACCATTGCCTCACCATGAGTTGTGAGTAGTTTTCCACACACCTTCGGGTCCATAGTTAGTACCTAGATGGCTTCTTCTCTCTTTTTAGATCTCAATACCAAGTTCTCCTCGGTCTTCGAGGAGATCTATTCGATGTAATGTTTTTGCGGTCTGTTTGTCGAGATCCAATGAATTGTGAGTTTATGATCAAGATTATGTATGAGAAATATTTGTTTTTTCTGAATTCTTTTATGTTTCATTATAATATCTTTGCAAGTCTCTTTGAACTATAGGTTTGGTTTGGCCTACTAGATTTATAGTTCTTGCAATGGGAGAAGTGTTTGGCTCTGGGTTCAATCTTGCGGTGTCCTTTCCCAATGACAGCCGGGGCAGCAAGGCACGTATTGTATTGTTGCCATCGAGGATAGAAAGATGGGGTTTATATCATATTGATTGAGTTTATCCCTCTACATTATGTTATCTTGCTTAAAGCATTACTATGTTCTTATGAACTTAATACTCTAGATGCATGCTGGATAGCGGTCGATGTGTGGAGTAATAGTAGTAGATGCAGAATCATTTCGGTCTACTTGTCACGGACGTGATGCCTATATATAATGATCATGCCTAGATATTTTCATAATTATTCGCTTTTCTATCAATTGCTCGACAGTAATTTCTTCACCCACCGTAGAATTCTGCTATCATGAGAGAAGCCACTAGTGAAACCTATGCCCCCCGGGTCTATTATCATCATATCAATCTACAATCTACTTTACTTTGTTGTTTTTACTTTCTGTTCTTATATCAAAAAATTCCAAAAATATCAAACTATCCTATCTATTAGATCTCACTTTCGTAAGTGACCGTAAAGCGATTGACAACCCCTTATCGCGTTGGCTGGGAAGTTCTTATTTGTTTGTGCAGGTGTGAGGGACTCGCGTGTGGTCTCCTACTGGATTGATACCTTGGTTCTCAAAAACTGAGGGAAATACTTACGCTACTGTGCTGCAACACCCTTTCCTCTTCGAGGGAATACAACGCAAGCTCGAGAAGTAGCATGTCCTATTCGGCAACAACAGCCATTTCCGACACGAGCCGATCTGGTTCAAGGTGGTGGACCTGTCCAGCGCGTAGCACGCGCTGCTCGGCCGCCCCGCACTAGCCAAATTCATGGCGGTCCCCCACTACGCCTACCTAAAGATAAAGCTGCTGTTGGTTAACGTAGTATTTCAAAAAAATTCCCTACGCACATGCAAGATCATGGTGATGTATAGCAACGAGAGGGGAGAGTGTTGTCCATGTACCCTCGTAGACTATAAGCAGAAGCGTTACGACACCACCGTGATCTACACACGTTCAGCTCGGTGACGTTCCACGAACTCATGATCCAGTAGAGCTTCGAGGGAGAGTTCCATCAGCACGACGGCGTGATGACGGTGATGATGAAGTTACCGACGCAGGGCTTCGCCTAAGCACTGCAACGATATGACCGAGGTGTGTTTCTGTGGGGGGGGGCACCGCACATGGCTAAAAGATCAATGATCAACTTGTGTGTCCATGGGGTGCCCTCACCCCCGTATATAAAGGAGTGGAGGAGGGGGAGAGGTCGGCCCTCTCTATGGCGCGCCCTAGGGGAGTCCTACTCCCATCGAGAGTAGGATTCCCCCTTTCCTAATAGAACTAGGAGCCCTTCCAAGTAGTAGGAGTAGGAGAGAAGGAAAGGGAAAAGAGAAGAGAAGGAAGGAGGGGGCGCCACCCTTCCCCCTAGTCCAATTCGGACTAAGCCTTGGGGGGGGTGCGCAAGTCCCCTCTCTCTTTTCCCTAAGGCCCAATAAGGCCCATATACTCCCCGACGAATTCCCGTAACTCTCTAGTACTCCGAAAAACACCTGAATCACTCGGAACCTTTCCGATGTCCGAATATAGTCGTCCAATATATCAATCTTTATGTTTCGACCATTTCTAGACTCCTCGTCTTGTCCCTGATCTCATCCGGGACTCCGAACTACCTTCGGTGCATCAAAACACATAAACTCATAATACCGATCGTCACCGAACGTTAAGTGTGCGGACCCTACGGGTTCGAGAACTATGTAGACATGACCGAGACTCATCTCCAGTCAATAACCAATAGCGGCACCTGGATGCTCATATTGGCTCCTACATATTCTACGAAGATCTTTATCGGTCAAACCGCATAACAACACACGTTATTCCCTTTGTCATATGTATGTTACTTGCCCGAGATTCGATCGTCGGTATGTCAATACCTAGTTCAATCTCGTTACCGGCAAGTCTCTTTACTCGTTCCGTAATACATCATCTCGTGACCAACTCATTAGTCATTTGCTTGCAAGGCTTATTATGATGTGTTTTACCGAGAGGGCCCAGAGATACCTCTCCGACACTCGGAGTGACAAATCCTATTCTTGATCTATGCCAACACCACGAACACTTTCGGTGACACCTGTAGAGCATCTTTATAATCACCCAGTTACGTTGTGACGTTTGACAGCACACAAGGTGTTCCTCCGGTATTCGGGAGTTGCATAATCTCATAGTCATAGGACATGTATAAGTCATGAAGAAAGCAATAGCAGTAAAACTAAATGATCAAGCGCTAAGCTAACGGAATGGGTCAAGTCAATCACAACATTCACCAATGATGTGATCCCGTTAATCAAATGACAACTCATGTCTATGGCTAGGAAACTTAACCATCTTTGATTCAATGAGCTAGTCAAGTAGAGGCATACTAGTGACACTTTGTTTGTCTATATATTCACACATGTATTATGTTTCCAGTTAAAACAATTCTGGCATGAATAATAAACATTTATCATGATATAAGGAAATATAAATAACAACTTTATTATTGCCTCTAGGGCATATTTTCTTCAGTCTCCCACTTGCACTAGAGTCAATAATCTATTTCACATTGCCATGTAATTTAATACTGATAATTCACATCGCTATGTGAATGACACCCATAGTTCACATCGCCATGTGACCAACACCCAAAGGGTTACTAGAGTCAATAATCTAGTTCACATCGTCATGTGATTTAGCACCCAAAGAGTACTAAGGTGTGATCATGTTTTGCTTCGTGAGAGAAGTTTAGTCAGCAAGTCTCTTACATTCAGATACTTATACATTTTGCAAATTTCTATGTCTACAATGCTCCGCATGGAGCTACTCTAGCTAATTGCTCCCACTATCGATACGCATCCAGATTGATATTTAGAGTCATCTGGATTATTGTCAAAAGCGTGCATCGGCGTAACTCTTTACGACGAACTCTTTATCACCTCCATAATCGAGAAACATTTCCGTAGTCATCCAGTAACTAAGGACAATTTTGACAGCTGTCCAGTGATCTACTCCTGGATCACTATTGTACCTCCTTGTCAATCTCATGGCAAGGTACACAACAAGTTTGGCACACAACATGGCATACTTTATAGAACCTATGACTGAGGCATAGGGAATGACTTTCATTCTTTCTCTATCTTCTGCCGTGGTCGGGTTTTGAGTCTTACTCAACATCATACCTTGTAACACAGACAAGAACTCTTTCTTTGACTGATCCATTTTGAACTTCTTCATAACTTTATCAAGGTATGTGCTTTGTGAAAGTCCAATTAAGCATCTTGATCTATCTCTATAGATCTTGATGCCTAATATGTAAGCAGCTTCACCGACGTCTTTCATTGAAAAATTCTTATTCAAGTATCCTTTTATGCTATCCAGAAATTCTATATCATTTACAATCAACAATATGTCATCCACATATAATATCAGAAATGCTACAGAGCTCCCACTCACTTTCTTGTAAATACAGGCTTTTCCAAAAGTCTGTATAAAACCATATGCTTTGATCACCTCATCAAAGAGTATATTCCAACTCCGAGATGCTTGCACCAGTCCATAGATGGATCGCTGGAGCTTGCACACTTTGTTAGCACCTTTAGGATCGACAAAACCTTCTGGTTGCATCATATACAACTCCTCTTTGAGATATCCATTCAGGAATGGAGTTTTGACATCCATTTGCCAGATTTCATAATCATAAAATGCGGCAATTGCTAACATGATTCAGATAGACTTAAGCATCGCTACGGGTGAGAAAGTCTCATCATAGTCAACTTCTTGAACTTGTCGAAAACCTTTCGCAACAAGTCGAGCTTTGTAAACAGTAACATTACCGTCAGCGTCGGTCTTCCTCTTGAAGATACATTTATTTTCGATGTCCTGCCAATCATCGGGCAAGTCAACCAAAGTCCACACTTTGTTCTCATACATGGATTCCGTCTCAGATTTCATGGCCTCAAGCCATTTTGCGGAATGTGGGCTCATCATCGCTTCCTCATAGTTCGTAGGTTCATCATGGTCTAGTAACATGACTTTCAAAACCGGGTTGCCGTACGACTCTGGCGCGGAACGTACTCTGGTTGATCTACGAAGTTCAGTAGTAACTTGATCCGAAGTTTCATGATCATCATCATTAGCTTCCTCACTAATTGGTGTAGGGATCACTAGAACTAGTTTCTGTGATGTACTACTATCCAATTCGGGAAAAGGTACAATTACCTCATCAAGTTCCACTTTCCTCCCACTCACTTCTTTCGAGAGAAACTCCTTCTCTAGAAAGGATCCATTCTTAGCAACAAATATCTTGCCTTCGGATCTGTGATAGAAGGTGTACCCAACAGTCTCCTTTGGGTATCATATGAAGACACCTTTCTCTGACTTGGGTTCGAGCTTACCAAGTTGAAGCTTTTTCACATAAGCATCGCAGCCCCAAACTTTAAGAAATGACAACTTTGGTTTCTTACCAAACCACGGTTTATAAGGCGTCGTCTCAACGGATTTAGATGGTGCCCTATTTAACGTGAATGCAACCGTCTCTAAAGCATAACCCCAAAACGATAGTGGTAAATTGGTAAGAGACATCATAGACCACACCATATCTAATAAAGTACGGTTACGACATTCAGACACACCATTATGCTGTGGTGTTCCGGGTGGCACGAGTTGTGAAACTATTCCACATTGTTTCAAATGAAGACCAAACTCGTAACTCAAATATTCGCCTCCACGATCAGATTGTAGAAACTTTATTTTTCTTGTTACGATGATTCTCTACTTCACTCTGAAATTCTTTGAACTTTTCAAATGTTTCAGACTTGTGTTTCATCAAGTATATATACCCATATCTGCTCAAATCATCAGTGAAGGTCAGAAAATAACGATACCCTCCGCGAGCTTCAACACTCATCGGTCCACATACATCAGTATGTATGATTTCCAACAAATCTTTTGCTCGCTCCATTGTTCCAAAGAACGGAGTTTTAGTCATCTTGCCTAAGAGGCATGGTTCACAAGCACCAAGTGATTCATAATCAAGTGATTCCAAAAGCCCATCAGCATGGAGTTTCTTCATGCGCTTTACACCAATATGACCTAAACTGCAGTGCCACAAATAATTTGCACTATCATTATCAACTTTGCATCTTTTGGCTTTAATATTATGAATATGTGTATTACTACGATCGAGATCCAACAAACTATTTTCATTGGGTGTATCACCATTGAAGGTTTTATTCATGTAAACAGAATAACATTTATTCTATGACTTTAAATGAATAACCGTATTGCAACAAACATGATCAAATCATATTCAACGCAAATGCCAAATAACATTTATTTAGGTTCTACACTAATCCCGAAAGCATAGGGAATGTGCGATGATGATCATATCAATCTTGGAACCACTTCCAACACACATCATCACTTCACCTTTAACTAGTCTTTGTTCATTCTGCAACTCTCGTTTCGAGTTACTAATTTTAGCAACTGAACCGGTATGAAATACCCAGGGGTTGCTTATGAACACTAGTAAAGTACACATCAATAATCTGTATATCAAATATACCATTGTTCACTTTGCCATCCTTCTTATCCGCCAAGTATCTAGGGCAGTTCCACTTCCAGTGACCATTTCCTTTGTAGTAGAAGCACTTAGTTTCAGGCTGGAGTTTAGCTTTGGGTTTCTTGATGGGAGTGACAACTTGCTTGTCATTCTCCTTGAAGTTCCCCTTCTATCACTTTGCCCTTTACTTGAAACTACTGGTCTTGTTAACCATCAACACTTGATGCTCTTTCTTGATTTCTACCTTTGCCGATTTCAGCATCGTGAAGAGCTCGGGAATTACTTTTGTCATCCCTTGCATATTATAGTTCATCACAAAGTTCTACTAACTTGGTGATAGTTACTAGAGAACTTTGTCAATTACTATCTTATCTGGAAGATTAACTCCCACTTGATTCAAGCAATTTGTAGTACCCACACCATTTGAGCACATGCTCACTGGTTGAGCTATTCTCCTCCATCTTGTAGGCAAAGTACTGTTAGAGGTCTCATACCTCTTGACACGGGCATGAGTATGAAATACTAATTTCAACTCTTGGAACATCTTATATGCTCCGTGGCCTTCAAAATGTTTTTGAAGTCCCGGTTATAAGCCGTAAAGCATGGCACACTAAACTATCAAGTAGCCATCATACCAAGCTTGTCAAACGTTCATAACGTCTGCATCTGCTCCTGCAATAGGTTTGTCACCTAGCGGTGCATGAAGGACATAATACTTCTGTGCAGCAATGAGGAAAAATCCTCAGATCACGGACCAAGTCTACATCATTGCTACTAACATCTTGCAATTTCTCTAGGAACATATAAAAATAAACGGGGAGCTACATCGCGAGCTATTGATCTATAACATAGATATGCTAATACTACCAGGACTAAGTTCATGATAAATTGAAGTTCAATTAACCAAATTACTTAAGAACTCCCACTTAGACAGACATCTCTCTAATCATCTAAGTGATCACGTGATCCATATCAACTAAACCATGTCCGATCATCACGTGAGATGGAGTAGTTTTCAATGGTGAACATCTTATGTTGATCATATCTACTATATGATTCATGCTCGACCTTTCGGTCTCCAGTGTTCTGAGGCCATGCCTGTACATGCTAGGCTCGTCAAGTTTAACCCAGTATTCTGCATGTGCAAAACTGTCTTACACCAGTTGTATTTGAACGTAGAGCTTATCACACTCGATCATCACGTGGTGTCTCGGCACGACGAACTTTCGCAACGGTGCATACTCAGGGAGAACACTTGTACCTTGAAATTTTGTAAGGGATCATCTTATAATGCTACCGCCGTACTAATCAAAATAAGAAGCATAATAAGATAAACATCACAGGCAATCAAAATATAAGACATGATATGGCCATCACCATCTTGTGCTTTTGATCTCCATCTCCAAGGCACTGTCATGATCACCATCGTCAACGGCGCGACACCTTGATCTCCATCTTAGCATCGTTGTCGTCTCGCCAACTATTGCTTCTACGACTATCGCTACCGCTTAGTGATAAAGTAAAGCAATTACATGGCGATTGTATTTCATACAATAAAGCGACAACCATATGGCTCCTGCCAGTTGTCGATAACTTTACAAAACATGATCATCTCATACAATAACATATCACTTATCATGTCTTGACCATATCACATCACAACATGCAAAAAACAAGTTAGACGTCCTCTACTTTGTTGTTGCAAGTTTTACGTGGCTGCTACGGGCTTAGCAAGAACCGTTCTTACCTACGCATACAAAACCACAATGATGTTTCGTCAAGTATGTGCTGTTTTAACGTTCACAAGGACCAGGCATAGCCACACTCGATTCAACTAAAGTTGGAGAAACTGACACCCGCCAGCCACCTGTGTGCGAAGCACGTCGGTAGAACCAGTCTCGCGTAAGCGTACGTGTAATGTCGGTCCGGGCTGCTTCATCTAACAATACCGCCGAATCAAAGTATGACATGTTGGTAAGCAGTATGACTAGTATCGTCCACAACTCACTTGTGTTCTACTCGTGCATATCATCTACGCATAGACCTGGCTCTGATACCACTGTTGGGTAATGTAGTATTTCAAAAAAATTCCCTACGCAGACGCAAGATCATGGTGATGTATAGCAACGAGAGGGGCGAGTGTTGTCCACGTACCCTCATAGACCGTAAGCGGAAGCGTCATGACAACGCGGTATGTGTAGTCGTACGTCTTCACGATCGACCGATCCTAGTACCAAACGTACGACACCTCCACGATCGGCACACGTTCAGCTTGGTGATGTCCCACAAACTCACGATCCAGTTGAGCTTCGAGGGAGAGTTCCGTCAGCCCGATGGCGTGATGACGGTGATGATGAAGTTACCGATGCAGGGCTTCGCCTAAGCACTGCAACGATATGACTGAGGTGTGTTTCTGTGGAGGGGGGCACCGCACACGGCTAAAAGATCAATGATCAACTTGTGTGTCCATGGGGTGCCCCCCACCCCCGTATATAAAGGAATGGAGGAGGGGGAGAGGCCGGCCCTCTCTATGGCGCGCCCTAGGGGAGTCCTACTTCCACCAGGAGTAGGATTCCCCCTTTCCTAGTAGAACTAGGAGCCCTTCCAAGTAGTAGGAGTAGGAGAGAAGGAAAGGGAAAAGAGTAGAGAAGAAAGGAGGGGGCACCGCCCCTCTCCCTAGTCCAATTCGGACTAAGCCTTGGGGGGTGCGCATCCTCCCCTCTCTCTTTCCCCTAAGGCCCAATAAGGCCCATATACTCCCCCGCGAATTCTCGTAACTCCCCGGTACTCCGAAAAATACCCGAATCACTCGGAACCTTTCCGATATCTGAATATAGTTGTCCAATATATCGATCTTTACGTCTCGATCATTTCAAGACTCCTCGTCATGTCCCCGATCTCATCCGGGACTCCGAAGTACCTTCGGTGCATCAAAACACATAAACTCATAATACCGATCGTCACCGAACGTTAAGCGTGCGGACCCTACGGGTTCGAGAACTATGTAGACATGACCGAGACTCATCTTCGGTCAATAACCAATAGCGGCACCTGGATGCTCATATTGGCTCCTACATATTCTACCAAGATCTTTATCGGTCAAACCGCATAACAACATACGTTATTCCCTTTGTCATCTGTATGTTACTTGCCCGAGATTCGATCGTCGGTATGTCAATACCTAGTTCAATCTCGTTACCGGCAAGTCTCTTTACTCATTCCGTAATACATCATCTCATGACCAACTCATTAGTCATTTGCTTGCAAGGCTTATTATGATGTGTTTTACCGAGAGGGCCCAGAGATACCTCTCCGACACTCTGAGTGACAAATCCTATTCTTGATCTATGCCAACACCACGAACACTTTCGGAGACACCTGTAGAGTATCTTTATAATCACCCAGTTACGTTGTGAAGTTTGATAGCACACAAGGTGTTCCTCCGGTATTCGGGAGTTGCATAATATCATAGTCATAGGACATGTATAAGTCATGAAGAAAGCAATAGCAGTAAAACTAAATGATCAAGCGCTAAGCTAACGGAATGGGTCAGGTCAATCACATCATTCACCAATGATGTGATCCCGTTAATCAAATGACAACTCATGTCTATGGCTAGGAAACTTAACCATCTTTGATTCAACGAGCTAGTCAAGTAGAGGCATACTAGTGACACTTTGTTTGTCTATATATTCACGCATGTATTATGTTTCCGGTTAATACAATTCTAGCATGAATAATAAACATTTATCATGATATAAGGAAATATAAACAACAACTTTATTATTGCCTCTATGGCATATTTCCTTCAGCTGCCGGGTCCAAAGGGCCTCATCACCATCACCGGTGACTACCACAAATTTCTGGAGTGCGCCCGAGACGGATCGAAGCTGGCCGAGTCGATGGTCATTGCCGAGGAGCGGTGCCAGCTCGACCGGTTCGTTGCCCTTGCTGGTGAGGCAGCAGCCACGCTAGTCTCGGCTGAGGAGCCGGCCAACGAAGCCGCATTCAAACCCTCCAAGGAGACCAAAAGGGTGAAGCTGAACCAAGAAGACCCCATCTGCAGCAAGTACATCGTCGTGGGCACTTGCCTCAGCGACAAATAGGAAGGCGAGCTCGTCGACTTCCTCTGTGAGAATTGGGATATCTTTGCATGGTCCCTAAAGGACATGCCGGGTATCCCGAGGAAGTACGCCGAGCACAAACTTCACGTCTACAAGGACACCAAGCCTGTCTGCCAACCCCTACGACGTTTCTCCGAAGAGACGAGAAGAACCATCGGTGAAGAGATCACCAAGCTTTTGGCGTCCGGCTTCATCATTGAAGTATTTCACCCCGAGTGGCTGGCCAACCCAGTCCTTGTCCTGAAGAAAAACAACACCTGGCGGATGTGTATCGACTACACCAGCCTGAACAAAGCCTGCCCCAAGGATCCATTCGCCCTCCCGCAGATCGACCAAGTGATCGACTCCACCACCGGATGCGAGCTCCTGTCCTTCCAGGACGCTTACTCCGGCTACCATCAGATCAAGCTAGACCCGGCTGATGCCCTGAAGATGTCCTTCATCATGCCCTTTGGGGCATATTGCAACATCACCATGTCGTTCGGCCTGAAGAATGCCGGAGCCACCTTCCAGCCATGCATGCAGAAATGCTTGCTTCCGCAGCTCGGCCGCAATATCCATGTCTACTTGGACGACATCGTGGTGAATACCAAGCAGCACCTCATGCTCCTCGACGACATGAAGGAAACCTCCGCTAACCTGCGCAAGTACAAGGTCAAGCTCAACCCAGAAAAATGCGTTTTCGGCGTCCCGGCTGGAAAGCTACTCGGTTTCCTTGTCTCAGAGCGCGGCATTGAGGCAAACCTGGAGAAAATCAAGGCCGTCGAGCACATGCGCAAGCCGGCTCGGCTGTGTGATGTCCAGAAGTTCACCGGCTGCTTGGCCTCAGTCAGCCGGTTCCCCAGCCAGCTGGGCGAGAGGGCCTCGCCCCTATACCAGCTGATGAAGAAGACGGCGCCGTTCGAATGGAACGACCAATCGGACGAGGCTTTTCGGGAACTCAAGCGCATGCTCTCCACCGCACCCAGCCTGGCCGCCCCAACCAAGAAGGAGCCGCTCTTGCTCTACATAGCCGCAACCTCGCGCTCGGTCAGCACAGTGCTCGTGGTCGAGTGACCAGAGAAGGGCAAGATCCAAGCCGTCCAGCGCCCCGTCTACTACCTGAGCGAGGTGCTCTCCACCTCAAAGCAAAACTACCTGCACTACCAAAAGATGTGCTACGGCGTGTACTTCACCGCCAAGAAGCTGAAGCAGTATTTCCAATAGCATGAAATCACCATGGTCAGTACGGCCCCCCTCGGTGACATCATCTGGTGCCGCGACGCTTCTGGCTGGATCGCCAAGTGGTCACTCGAGCTAGCCAATCACACCATCCTCTACGAGCCCCGCACCACGATCAAGTCCCAAGCTCTGGCCGACTTCCTCGTCAACTGGACAGAGACCCAGTACTTACCGCGGCCTCCAAACTCGATGCACTGGTGCATGCACTTTGACAGCTCGAAAATGCGCCTCGGCCTGGGAGCAAGCATAGTGCTGTCATCCCCAAAGAGTGACCGACTCAAGTACGCACTCCAGATCCACTTCGCCGCCTCCAACAACATCGCCGAGTACGAAGCTCTTGTGCACGGCCTCCGGCTAGCCAAGGAACTCAGAATCCGGCGAATCCTATGCTATGGCGATTCGGACCTGGTGGTGCAGCAGTGCTCCGACGAGTGGGATGCGCGTGACCCCATCATGGCAAGCTACCGCTTCCTCGTGCAAAAGCTGTTTGGCTTCTTCGCAGGTTGCGAGTTCCTCCATGTCCCGCGAGCAGAAAACGAGGCAGCCAACACACTCACCAAGATCGCCTCGTCTCGACAGTCCATTCCGTCCGGCGTTTCCCTCGAGCTCCTCCGAAAGCCGTCTGTCAAGCCGTCTCGGGACTCAGAATCCATCCACGTCCTGGACGAACCAGGGACTGCTCAGCCCGACCCGAGGACTGCTCAGTCCAGCCCGACAACAGCAGAGCCTGGCCTGGGGACTGCTCAGTCCGGCCCGGCAACAGCTCAGCCCGACCCGAGGACTGCTCAGTCCGGCCCGGCAATGGCGGAGCTCGGCCCGGGAACTGCTCAGTCCGATCCGGGGACTGCTCAGCCCGGCCCGGGGACTACCGACCCCGGCCCGGCAACGGCAACCCTTAGTCCGGCCACCCCCCGCACCCAACCCAGGAACCGGCGCACCCGGCTCGGATGACGATGCCCCTGACACAACCATAATGGCCATTCTCACCGCGGTGACGGTGCCATTTTGGGCCCTGCCCATCAAGGAGTTCCTGGAGAGCGGGACCCTCCCCGTCGACGAGACCGAAGCCCAGCAAGTACAGCGCCGAGCGTCCGCCTACAGCATCATCAACAACGGGCTCATCAAGTGCAGCCCCACCGGCGTGTTCTAGTGCTGCGTCGAGCAGGACAAGGGCGTGGACATCCTCCTCGACCACGCCGCGTCACGATCCCTGGTGGCCAAGGCTTTCCGCCATGGCTTATATTGGCCCACGACCCTCGAAGACGCCGAATCGCTCGTCCTCAAGTGCAAGGGATGCCAGCGCTTCAGTAAACGCACCCACCAACCAACATCGGCGCTCTAGACCATACCAATCGCCTGGCCTTTCGCGGTCTAGGGGCTCAACATGGTGGGACCATTCAAAACAGCCCGAGGCGGCATGACGCGTTTACTGGTAGCCATTGACAAATTCACCAAATGGATCGAGGCAAGGCCGATCAAGAAGCTGGACGGGCCAACAGCCGTCCGATTCGTCGAGGACATAGCGGTGCGCTACGGCATGCCGAACAGCATCATCACGCACAACGGTACCAACTTCGCCAAGGGCGCGCTCGCGCAATACTGCTCCGTCTCCGGCATCCGCCTCGATCTGGCGTCCGTTGCCCACCCACAGTCCAACGGCCAGGTCGAGCAGGCAAACGACCTCATGCTATCCGGCATCAAGGAGTGGCTCGTCGAACAACTCGTCCGCTCACGCGGAAGCTGGCTCGACGAGCTGCCGACCGTCCCCTAGAGCCTCCGAACAACGCCGAACAGGTCGACCGGGTTTACCCCGTTCTTCCGCGTCTACGGAGCTGAAGCCGTCATCCCGACTGACGTCGAGTTCGACTCACCGCGCGTCACGATGTACACTGAGGCTGAAGCCAGGGAAGCCCGTGAGGACGGCGTCGACCTACTGGAAGAAGCACGTCTACTAGCTCTCAGCCGCTCAGCTATCTACCAGCAAGGCCTCGGGCACTACCACAGCAAGAAGATCAAACCCCTCGATTTCCGGGAGGGAGACCTCGTCCTCCAACTCATCCAATAGCAAGCCGGCCAGCACAAGCTGTCCTCCCCATGGGAGGCCCCCTTCATCATCAGCAAGGCTCTGTGCGACCGCAACGCCTACTACCTCATCGACGCGCGCAAGACAAACAAGCGCAAGAGGGACACGGCCGGAGAAGAAACAATTCGGCCCTGGAACGCGGAACTTCTCCGTCCGTTTTACAGTTAGCCGTGTATGTGTATGTATCGCTGCCATTTGCGCTCAATTAAAAACTATGGGGTACCCGAACGATGCTTGGGGCCACCCTTTTCCGACCAAGTTATTTGTATCTCCAGCGTTTTATGCTTCACCTGCCTCTTCGACCAAACCCGGCCACCGGTTCGACTCGCTCGACCCGGGGATTCGGGGGCTGGCCGGCTCGATCCCACCCGTCACCTCGCTTATCGTTTCTTAGCGCGTTGAGATCACTGCGG
Organism: Secale cereale; assembly: GCA_902687465.1. NCBI lineage: Eukaryota > Viridiplantae > Streptophyta > Magnoliopsida > Poales > Poaceae > Secale > Secale cereale. Next base: position 93,730,142 of record LR738714.1, on the reverse strand, counting down.
TCTCCGGCTCCGCCCTAAGCCACATATCTAGATTTGGCTGTTGGTCGGCGAGCAAAAAGGCCAGAGCACCAACACGTCATGAGAACTAAGCCATAGACCGCCGGGTCACCCAACCCGGCCACACCACGAACAGTCAAGTCACCACACGGCCGGCTGCTCGTCACCCGGCCACGCCATATCACTGCGAGCCGGCCCAGTGGGTGTTTCCCTCACGCTCAACGTTTCGAAGGCCTAACTAACTGTGTGTTCTCTCCCAAAGGCCAAACCCCTTGTCACGGACCGGAGCCTCGACCGTCAGACTCGCGGGGGGGGGG
>LR738714.1:93684615-93729427 GCA_902687465.1 Secale cereale | reverse complement strand
GGGAGACGCACAAGAAAACGGCTCGACAAACAAACAAGCAAGAGCAGAAACATCCACGACATTCATACAGACACTTAAATTCATAAATGGCCAAAGGCCAGAATTCGTTACACCCAGTGCACCCAGTGGGTGGGGTGGACCTGCTACCTAATAGAGATATCTACAAAGATTTAAAACAGGAGCTTCAGGAGTCCGCATCCGCACCCGCCAGACCCGCCGAGGTGCCGGTGTCTTCATCGTCGACACCCGTGTCACGATAGACACCCGTCTCCTTGGAGCTACCGTCCGGATCATCCAGGAGCAGGCTGAAGTCGTCTGCAGGCACGACTATGCCATTTCTGTCCGCTCCAGCCGAAACTCGTCATGGTAGGACAACCCGGCGATGTAGCTGGCCCGGGCAGCGATCTCGTCGGCCTGTGCCTGCAGCTGGCTCTCCGAGCCGGCTCGCTGGCCCATCAACGCCTTTAGCGACATGTCCGGATACCAAGACATCGCAAATCTGAGCGCCATCTCAGCACCTGCACGAGCGGTGGAAAGGCGCCAGTCGTGGAGCCGATCCGGCCCCGCCTCAAGCCACCGTGAAAGCCGCGAGAAGCTGGTTGGCGCAGCAGAGCCCGGCCAAAGGGCCGCCATCATCGTTGTGCTGGCGTCAGAAAGCCGCGCCATCAGCCCGCCCAAGGCTCACAGACGGGCTTCGGCGGCGGCCATGATCTCCAGGAAGGTCCAGGCCTCGCGCGGATTAGTCCCGGAGCCAACCACGCCCCCTGGATCACGCCGGACGCGGACCACCTCCTCCGCCAAGTCCTGCATCTCTAGGAAGACCCCTGTCAAAGAAAAGGATCCGAAGAAATTCACAATAAAAAGAAAAGCCGGAACCTCAGTCCGACAAAAGACTCAAGGAAAGCACTCACTAGAGATGGACTCTTCCAGGTGCTGCACATCAAGCAACGTATCGTGCCGCTCCCAGTCGAGAGCGCGATCGCGGTCTTTGACCACCTCCTTCAGCTGGGCGACCTTGACAAGGGCCGCCTTCAGCTCGGCGTCCTTGTCCGCGACCGCCATCTCGGCCCCCTCACGGCGCGAGGTCTCCCCTTGCTTGGCCTCCTCCGCCGAGACCACGAGCCCCTTCAGGCGCTCCACCTCGGCCTGGAGCTGGCCCTTGTCATTGGCCAGCTTGCCGCACTGTTGGTCTGCCTCAGCAAGGGCCAGCTGCGCCTCCACGACCTAGGCGGTCTCCACCCGTAGCCTCTCCACCTCAGCCTCAAGGCGGCTCTTGTCGCCCGCCAGCTGCCTTTGCAGCTAGCCGGCTTCGTCGAGCGCCTGCTGGGCTCTCGTCTCCTCCTGCCTCGACCGCTCCAACGTGGCTGCAGTAGAAAAACTCAGATGCAAAGCACCCCGAAGACTCACAAAAGGAAAAGGGAAAAAAGAAAATGGGATGTATCCATCACGGCACGGAGCTCCGCCTCCTTGGCGTCCAGCTGCTCCTTGAGCCGCTCGTGCGCGTCAAGGAGCCGGCTGAAGACACTGACCCGATAGGAGTCCAGTTGCTGCGCAACGAATCAGAAATCAGCAAAGAAGAGAACAATTTAAAGATTCGGCCCAACTGCTACGCAGTTGGCCCAAATCTCGAGGACTACATGTGATGGCTTGCCTTATTAGGGATGATATTCTACTCATATCAATAAGGAATTCCTTCTTTTCCGGGAGCCGATTCAGATAGAACTGCAAAGTTAAGCGTGCTCAGCTTGGAGTAGTTTCAGGATGGGTGACCGACCGGGAAGTTGCTCCCGGGTGCGCACGAGTGAGGACAAAGTGCGCAGAAAAGACTAGTATTGATATGTGAGGCCAGTCTAGATCCCGCCAGAAGTAACGACCACCGGCGGGTGTGTCCGGGGCGTTACAAGTTGGTATCAGAGCTGACCCTCACGGTTACACGGATGTTTGCGGATAGTTTGCAGTCATGTTGTGCATGACATTTGTGACCCATCGTGGCACAAGACATGGCAGATGTGCTGTCCTGGAAGCACAGACGGTTGTACCAAGAGGGAACGTTCCTGTGGCCCGACGAGGACGTCGGTTCCTCTGAGTGAGAGTGTATGTGATGGCTTGGCTTTATTAGGGATGATAGACTACTCATATCAATAAGGAATTCCTTCTTTTCCGGGAGGCCATTCAGATAGAACTCCAAAGTTAAGCGTGCTCAGCTTGGAGTAGTTTCAGGATGGGTGACCGACCGGGAAGTTGCTCCCGGGTGCGCACGAGTGAGGACAAAGTGCGCAGAAAAGACTAGTATTGATATGTGAGGCCAGTCTAGATCCCGCCAGGAGTAACGACCACCGGTGGGTGTGTCCGGGGCGTTACACTACACCCAGCGGGTGCGCTGCCACGCCCCCACTAAAAAAGAAACAAGCAACAGTAAGAAGACTTATGAACACGGCGTCCTCCAGCTCCTGCGCCTGCTCCAACGCGGGCCAGGTGTTGGCCTCGATCTGGCCCGTTCGCCCCCGCAGGCGCCGAGTCACGGCGGCCATGGAGCCTCCTCCTGGGTTGGCGGCCCAAAGAAGACCTCGCCGGCTCCGCGTCGCGGCGCCGACGGCTCAATGGCCCGGCGACCCCCGGGCTGAAGCACCAAGGCGTGCTCACCGCTGGCCGCCTTGCCCGTGGCCGGCGTCCTCTTCGGTGCCGCCATCGTCGGCGCCGCCGAGGCGGCATCACCGTTGTCTCCACCAGCCCCCGCTCGCTCGGCCGCATCGGCCCACGGCGAGGTCTCATCCTCGATGACCACGACCTCTCGGTCGAGTTTCATCGCGTCGGCACGGCCGCCTCGGCCATGCTCCTGCTCCAACGGTGGGACGAACACCGTCGTCGCCACCGTCGTTCCGGCCGGCATCTTCGGCCACAACGGCTCCTCGCCGGCTCGCGCCCATGCCTCCGTGATCGTGGTCCAAGCCCGGGTCGACGCCGCCTTCAACGCGGCCTCGGCCCGATCCCGGTCTCGCCAGGCCCGGCCCTCCGCGTCGAACGGATCCCGACCAAGGTCCGGATCCGCCCGCTCCTCCTCCTCCTCGCCATGATCGACGGTGCTGGACCGGCTCGTCCAGAACCCAGCACCATCGGGGGACGCGGCCTCCGCCGCCACCAACGCCAGCGAGATTGGCGATCTGAAACCAGGACAAATCAGCACAAAGGGGGGCTCAACAGAGCCGCTCGGCTCGGAGCCAAAGAAGAAGAAAGACTTACCCCAGCAGCACCGGCAAGGAGCGCCTCGACACCTGGGTGATGCGCCTCCTCTTGGCGGCCGGCCTCGCGCCCCCTACCGCGCCTGCGGCGCGCTTCGCGGGTGGAGCTGGCGGAGCGGCGCAGCCCTTCCCGTGAAGCCGGCCCGCCGCCGGCACCACCTAAGACGACCCGGCTCCAGCCGTGCCGCGGCCTCGGCCTCCCGCCATCGTCGTCACTTCTCGGGACGACCCGGCCCCGGCCGCGCCTCCACCCCGTCCACCCGGCGCCGCTACACCAGCAACTCGCGTTAGCGCCTCCGACGCAGCCCAAAAACCGAAACATAAAGAAGAGGAGATACGCGCACCTGCTCGGCGTCCCGCGCCCGCCTCGGCAACTGCTCCCTCCCCTATGCCGTGGGCCTCGGGCTCCTCCGAGGCAGCGCGCTCCACATGTGTCCCCGTCCGATCGTCAGGATGCCGGATGGCATTCAGAAGCACCTCCCGCGTCGCGTCCGGGCAGATAAGAAGATGAGCGCCGGCAAAATAGGGAGAGAAGGGACTCACCGCCGGTGCCGGGTTCGCGTAGCTATATGGAACCTTTCTGTATTGCCAGTCATCCGACAGGTTGGCCTTGGAGATGTCGTTCACCAGGCGAGCGACCTGCTCCGCCCTCAGCCGCATCTTGGACATGCGGTCGGGGTCGTCGAGGCCCCTCATCTCGCCGATGAGACGAGCGCGCCGCTGCAGCGGCAGCACCCGCCGCGCGATGAAGGCAGTAACGAGGTCCCTGCCTTCGAGGCCTTCCCGCTCCTTCATCACCACCACCCGCTCGCTCAAATTGAGCACCGCCTGCAACTGCCGCTTGGGGTAGTAGGACCAGTTCCGCTTCTCCTGCGACAACACGTCGGCGAACGGCGGCAGGTTGATGCGGTCTGCGCCCAAGTTGTGGACATAGAAGAAAGAATTCTGCCATTTCTTGGCAGAATTCTCCAGCGGCACCTTGGGGCGCTCGTCCCTTGGCCGCCTATAGATGACGGCGGCTCCGCACTCCGACATCTCCCCGGCCTTCGGCCCCTGCTGCTTTAGGGAGAAGAGGCATGCAAAGAGGTCAATGGAGGGCTCGACGCCGAGGTACGCCTCGCAGAGCGTGACGAAGCCGGAGAGCTGTACGATGGCCACGGCTCCGAAATGGTGGGGCTGGAGCCCATAGAACTCCAGGAATTCGCAGAAGAAATCACTCGCGGGCAGCCGAAACCCGCGGTTGAAGTGCCTGAAGAAGACCACGCGCTCCGAGCCCTCGGGGCGCGGCTCCCGCTTGTCTCCGGGCAAGCGAACGGCGACCTCCGTCTCCGGCGGCAGGCGCTTGGTGGTGCGGAGGTAGCTGATGTCGTCCTCAGAGACGGTCGAGCCCATCCATGAGCTCGACGACAGCGCCATCGACAAGAAGCATGAAGAAAAGAAAGGGGAAGGAGAGGATGAACTGTGCTCAAGAACGACGGGCGGCGCATTGTGCGGCGATCGCAAGAAGCAGAGGATGCAGAGAAAGAAAGGAGGGCGCGGGCGAGAACGATCTCCGCCGGCCCCTCGACCCAATTTATAACCCGAGGCTCGAACGTGGGGGAGTGGGATCGACTGCGCCCACCTCTCCCACTTCCCGCAATAAATGCGCGCGTGCGTACGTGCGCAATAACTGCCCCGGGAAGGGCAACCGGTTCGCGGACGCCACAATAAATCCGCACGCACGACCCAAAGTTGCGCGGCTCCGGGTCTCGGCCCGTCGCGCGCGTGGCCTGTCAGGTCTCCCCGGCTTTCGAGCACCACGTGGCACCCGCACGGAACCCGAAAGATCATCCAAGATTCGGCGGACTCCTTGATTCCCGCCTTCGCCAAAATGCCGTGATCCGGCTTCCAGAAGCCAGCACAACGGTAGGTGTTCCCGAGCTCGGCCCCGGGCCCGCCTTCAAGGGAAGGAAACTGCGAAGGCCCGATCACCCGAAGACAGCGGACCTTCACAGCTTCGGGGACTACTATCGGGGGGATGAACCCCAGGCAGGCAACGGAAGCCGGATCCTTTTTAAAAACGATGGGGCCGGCCTCGCCCCGCAATTCGCCTCTGACTTAGCCGGATCGCTCGACCCGGCCAGGCCCCATGATCCGGCAAGATTCTCCAATTCGGCCAGCTCCTGCAATCCAGCCTCGACGGCCCGCTCGAGGGATCCGGATCCGGCACGCAAAGACTTCCTCAACAAGCCAGACCGGCCCGTGGCATGTTCCCCAATCCGGCCATGGGTCAGCTCCTGTCCCATCTCAATCGTACGATGGGACGAAACACACCTACCAATGACCTAGGCAACAATGCCTCGCCCATGCCCCTAGTCAGCCGGGGTCTGGCAATAGTGTAATCATCACATCCCATGACGCCAGCAGACGGTGACATGATGGAGCACGCCATACCCGACCCAGCTCGGCCAATCCTTGGCGACCGACAAGACGGCACACATTGCCCCCCATACCTGGCGGGCCCCGCGCCCGGAGAACCCGGCGAGCCCTGTACCCGGCGGGTCCCAGCACCGGCTTCTCGGACGATGACAATCCGGCCCCACGACCGTGTAACTTCACCATTGTATCCCTAGGGGGTTGTCCTATATAAAACCCCCCAGAGGCCTCATGCACGGGGGCGACGAGAACTAGAGAATATGATTGACACGCCTTAGGAGAAGCAGCCTAAGCACGGGCCTGTCTTCCTCCTCCCACCATACAACTCTAGGAGCAATCCTGTACTGGTAAAACAACAATCATCTCGGCAGGATTAAGGGTATTATCTCCCCGGAGAGCCCTGAACCTGGGTATGTCTTGCGTCCCGCGCTCGCTCATGCCAATCCCGCTTCTGGAGTCCACCAGTGCCCTCGAGCCGCCTCCTATATTTAGCCATCCCTTGACATCTGCCGTGAGCCCACCGCGACACACCATGGAGAACTCCGGTAACAAAAGGATGATGAGATAGAATGAAGGATGAAAGAATAAGATTAAAGCCTTGCAAAGATTTAGATGGAGGTTCCGATGAGATATCCGAGAAAACTTGAACTCCGGAAAGAAAAGATGCAAAATACTTGGGACTATAATTTATTCATCATGCACAAATTCCAAAGGAAGGATTAATCAACTGATGGGAAGGAATAAGAATTATGTTATGCTTATTCTCCACCAATTAAATTGATGAGAAGCAATGGACTTGCATACTACTTATTCTCGTTGAAATGATTAAAGAGGGATATATTATGAACTTGCGAAAATCTTCATGAAACACCGGTAGGATTGGAATAAAATGAATGGATTTATATGATAACACCGGAAAAGAACTCTTGAGCGAACCACCATAAGAATTGAAGCCGAGTGAAGAAAAGGAACGAACCACCGGGAAGAATTAAAATCGACTGAATACAAGAGAATGAATCGCCGGGAAGAATTAAAATTGGACGAAGAAAATAGAATGAATCACCGGAATAATTAGAAAATGAATAAGAACTCGAGGGAGTTTAGATACAAGGGAACGAAGAGATCGCGAACTGATTAAAGAATACTTGAACGAAGCACCGGAAGAATATGGAGACGAATGAAGAGGCATCAATTAAGAATATTTGGAGGACGAAGTTGAAAACTGAGAACGAAGAAATCTTCTGAAATGATGGCCTTCGGAGGAACACAACGGAAATAATTCATGAATTACTCCGGATGGTTAACGAAAAGAATTTATGACAACAGAATAATTCGAGAGGATAACATGAAGCTAGAAACATGAATCTTGGAGAGAATGGACAAGATTTGGAGGAATTCTTCCTCGATCTTCAAATGTTGGGAATGACGACGAGATACACCGCCAAAATTGTTGAGATACTCTGGAAAATGAAAATAGGAAAGGTTGAACCAACGTTGAAAAGAATTTGAAAACGATCTTGGAGAAGGCATATGACTGATGGAATTCATTCTTACATCACACTTTGAAAAGAACTTGGAAATAACGCCGGAAAATATTAGAAGATTCAGGTAAGATCCTGGGAAAAGACCTATGGGTTATGAGCCCACCGAAGTGAAAACACCGTTGATAAGGATTATTCGAGTGAGAAACGATGCACCGGAACATTTGAGAAACTCGAATGAGGTAACAACCTCGAATTAATTGAATGCAAACACGAATCTTCTGAGATGTCGTCAGAACTCCGGAACAATTAAATGGCGAGAGGCGAACGAGCAATAGGAAACATTTGAGCCAAGGAGAAGGATATGATGAACACCGAATACTTGAATTGAATCCACCGGAAAAGAAAAGGAGATGAAGAATGACAAACTAGTAGGTTGGAAAGAATCGAGGAAAGAATGCAAATGATTCACACGAGTAGGATGGATACTCGATTAAGGACTCCGGCTCCGAGAAGAAGAAGGTTGAGCGCGTGGGAAAATAAAAGGCCACATCGGACGGGGAAAACAACGCAGGTTGGAAAGAACTGGGGATTGAACTAGCACAAGACGAAGAGGATTGAATCAACTTGACGAGGAATGCACCGAATGAAAGAGCAGACATCGCAAGGAACAAAAACTAACCGCGTGATCCTAAAAAAAATTGAAGGGGAAGAGGAGTAATTCAAAACACCTACGTCAAGATTCCTCATTAGAGCGACGGAGGGGCTGAGGAGTAGAAAGAATTCCTACTCTCCGATATACCTAGACTCCGAAAATAGTTTTTTGCTAGACTCGACAACGGCCAAACTACGATCAATCAAGGGGGCTCCTATGGTCGATCGAGGCTCTGATACCAACTTGTCACGCCCAAGATGCGATTCTATCTCGATCACTAGATAAAACTTGTGATTGAGGCACAACCGCATTTCGGGCGCTTAGCAAGATGGATATCATTACATCGTACCATTACATACATAGATGGGGATTCAACAATTCATACAAATCCACATGAATACAACAACATCAATACAAGGCATCCGACTACAGATGCAAACATGAAAAGCACAATGACATCCATCTGCTATCCCAGGCTGCCGACGAGGAACCTAACCCAAGACTGACGAGGAAGAAGAAGAAAGAACTCCAACACAAAGTACATCGCTCTCACATCAAGTCATCGGAAACCTGCACCTACAACTATTGTTGTAGTATCTGTGAGCCACGAGGACTCATCAATCCCATAACCATGGGTATCAAGACTAGCAAAGCTTAATGAGTATGGAGAGGTTAAGTGGTGCGGTTGCAGCAGTGGCTAAGCAAAAGTATGGTGGCTAACTTACGATTACAAGAATAAGATGAGCATTTACGCAAACGGTCGCAAACTAGAAATGCTCGCTAAAGATCCTGAACTACCTAAAGGTCAAACATAACCCCACCGTGTTCTCTTCTCAAAGTGAAAAGAGACGGTCACGGTTACCCACACGGTTCGTGTCGGGGATATACCCCGAGATATGACCCGACCGGACTTGCCGGATTACCTGAGACCCGGTTTACACTTGGTGATTCACTGGCGACCCACCCTGACCAGACGGTTTACAAGCAACCTGCCTAAACATTAGGACTCACTGGTAACCCGGCGGGCGGACGGATGACAAGGCTCAAGGCCCAGAAGGCCGGTTCATGCTATGGTGGGCCGGTTTATGAAGAAAGCACAAGGAATATTCTCCTACAAAGGAAGCAAGACTAGGACTCCACTTGTAATAGAGTAATCCTAATCCTACTAGGACTAGTCATGTAACCCGCCCATTCAACATATATAAGGAGGGGCAGGGCTCCCCAAAGAGGGAGAGAAAAAGAAGAAACAACCTCTAGGGCCAGACACAAAGATCCGGTTTACCAGCGACTCTCTCGTGATGATAATGAGACCTAGCCACAAACAACGTGTAGGGTTGTTACCGGATGATGTTTCCCGGGGCCCGAAGCTGTCTAAATCCTTGTCTTGTGTTGCATCTCTCGATTCCGCTCAACCCCTCCAAAGCTACCACATAGATGCGTTGGCCTCACGACCAAGTCCTGACCCTCAGGACATCCGCCGTGACAATTCCACGACAGTTGGCGCCCACCATGGGGCTTGCGCACGGTGGTGATGAGTTCTTGGAGGGATCTATATCAGGGATCAAGAATCAAGAAGTTCGCAATTTACGGATGAAAAAGAACAGGCATAGAGCAGCAGTATTGCACAGAGCTGCAGTCGGGTTAATTAAATTTGCTGGTCAACTATGAAGCTAGCAGTGCAAGTTTTGCATTCAAAAGAAGTCTAGGGTTATGTATTGTACGGCAAACAAAACCGGCAATCCGGCGAATCCGAAAACAAGTTGATTTCCACTACAACAGTCGTTGTCCTCGTTGTTTTTCTCAAGCCGCCAACATGTGCAAGACCAAGTCCCCATCAAGTGATTGGATCAGACGAGGGATTGGACACTATTTGAAAATTGACTAAGCCTTACGTCTTATGTCCGGAGAAGACAACCACGACCCGTGGCTGGTACGGACGCCACCTCCGGTCCACGCCGAGACCGACGCGCCTCCGCCTCCCCTTCTACGGCGAGTCACACTCTGTCGCGCCGAGCCGGTTTTCGCCGCCGCCGTAGTAAGCCCCCTCATGCATCGCAGCCCCGTTGCCTCCGGGCCAGCCCGCCTCCATCGCAGTGACCTCTGCTCCAAGTTACTACTCCAAAACGCGCCAGGGAGCCAGCACGATCTGAGTCGCCTTCGACTTTGTGACTTCACTCCTAGTCGCCCCTTGCCTCATCTCGCGCCGGCATGCTCCCCCTGCCGTGGCCGCGCCAGTGAGCCGCCTCCATCACCAGCGTTGCCTCAATCCTCCATCCATTTCACACGCTATTCCGGAGAGTCGCCGCCGCCATGGTCCCCGGAGCACGTCCTTGAGCTGTTACCGACCCGCCTCCGTACGCCTGTGAAGCCCGGCGCCTCGTGCCTCGGCCGCCGCTTCACCCCTGCATTGGGCCGCCGCGCCACCGCGGCCTTCAGCCGCCTCTTCAAGCCGTCGTGCCTGGCCTCCGTGTGCCTGAATGATTGAAACACAAACACCTAATGGATTCCCATGCCTACTCCACGTGAAGAGCCCTCAACTAGTACTCCGCCCCTACTTTGAGCCGCCTAAGGCCATGGCTGAAGTTTTTGCCCTAGCCTGGTTCGCTTCCACCGAAAATGCCCTCATCATCGCGCTTCACCAAGCCGCCGCCTCCATGGCCGGCTCCCACTCGCCCCTAAACTGGCTTGCCGTGTTGACTCTATCTGGATGCGTTTCATGGGTGTATTGACTACTCAATGGGGTTTCAAGAAGTGGATAAAGATCAGACGAAGTACTAACTCCACACGCACCATGAGTAAAATGTTGGTCCGCGCAAGGGGTCATCTGTCGTGTGGACAAATCAGGTGATATCTCTTTAAGTATATTTTATTGACATATGTTGCTTTTGTCAAAGAACAATTACTTTGGTCTATATATTTTTATATGCAGGACAATTATCCACTACAAATGTGGTTTATGCTGCGGGGGTGCAACATGCGCTAGTAATATTCTGGACCGGTGTTCGTCTGGGCCATAATGCTTGATGGACATGCGTATGAGCCACCGCCCTTGCGGCCCGGTCTATATCAACTTTTTGGGATTGCACTTGCTCGATGTTCAATGGACATGCGTAAGTCGCCGCCCCTGCGGCTCGATATACATCAACTCGCTGGGATCGTGCCCGTGATTGATTCCAGCTTCACCTGATGATAATTGATTCCGCGGTGGTTAATTTACGACCTAACATATCAGGCCGACTCACCTGTCTACGCTGGTTTACAACGCCGCAGACAACTCACCCGTCTGCCCCCGCGGCCGGTTCACCAGACTGCACCGGCCTACAATGCCGAGGCCGACTCATTTATATAAATCGCCTCTCATGTTGCGGTCGTCTTTGCTGTCCGACTCTCGCGGCCTGGTCTACATCAACATACTGGGCCACACCTATCTGCATGAGTTGTTTATTGACTATGAGCAAGTCATAGCTTGGGTAGCCCGGTTTTCTTTCAACAAAATGGAGGCAAATTATCATATACTATGAACCGCCGTCTACACTGGGTGGCTCAATGGGCAGACGCACAAATCGCCGCCACTACAGTTTGGTTAACTTCAAACAACGAGTTGGAAGGAACCATTGGCTGAGTTGCTGACACGGCTCATACGGATCATTTATAACCCACCGCAGTCACCTCAACCTTCTATGGATTCACATCGAGCTATCAACACCAATGATATACACCTTCTGCTATGGTCAAATACAGAGAATCTCAAGACAACTCCTCGAGTCGTCTTAAGACTCGGGTGCTACGGTGACATGACTAAGAAAATCTTGCCAATTTCAGCAAATTTAAGAACCCCAGGACGATGGAGGGAAAGATAACCCGGTCCCAGAGGCAACTGCTATATTGATGAAAATTTAAAGGCCGTCAGAAAAATTCCGGCTGAAAATGAAGATTCTGATTTAAGATCCGGTTCAAAGGAAAGATGTCTCCCATAAAGCTTTTAAGCTCTCAATATCCAGTTTAACATCCAGTTCAAAAAGAAATATCTCTCGCAAAGTTCGAGTTCTCAGAAAAAATTAAAGGGACCAAAGAGAGTTTGTTGCACAGCACAACTCAAACATGGGCACCCGGCGAGCACATCTCACAAATATATCACTTGGGGGCTTCTGTTTATAAAGCGGAGTTCTTATTACCCATTAATCCGGCATTCAAGCCAATATTATCATAGGAGCACAGCTCTGATTACTTCGGTAATCCGGCTATCAAGCCAATATTGTCATAAGGGGCCAAAGAGAGTTTGTTGCACATCACAACTCAAACATATGCACCCGCTGAGCACAACTCACAATGTTACTTGGGGACTCTTGTTGCACAACAACAAAGATTTTTTAAGGCCCTTGTAATAGGCTATCAAGCCAGGCTTGGAAGCCAGGTGTACTCACCTAAAACCCCGGGTTAACCTGCCTTCATCAAATAAGTCACTCCGTCCAGGTAAACCTGGTATGACCCGCCGAACGTTTGACAAGTCAATCTTATACAGACCCCAAACTTGTCAACGTTAAAACGACGATTGGTTAATGTGAGGTCCATCTTAAAAGGCTTTGTGAAATGGTTTAACTCAGTGGCCTGGCAGCCCATGAAAAGCCTCGAATTTAGGCCTAGCAGCCCATAAAAAGCCTCGCATGATTTTATTTGACAAGTTTTTCTCTTTTGTAGAGGTTTACAACATTCTTTATGGTAAACCGGTGTTTATTAACCCGTCCTGGCTTTTGACTATAAGTCGCCAGTATGAGATAAGATAATGACCGGTGTTTATTAACCCGGCCTGGCTTTTGACTATAAGTCGCCAGTATGAGATAAGATAAATGACCGGTGTTTATTAACCCGGCCTGGCGTTTGACTATAAGTCGCCAGTACGAGATAAGATAATGACCGGTGTTTAATAACCCGGCCTAGCTTTTGACTATAAGTCACTAGTATGAGATAAGATAATGACCGGTGTTTATTAACCCAGCCTAGTTTTGTTTATAAACCGGCACTCTATGATAATTACCAATGTTCAAATTTTGGGTTATCACCCTTACTACACTAGCTTGGTAAAACCAACAGTGTAATCAATTATCACTGGAATCCGTTTTCAAACCGGGTTATATTATTTAAATCTTCAAATAGCCAACATGGCTGGATTTTATTATGGTTATCATTCACCAATATTATGATTGAGGTTTTCAAAGTCGCTTCAGCGCAATGGATATAATTTATTCTACAATGGAAGGAATAGTCTCGAGTCGCTGCAGGCTTACGACCCTACACTTGGGGGCTACATTATTTAAGTTGGGATTACATCAAATACACAAGTCTCATGTCACTGCAAGCATGCACCAGGACACTTGGGGGCTAATGCAAAGTCATTGTTTGCTCACCTTATTGAAGACCCGACTCATCACATCGTAATGAGCCATCCCTTGGGGGCTACCAATTGCTCCTGTCAACAATTCAAGGTACACAAGTATTAATTCATTATATTGAAGGGTCCACTGCTCAGTTGGTAAAGCACAAAGCTCTTAACCTTGTGGACGTGGGTTCAAGTCCCATGATGGGGGTTACATCATATGATGTTATTTTCAATGAAGCATGATCATATTTATAAAGTCCTTGCTCATTATTACATAATGACCCGGTCCTTGGGGGCTACACTGGTTGAAGTTTTTTGAGCATCAGGCCATTACAAGTCCCAGGTTTGCTGCAAGCATGACAACCCGACACTTGGGGGCTACATAATATGGAGTACTTATTTGTTACTAGTGACTGGGATGAACAATCTAGATTTCTTCAAGGTTGCAACATTTATATTGAGACAAGTCTTAAGCTATCACTATGTTCTCCTCTTAAGACTTGGGGGCTACAGGTAATATGCATATAAAGGAGGAACATCTTCAAATTCTCAGTTTTGGGCAAATCAGGAAGATTAGTTGTGTGACCCGGCGTTGGCTACACTCATGACCCGGTGACTATAACAATCATGACCCAGAATTATCAGTTTTTATAACCCGACAATGGTGGTAATCATAAACCGGCATCTTCAAGCCGGCTGGATATCAGTTGAATATTTCAAAGACAAATATTTTTGTCAAGTCAGAGCATTGAAGGCCGACTCAAATGGATTCTTGATTTACAATATTTCTAATGCAAGCAAGTTGATTATGAAGCTGGTCTGTTGACCCAGATTTTCTAGAAGAAGGAAAGGACAAGGACTTAAGGATGGTCAGGTGCCGGTTTACAAGAATTCTTAACCCAGAGCACAACCTGTCAAATTTGTTCTTGTGTTTATTTTGCAGCATAAGTTTACCATGGATAAATCCGAGCTAAACTGGGGGCTAATGTTGGGGATATACCCCGCGATATGACCCAGCCGGAAATATAACCCAGCCGGACTTGGCGGATTACCTAAGACCCGGTTTACACTTGGCGATTCACTGGTGACCCGCCCTGACCAGACGGTTTAAAAGCAACCTGCCTAAACATTAGGACTCACTGGTAACCCGGCGGGCGGACGGATGACAAGGCCCAAGGCCTAGAAGGCCGGTTCATGTTATGGTGGGCCGGTTCATGAAGAAAGCACAAGGAATATTCTCCTACAAAGGAAGCAAGACTAGGACTCCACTTGTAATAGAGTAATCCTAATCCTACTAGGACTAGTCATGTAACCCGCCCCTTCAAGATATATAAGGAGGGGCAGGGCTCCCCAAAGAGGGAGAGAAAAAGAAGAAACAATCTCTAGGGCTAGACACAAAGAGCCGGTTTACCGGCGACTCTCTCATGATGATAATGAGACCTAGCCACAAACAGCATGTAGGGTTGTTACCGGATGATATTTCCCGGGGCCCGAAGTTGTCCAAATCCTTGTCTTGTGTTGCGTCTCTGGATTCCGCTCAACCCCTCTCAAGCTACCACATAGATGCGTTGGCCTCACGACTAAGTCCTGACCCTAAGGACATCTGCCGTGACAATTCCACGACAGTTTGTGTATTTTATTTCGGATCCTCTGTCAAGTTTTCTACAACCGGATATTAACAAATTCCAATCTGGACAAGTGATATATTTCGTCCCAACTTAGCCCATCACAAATGGCGCTCCCACCACCCCTACCCGCAAAACCCTAGCTCCCCGGCGATCTCCCCTGTGAGCCAGTGATCCTAGGTCTGTCTCCGATCAATCTCTCCGGCGTGCTCTCAGGACCCCATAGGTACCCATCTTGGATGGGTTCTTCCTCGGCATCTTCCGTGGATTTGGATTTCTCTAAGGGTCAAGCTTTTGCGGATGGGATCTTCAAGGCCTCTGGATTATTGGTGCATCCCATGGAGAATATGGGCTCTTTCACGTTGGTGGTTTCATTCAGTAGGCATACTTTTCGCCTGACTGAGGATACTGTGGCTGTGGCTCTGGAATCAGCCCTGGGAGGCTCTGCCATTGAGTTCTTGGTGTCGGCAATTGGTGACAAGGTATTTTACTTCAATGTCTCTTGCAGAGAGGTTGGTTTTCATATTGTGGATCTCCGTTCTTTCTCCTGCCTACAATTCAAGTGCTATTTTCATCTTTGGGGCAATGGTGGACCAAATTGGGTCCGGGAATTCAAAATTTGGAAGAAAGAGAGTGATGCTGAGTGGATTTTAGTGAGTCCTTCTAAGAGAAGGGTGGCTCTTGGATTACTGGCAATGCGTAATCCTCCTCCAAGATCTTCTCTCAAGATTCAAGAAGGGTGGCTCTTCTAGAAAGCAACTTTCTTTTGCTACTTTTCAAAATTATGATGTTTGCAAAGGTTATCGTTATCCGGCTTCAGAGGATTGCATCATTGCTACTGAAGTGGCAGGTTACGACCTTCCTGCCCATGAGCGTGTGGTTATCCACCCTACCCCTTCCGTTCGGCTGAATTGGACTGTGGCTTCGCCGCTGATCATCTTTGGGACGGTGGGCTCGCCGGAGATTGCTCGTAGGCGGGCTACCTCGGAATTTTTGGGTTCAACGTTTCAAGTGCCATTATCATCGGCTGTTCAGGCGTCCCCGTGTGGGATTCACGTGCCAGACGTTACTGCTAATGTTGGGCCACATGCGCCCTCAGCGGCCCATGCTGCATCTCCCGTTGCGCCATCTGTGGGCTCTGCTGGTCTTGATGTTCCTTCTTCTCAACAGGCCCAAGAGGATTTTGCCAATATGGTTGATGAGATGGTGGAGGAAATTCATACGTGCCAGATATGTTTAAAGAAGGGGCATTTTTCTTCTGTGTGCACGTCTACTCTTATTTGTAACTCTTGTTTGCGGGTCGGGCATGGATCCTTTGATTGTAACAGATTTGCCAAGATTTGAGGTTTAGTTTGGAAGCCGAAACCCGTTAATGTTGTGACTTCCGAGGTTGCCTCGGTGGATGACGGGAATATCGCCCTGACAAGTTCGCTGCCATACTTGTCCTCCCCTTCCACTTCCGCATTTACTCCCTCGTCTAGCTCCATTAGCCCGGGACCCCATACGCCAGCAACTGCTCCGCCTGTAACTCCTCCGCCACCCGATTGCTCGCCGCCGGCGGCCTGTCATCCTAGTCAGCTGATGGCTAATTTCCATCTTGACCCGATGCTCTTTGTTCCGGCGGGCCATCACATCGTGGACGCCGGCGACGCGCGTCTGCCCAGGACCTTTGTGACGCCGCATATCCCAGTTGTGCGTCGCCATGAGGAGTACATGCTCGCTGAGGTAATGCCTATCCCTCCTCAGGCCCAGATGGGTGCGGTTCAGGAAGAAGTGGTTCAGTGGTTGCAAGGTCATGGGGTTTTTGTTAGGTCTGCGCAGCCATGGATTCATGCTGTCGGTTTGTTTGAGCTCAGAGATGCTGCGGTGCGCTTCCCTCTGTTATCTCTCCCACCGCAGCCGATTGGTCAGGATCGTTTTGTCCGTTTTATGAAGCATGATGAGGGCGAGTCTTTTCGTGGGGCGCAGGGTTTTCGTCAGGGATTGCTAATGTTCTTGGGGATTCCGTTGGATCTTCGTAGCACTGATTGTATTAGAGCAGCAGTCAACACTTTTGGCAAATTCCATCATTGGAACAGTAAGGACCCCTATTTGGTGCGGACGCTGGTGTTTGCTTCATTTCCGGAGGACATTCTTGTGCCCAGAGATGTGGTTTTTATGGATTTTGCTGAATATGGTGGTGCTCGGGTCTCTTGGACGGCGCCTTTATACATTTTAGTAGCCAATTTTGCTGAGCAAATGCCACAGGATGAAGATTTGATACCCATCAATGGTAATCCGCACCCGCTACCTGATGTCCCTTTCCCGGAGATGCCGCCGTTCTTCTTGCCTCCATTCCCTGCGATTGGGTGGAATGATGTTCCCCAGCCACAACCTGAGCAGCCAGTTCAAGCGGATAATATTGAGGACGGTTGGGGTCATTGGAACCCAGATCATGTCGAGCAGCCGGTGGCCTAGGACCAAGAATCCGTGGTAGTTGATATTTCTCAGCAGAGCTATGCATCTCCGCAGCAAGGCATGGTGGATACAGTCATCCTGGATTCTTCTGATGATTAGTCTGGTGCTGCGGCTTCCCACCTGGAGCAAGATGAGGCCAACCATTGGGCTATTGTCGTGTACCAGCCCCCCTTGTTCAACTCTGCAGCTTTGGCTTTATCCACGGTGGCGGTTCCTCTTGGGCCTCCTCTCCCGCCTGAAATGGTTTGCAAGAGATCTTTTGAGCAGTTGCTGAATGCACCAATAGTCTTTCAAGTGCCCAGAGCGATGCCTAATTCAAAGATGTCTCCTATTTTTCTCTCCAAGCGGAATTGGGATCTGGCATTTCAACAGGATGCTCCCCCGCGATTGACATGGAAGTAGCAAGAGGCCCCCACACCAGTGGCTAGAGCGCTTTTTCCTTCAAGTCCTTCCATGGCGGCTCCTGATTTGGCTCCTCCACCAGCTGGTAGCAGAAAAGCTAGGGGCCCCCGCAAAACTTTGGCGCCAACGCCCCTGGTGGAATCTTCGGTCCGGAGGTGCACGAGGAGCTCTCTACAACGCGACGGTTTCAAGCCCACTTTCTTTGAGCTCGTCAGTGAGCCCAAGCGAAAGAAGCCCAAGGCCAGGCCCTTCTCTGCGGAAATGCCTGACGACCCTTCTACTGCTGTGGTACCTCAGGAAATTCCTGTGGCAAGACTCCAACAGATTGGGAAGGAACTACAGAATCTGCTCTCTGTGGATGCGCTTATGGCGGACCCACTTGCTGCACTAGATGCCTCTACCCATGATGCTTAATGATGTGTTCTGGGTTGGGCCTGCCCTCAAGAGTGCCAATTGTTTTTCTTTTTCATGCTACTTTTTTTGGAACTTGATGTGCTGTGGAAACCTTCTGTTGGTACTTGTTGGTTATCTGGAACATATGGCATTATGTGCCATATGCTTATTTGGCCCCCACTTTAATATTGTTAATGAGTATCTCATTTAGAAACTGGAATGTCTTTTGCTGGAACGTCAGAGGTCTGAATGTTGATGCTAGGCACAGGGCTGTTAGGCAGAAAATTGATGAAAGCCAGTGTGCGGTTGCATGTCTTCAGGAGACAAAATGTGCTTCATTTGACACTCATATGATAAAAAAAATTTGCCCAAAGAGACTGGACAACTTTGCTTTCTCACCTTCTGTGGGTGCTTCTGGTGGTATTCTTGTGGTTTGGAACTCCTCTATCGTTTAAGGGAGACTGTTAGAGATTCAACAATTTGCTGTAGTGGTTGAATTTATATCTAGACCGAACAATGAGAAATGGACTCTTTTTGTGGTATATGGTCCCTATCAAGGGGAGCCCTGGGATAATTTCGTCAGTTGGCTTTATAACCTTGACATCCTTGTAGACTCCAACTGGCTTGTTCTTGGCGACTTCAATTTTATCAGATCTCTTGAGAACAGAAACTTGCCTGGAGGTGATCTGAATGACATTTTTATCTTCAATGAGATCATTGCCCACCTTGGCCTGTTGGAGTTGCCCATCAAAGGTAGATCTTTCACCTGGTCTAATATGCAAGACATTCCCTTATTGGAGCAGCTGGATTGGTTCTTCACCTCCACTGATTGGATTTCTCACTACCCTATGACTGAAGTTCTTCCCTTGGCTAGAACTGCTTCTGATCATGTTCCTTGTGTTGTAAATATTACAACTTCAATTCCAAAAGCTCACATTTTCAGATTTGAAAATTATTGGTTGGAGTTGGCTGGCTTTATGGAGTGTGTCCAAGACTCTTGGAGAAGACCATCTTATAAGAGGCACATAACTGCTAAGATAGCTGACAAGTTTAAATCTTTAAGAATGTGCCTCAAAAAGTGGCAGCAGAATGTGTCCCAGATCAAAACTCTTCTTTCCAAAAGTAACCAGGTCATCTTTCTTCTTGATGAACTTGAAGAGTGTAGGCCTCTTTTCATTCAAGAGTCCAAGAATTGTGAAAGCTCATGTGGAAAAATTGCTTCATATTCAGTATCTTTACTGGAAAAAAGGTGTACTATTAGATACATCAAAGTTGGAGGGGAGAATACCAAATTTTTCCATGCTATGGCTACTGAAAGGCACAGAAGAAACTCCATTGCAAGTTTAAAGATGGATGATGGTACTGTGGTGTCTGATCACTCTCAAATGGAAGGTGTTATTTGGAACTGCTTCAAAAATAGAATGGGTACTTCCAGGGGTATTATAATGGGTTTTGACCTGCAGTCTCTTATTGCCCCAGTTGAGGGCCTGCATATGGGCTCACAAAGCCTTTTGAAAAAAAGGAAATGGATAACATTGTTAAGTGTATTCCTGTGGATAAGGCTCCTGGCCCTGATGGATTTAATGGTCTTTTCTTTAAAAAATGTTGGCATATAATTTGTGAGGATTTTTATGAGTTGGCACAGGAATTCCATGATGGAAATTCCATTTTGGATAACATCAATGACTCCTATATCACTTTAGTGCCAAAAAAGCTCTCACCTGAAAGTGTGGGTGACTATAGACCAATTTCTCTGACTGGAATGGGTTTGAAGTTCTTGTCAAAACTGACAGCTAACAGGCTTCAAGAAGTAATCCTTCAGTGTGTTCACAAAAACCAATATGGATGCATTAAAAGCAGAACAATTCAGGATTGTGTTGGCTGGACCTTTGAATACCTGCATCAATGTTACCAGTCAAAGAGACCTATAGTTATTTTAAAGCTGGATTTTGAAAAAGCTTTTGACTCTTGGGAACATGAAGCTATCTTTCAAATTTTGAGGTATAAGGGTTTCAATGACAAATGGATTTCCTGGATGGAGCAGTTGCTCTCTACTGGTACCTCATTAGTGCTTTTGAATGGTGTCCCTGGGAGAAAATTCATTTGCAAGAAAGGTGTGAGGCAGGGGGATCCAGTCTCCCCTCTCCTGTTTGTTATTGCAGCTGATCTCTTACAAACTGTCATCAATGATATGTTCCAAAAAGGCACTTTGCATCTACCTATCCCATGCCATGATCAAGATTATCTAGTCATCCAGTATGCTGATGATACTTTGATTATCCTACCTGCTGATAAGGTTCAGCTTTTGGCCCTTAAGGAGATGCTCAAGATTTTCTCTCAGTCAACAGGTTTGGAGGTTAATTACCACAAATCCTTCATCATTCCTATTAATGTTGATAATGCTCATATGACAGATTTAGCCACCATAGTTGGTTGTCAGATTGGTAAGCTACCATTCACTTACTTAGGCCTACCAGTGGGAACAACTAGGCCTAAAATGGTAGACTTTATGCCTTTGGTTGACTGCATGGAAAGAAGAATGACTGCAAGTTCATCCTTTCTAAATCAAGGAGAAAGGCTGCAGTTCCTCAACTCTGCCCTTTCATCAATGCCTATTTTCTTTCTCTCCAGTCTTGCAGTCCCTGCTGGTATCCTGAAACAACTGGAAAGGATCCAAAGACAGTGCCTTTGGAGAAAGAATAGAGATGAGCCTGCTCCATCTTTGGTTGCTTGGGAACTCATTTGTAGGCCTAAACATAAAGGGGGACTGGGTATTCTTAACCTTGGAGTGAAAAATGTTTCTTTGCTCATGAAGCATGCCAGTAACTTTTTTAACAGAAAAGACTTGCCCTGGGTATCTTTGATTTGGGACACATACTACCATGATAGAGTCCCTCAGGGCACCTCAGATTGTGGCTCTTTTTGGTGGAAGGATGTTTGTAAGGTAATGGGCATTTTCAGGAAGTGCTCTTATGTTCAGGTGAATGCTGGAGACACTGCCCTGTTCTGGTCTGATACTTGGCATATTGGGCTTGACAAAGTTACAATGGAACTTAGATTCCCCAGACTGTTTTCATATGCCAAGGATCCATGGGTGCTAGCCAATGAAATGTTTAACCAGCGGGATATCTTTCATCACTTCCATTTGCCTCTGTCTATACAAGCACATCAAGAATTGATCCAGATGCAGGATATGTTGGAGGCTTGCTCTAGATCCCCTGCATCTAAAGATGTTTGGCTCTGGCAGAACACAAATAAAGGTTACAAGCAATTTTTTTTACCTCTTTAGCTTTGCCTCAGAAACCTTTAATCCACTGACTACTTGGATCTGGAAGTCCTCTTGCACCAACAAAATCAAAGTGTTTGCTTGGATGCTTATCATGGATAGGCTTAACACAAAGGACATGGTAGAGAGGAGGCATTGGCATCTGGATGATGGGACTTCATGTGTGATGTGTCCCACTCATACAAGAGAAGACATGGATCACCTATTCTTCAATTGTAATTTCAGTGTCAGGGTGTGGAATTATCTCCAAATCTATTGGGCTAGTGGTAATTCAATGGTTGAAATAGTCTTAAAGACTAGGAAAAGTTTTGGTAAACCTTTCTTCACAGAGGTAGTTTTCATTGCTTGCTGG
The DNA here is from genome assembly GCA_902687465.1 of Secale cereale. Classification (NCBI taxonomy): domain Eukaryota; kingdom Viridiplantae; phylum Streptophyta; class Magnoliopsida; order Poales; family Poaceae; genus Secale; species Secale cereale. The sequence continues at coordinate 93,707,745 of LR738714.1, read as the reverse complement.
AACATTTGGATCATTAGAAATGCCAAAGTGTTTAGACATGAGAGGGCAAGATTTAACAAGTGGAGAAGCTGCTTTCTGCATGATATTTCCTTGATGCAATACAGGATCAAGACTGCTTATAAAGAAGAACTTCTGAGATGGATCTCATTCCTCCCCCCTTGAGTAGTTGGTAATCTTTCCCTAGTTCTTCCTAGTTTTTCTTTGTAGTTTCTTAGTTTCTTCTCTTTGATGTTGGTCTGATTACCCCTTGTAATCCTCTTTGTACTTTTGTTATTCTTTTTAATAAAGTGCTCTTTATGCTGTGGGGGGTTTCCCCACAGTCCATGGTAAAAAAAAAACAAATTCCAATCTGCCACATAACCGCGGGCACGACTTTCGAAAGATCGTAACCCTGCAGGGGTGTCCCAACTTAGCCTATCACAAGCTCTCGCGATCAGCAGAAGTAAAAGTATTACCCCTTATCTTAGGGACAATTCGATCAAACTCGGAATCCCGGTGCACAAGACATTTCGACAATGGTAAAACAAGTCCAACAAGACCTCCCGGCGTGCCGACACCCTAATAGTAGCCACGCGTATCTCTTCTCAGGCCACGTCCGGATGAGAAGTACGTACGGCAACCGAAGACCCAAGATAACTAGGTGGCACCGCAAGTGGCTCTAGTTTGGGACCAACACCATCAGCACTGGCCCCCCCTATTATGTGGAATTAAGAACCCGGGGACGTGACCCCCTATGCAATTTAATTAGTTAATTAAGTTTTATTATGAGGCAAATTAAAACCAATGTTGGGCCTTGCTGGAGGAGTTTTATTCAAAGACGAACTGTCAAGGGGTCCCCATATACCCAACCGCGTTAGGAACGCAAAATCAAGGAACATAACACCGGTTTATCGGTTCTTAAGGCGGCATGGGTGGAACCAAACACCGAGAAAAAGGCCAAGCCTTCCACCCATTGCCAATTATATAGGTGTGTTAATTATAATTATAGATATTGTGATATTCCAACAACCAAGATCCGACATGGAGCAATCTTCATATTCACCTGCAACTAACAACGCTATAAGAGGGGCTGGGCGAGCGATAACATAGCCAAACAACGGTTTTGCTGGGAAGGTGTCAAAGGTTATAGGTTTCATGGCAACAAGGAGAGGCTGACAACAAAAGATAGGTAGCACGACATATAGCGATAGCATCGAGACAGCTAGCATAGCAATGATAGTAAAGGTATCCAAGGAGACGGTCATCGTGCCTAGAATCCCGCAAGGAAGAAGAATGAGTCCATGAAGAAGACGAAGAAGAAGCCACGAAGATGAACCAAGTGTAGTCGAACGAATCCTCGCGATCGCAACGAAACAAGCACTAACGAGAAGAAGCAAGCAACACGGTAAACACACAACACAAAACATGACATGATGCTCAAACAAGTATGATGCAAGACAAGTCTATATGATGCAAAACATGGCAAGGGATGAAGCATACAAGAACACACAACAAGGCAAGTTTAAATGAGGCCGGAAATAACTTATAACAATTCCGGTAAGCCCTCATATGCGAATTTCGAAAATGGTCCAGATCTGAACAAACCTTAAGTTCAAGTTGTTAAACAGCAATTTAACATGCACCATGATGATCTACTCGGAATTCTAGTCAAGTTACATATAAAGTTCTTTTTATTCGGAGCTACGGCCTAGAAGATATGAGCAAAACAAGGCAAGCATGTCAAAGATGCAAGATGCATTCAAACAACAACCAAACACACTCCAAACATGTGTACAACATGATATTATGCATCTACATGCAAAAACACACAAGTTTCATATAGGACACGCTCAAAAGGGAGCAACAGTTCATCACATACTCACGAAGCAAGTTGAAACACAATCAGCCCAAAACAGCAAGTAGGCAAGTAGTTGACATCGATACAACATGATACAATAACATTTCAAGGCAACAAAGGGCATGGCAAGCATGTACATGTCAAGCACTACAAGCATGATCACTGAGCTACTACCAAACACCACTAGAACATGCTCAAAACATCATCGCAAGATTGCAAAAGATAACAGATTCTCAGACTTAGTGAAATAAACTGAACATGGCAGCAACAACGACAAGTAGGCATGTTTGCAAGCTTGTGCAACTCATTTCAAAGCATATCATGGCATGTGAATATAACCAACAGTAAGAAGACATGTTTATGAAGCTACTCATGGCAAGAACATGGTCATATGATGCATAGAACACTAGCTATTCACACGGCAAAACTGAACTTGCTGATAACAGGCTGACAGAAACATTTTATAGCAACTTGAGAGCATGAAAACAACAAGGTACAGTAGGCCATATATGCAAATAAGGGCATGGATGGATAGAGCATAACATGGACAACAAGACATGAGCATTGGACAACCCAAAACATTCATGGATTTGAGTGGGGCATCAAGCAAACATGGCATCAGGTTATAACAGTTTCAGACTTAGCAGTTTTCAACAAGTCATAGAAATCAGCAACAGCGAGTAGGTCACTTTGCAAGCTTGTTCCACTCACCACAAGGCATATCATGAAAAGTGGATTGCACCACAGCAAAGATGGCATGATTGTGCTTCCAAAACATATTGACATGTAGCTCAAACAAAAATCACACATAAAGATACAAAAATGACAAATCAGCACCGCATAACAAGTTTCAGCACTTAATAGCCACATGCACTTTTGCAATAGATATAAACATGGAAATATGGCACTTAACATGAATGCAACAACCACCATCATGTAGAGCACTTCACAATGACCATTTCCATATATTATATGCTCAATTTGGATCAACATGCAAAAAGATATCATCACCCAAACATGCACACATAATAACAGTTATCAGCAGTTTATATCATTTAGCACTTTTGAAATGATGATGAGGGCATCAAGATGAACTCAAACAAGCATGCCACAGTACAACAATATGAAGAACATCACAAGACGAACATTTCGATATATCATTCACTCAAATTGGGCAATCATGCACAAAGTTATCCTCAAGCAAAGTATGCAACATAATATGAAGTTTTTTGGGACTTAGTGAAAAAAACAACCTCTCGGGTTACTGGACGGACATGTCCGGGTCTAGGCGGACGTGCCCGGGTGGCTGGGCGTGGGCCCACGCGGCAGTGGCACACGGGCGAGGGGAGGCTGGACATGTCCGTGCCCGGACGGACATGTCCGGCGCGGCAGGGCGACGGGCCGAAGAGAGCTCCGGTGACAACGGGTAGAGGATGCCGGAGGGGGTCGAGGAGGAGGCCGGAGGGGCACCGGAGTTGCGGATCCGGCGGATCCGCGGCCAGGGAGGCCGGATCCGGTGCGGGATGGGACCGGTGGTGGTCTCCGGCGAACGGGCGCGTGGCAAGGATGGCCACCGGCGACGGAGACAGGGTACTCCGGGAGGAGCTGCTGCCCGTCTCCAACGAACGGGCGCTCGGCGGAGGTGAGCGAGCGCGACGACGAGGCACCGGGCGAGCGGGAGGTCAGCGCACGGGGGTGGCAACGTCGAGATCGCCGGAGGGCGCTCGTCGGCGGAGTCGACGGGAAGACGCGGGGCGGAGGCGCGAGGCAGGGAGGAGCAACGGCTGCGCGGCGGCGTGCGGGTGCGCTTGGGCCCGGTTGCGGCCCGGGGCGGGCCTGGCCCGGGCCTGGCGGGCTGGCGGCGGTGGAAGGAGGCGCCGGGGATAGGTGGCAGTCTCCCGTTGGCTGCGGGCGTCGGCTGGGGCGGTGCGGCCAGTGGTGGCGCAACATGTGGCGGCAGGGGAGTGCACTGACGCTGAAAACGAGGAGGGAGGCAGCGGCTGACTGCGGAAATTGAGGAGGGGGTAGGTAGAAGGCCAAAAATGGCAGGGGAGGCGTCTATATATAGAAAGGGGCTAGGGTTAGGTGTTTTGAGGCCGTTTCAGAGCCGTTCGATCTCAATCGGACGGTCCGAAGCAGAGGGACGGACCGAAAACGTGTGACGTTTGTCCTGCTATATTCCTGCTATAGATTTAACGGTTAGGCTATCAAACGAGCTCCGAATGCGATGAAATTTGGCACGCGGTCTGTCTACACTATAATAAGACCACACGCCAAGTCTCAACCAATTCCGAGAATATTTTCCAGCCACTTATAAAATAAATATTTGGAGGTGCCGCGGGCGCGTGCGAGTGTGTTTGGGCTCAGAACGGACAATGGAAAGGACTATGGGGACTCCGACGGATGCAATTTTTGAAAACAAGAGGATGCAATGCACATGATGACATGGCAAAATGCAACACGCAAGCAGATGACATGGCAACGACGACGAATAACTGGCTGACACCTGGCGCATCGGTCTCGGGGTGTCACATTCGTCCTTATTGTGGTTTGTTGCTATCACGTCTGAGATGGGGGAGGATGTCGTTGAAAAGGGTAGTAACGCTGAGGGGAACTTTGCTTTTGTTGATCCTCCTGATGAAACTATCACTTTACATACTAAGAAGTTCCGGGTTGGTAGTGGTAATATTATTGGAAAAGGAGTTCTTCAAGACTTCTTTACTTGTGCCGGTGCTTTACCCACTATGGGTGGTTCTATTCTTCATAGAACCAGAAGTCTTATGGATGCCATATCTATGCTTGTAGTTGAACTTGAAAGGCAGTTTATCCATATGCATCCTTGCATTTAGAGATTTTTTCTAGAATTTTCCAATATTGAGCACTCTTTTGTTAAGCGAGCAGCTACTATCTTTTTGGCTCATGAGTTCAGATTCATAATGAAAGAGGCCAAAGAGCGCATTATAGGGTAGACGCTTGTCGTCCTCCCATAGAAGTTATCCTCTTTAATCAAGAAGATATAATGCGTTTACGAACTTTAGATCATGTTGCTTTTAATGAAAACCTTAGAAAAAAGGTTCCTACCGATGTTCTAGTTGACATAATCTCTGAACTGAATGATGATTTTGCTATTCAAAACAATGGGTTAGGTTTTTCTCTCGAGCAAAGGCTCATGACCTTTTGCCAAAAGAATACTTATAATGATGAATTGGTTGTGTAGTATGAAGGGCCAAAGGAGGAACCTATACCTCCTGAGCTTGATCTTGGGGACTTTTGTCCTATTAAACTTATCCCTTTTGATTTCTTTTGCTTGCCATAAAGAAAACATGCTACTGAACGTAGGGAATATGAGATGAGTTTTCGCGATCCACCTTATCATTATGGCAATACCTAGATCTAATCTTGTATCATGCCTAACTAGGGGCGGTAAACGATAGCGCTTGTTGGGAGGCAACCTGTCGTGGAATTAACACGGCAGATGTCCGGTTTAACGGACTTAGTCGAGGAACCATCGCATGGGTTAGCTTGAAGGGGTTAAAAGCACACAAAGGACACAAATGATTTTATACTAGTTCGGCCCCTTCGATGAAGGTAAAAGCCTACGTCTAGTTTGGTTTGGTATTGCTAGGGGCCTCAATGAACAGGGAGCGAATCGCTTGCCTGTGTCTCGACGGGTTGTTTCATGTCCTTGAATCGTCGCTGGGTCGTCCCTTTATATAGAGGCGACGCCCAGTCCGGTTTACAGAGTCCCGAGGCCGGCTCATACTTGTGTCCGCCTCGGTCTCTCTTTCTTCCTTGTCCCTCAAGTTACATGATTAGGCAGTTTACAAACCGTAACTCTACACATGGGCCCTAAGCCTCCTTAGGCCGTAATCTCTACTGGGCATTACAACTATACAACAACATTACCATAATCCGGTTTACACTAGCTGGTTTATACCTGCTAGTAATATCCCTAACATTAGGCCCCAGAATGATTTGAACTTGTTCACATCAATCTTCTCAGTCTTGTATAATCTTCTTTTCTTGTGTCTTCTCATTTTTGTAAACCGGCCATGAGGTCATCCTTGGAAATCATTTAATTCGATCGTGACATCACTTCTGCATTTAACGCGCGCAGCTGTCTATCACTTTGTTTAAAGGCCATCCCGAGAGTCGAGGCGACAGGGAATCTTTATCCAATCTTTTGCCTCCTCAAATCTCGCGCCTGCCGTTTCATCTCTGCCCCCTTATAAATACTGTTGCCTCTCCTCCTCGTCTCCTTCCGTTCATTCTTCTTCCTCGGTCGCCCGAGCTCAAGCCTCCACCGTCGTCCGTCAAGCTTGCCTTCGCCGGCCGCTGCATCAACCTGAGTGCGACCAGAAAAACTCCGCCGCCGCTTCTTGCTGTTTCAGGTATTCCATCTCCCTTGCTGTAGATCTATAGCTTTTAGGGTTCTTCCTATACCTCCGCCATTGGATCTAGCGAAAGCTTCATCTGTTCGTCCTAGCCGTCAGGCTCGTAGTAGTTTCAATCCTTTGGATTTGTTTTTGAAACCTGTTTCTGCTCCGCCGCCTTATGCTTAGATCTCGTCCTTTAGATTCAACCTTTAGATTTGTCTGCTCTGTATATGATCCTTGTAGCTCTCTCTGTAATAGGCTTGTATAATTTTTCTTTTTTCTTACTGCTCAGATCTGTTTTACCCTAGCTTTCGGTAGAAATTTGTTTCTTCATCGTTGTAGATTCGTAACAAAGTCGCCGGTTTAGTCAGTCAAATATTGATTTTGTAATGCATCGACAATGAATACGACGGTTTAGCTCCTCTCTTTATTATTTCCGAACCGGCAGTGATGCGTTCCCTGCTTACTTCCGGGTTAGCTATGCCATTAGTCCCTTGTCTAAACCATCGCCATGACTTTGCATATGCGATCCGGTTTATATAGCTGTCTTTGAATAATCCGATTTTTATACTTCATCTTTTCAGCACTTTCATTCTGTTACTATGGCTGCCAAACAGTTTGTTTCTTGAGACTGGGTTCCTTCCGTTATTACGGAAGAAGATTTAATCAATGCTGCTGCGATCGGCACTTGAGGCCCTCAGTCCGTTTTAAAATGGCGGGCCCCAGGAAATGAATGTCCTCCTGCTCCCAGAGAGGGGGAGGTTATTGTCTTCTTTGACCATATTGCTCGAGGTTTCACTCCTCCCGGTTCAAAATTCTTCCGAGACGTGCTTGCCGCTTTCCGACTTCACCCTCAGGACATAGGTCCCAACTCTATTTCAAACATCTGTGATTTTCAAGTTTTCTTAGAGGTGTATTTGCAAGAAGAGCCATCAGTCGACCTGTTCCGGGACTTCTTCCACTTGAACCGGCGAACTGAGTTTACTAGTGGACCTCACCAAGAATTGGGCGGGGTCAGCATTCAGAAGAGAAGAGACGCAGTCTTTCCTCATGCCGCTCTCCACACGCACCCCAAGGATTGGAACAAGTCTTGGTTTTATTGCATTGACACTTCACCTAAAGGGGAAAACCCACTGCCGGGTTATCGCGAGCACCGTCTTCCGGAGGATCACCCTTTGCCGCAGCGCCTTAGCTCCTCAGAGCGGCCCCGGTTTGCTTCTCAACTTGCCAGGCTGAAAGCCTTTATGGCCAACGGTTTAACCGGAACTGATTTTATGCGCTACTGGCTTTTTTGGAGTATCCTTCCTCTGAGTCCGCGCCCGAGTCTGATGTGTAAATATTCTGGTAAACCGGATGATCCTCAACGTTTTTCCAAGGACAAACTTTCTGAATCAGAAGTCATTGAGTCTGCTAAGAAGATGCTCAATGTCTCCTTAGAAGAATGTAGCCAAACCGGATTGGCTCCGTATTATAAGAAGAACAAGCTGCCTGCAGTAAGTCTTACTCTCTTCTGTATATTTTTAATCCGTTCATATAAACTGTTTCCCAATTAACTTCTCTCTTTTGAACAGGCCGACGATCCTTTCTGGAAAAGGAAACCTCAGGAAAAAACAGGCAAACAGTCACGTCGAAAAACTTATGCTATCAAGAAGAAAAAGGCAGCTGCCGGTTCCGGTTCACATGCTGAAGATGATGATCAAGACTCTGAGGTATGAGTTTATCCACCTATAATTTGTTCGCTTTTATCCAGACTTGTGTTTAACGGTGTCTTTTCACAGGATTTGGCTGAAGGAGATAAACCGGCAGAAATTGAGGTAACTATTCTTTCTTCAGATTCAGAACCACCTCCACCAAAAATTCGTCGGACAGTCCGGAAATATCAGTTTTCTCACCCTTATGCTCAACTGGACCCAAATTTTCTTTTGAAGAAACAGCAACATGAAGCCCATCGCCGGACTACCCGCCATAGCGGCCTTGCAGTTGAATCGTCCGGAATATCTCTTACTCCGGCTCAGAGGCGCCGCTCTGAGGTTATACTTTCTCCAACTCTTCTTCATCCCAAGGCCGGGCTTATACGCAAACCCCTTAAACCGTCTGACCCTAATTATCAGGAGACTCCCTTATCTTCTTCTGGTGAATCCATTGCCACACAAGTCCCGGTATTGAAGACTGTCCCTGGGTAAGTCCTTTACTTTTTCCGGTTTATCGTTGCATTTGCTTTACAATTCTGACCTCTTTTCTAATTTCTTTCAGTAAGCCTAAACCCAGCAAAAGGGCCAAAGCCAACAAAACGGCCGCTGAGACTGCCACTGATGATCCGGCGGCTGATCCGGACATCGCTATCCCTCCTGAGAATGAGCCTACAGTTCCGCTTGAAGATCCTGCTCCTATGGATCACACTTATACCACCGCTCCTGAAAATCCCAATATTGAAAATATCCATGAACCGGCGAGTCCTGCCCGGGCCAATCCTCCTTAGATTAATCCGGCTCCTGCTAGCCCGGTTCAAACTGCTACTCCACCGCCAGCAACTGCTGCTTCTCCAGAGGTTCAAGTAACTGGTACAACCTACACTGCTCTTGCTGCGCCCACTGTTTTAGCTAAACATACAGCTAAAGCGGAGAAAATCCATCAAGAGAAGAGCAAATGGAGCACGGAGTTGTCTGGTTTCGCCGAGCTGAGTGCCCAAGAGCTGTATTCCGGGTATTTGAACCGGCTTCACACTGGTCGGGATTATGAGGCGGGCTTAATCAGCATGATGAAGCAAAAATATGAGGTAATTCCCTTGTCTTTGTTTTTACCTTTATTGCGTTTCTGTCTGTCTCCCGGTAGTCCCCAAGTCCCGGTTTAGCTATGCTTAGAAGGTGAACCGGTACTTCCAATTTGAGCAAATGATCTTACATTAGCCCCCAAGTGCCAGGGGCATAATTTGGTTTATGTGCCTGGGACTTGTCTGAATTTTTCCTTTGATACTTCAACTATCCATTAGCCCCCAAGTGTCAAGTAGACAACTTGTTTATGTGCTTGAGACTTGTCTTGAATTGCTGTTTGACACTTCAACTGCCCATTAGCCCCCAAGTGTCAAGTGGATAACTTGGTTATGTGCTTGAGACTTTGTCTGACTTTTGCTCTTATTCCACTCGTTTTTCCTTGCAGGCTGATTTGAACTGGAGGGCTGAAGAAATTACTGAACTCCGGAACAGACTTGCCGAAACTGAATCTGCTGCTGCTAAGGCCAAGAAAGATTTGGCGGTAAGTTTAACTACCGCTGAACAGCTGAAGAAATTTTTTGAAGAGGAGTGGACAACCTTTGAAGTACAAAAGAAGGATCTAGAAAAAAAGGGCAAAGGATGCCGAAGAAGCCCTTAATCCGGTGACTGAAGAGTTAACCGGTTTAAAGCGGCAAATAGAACTGATGACTTCTGCTGTCTTCAGTAAGTACTTAATCTGTACTCATGCTTTCATCCTTGCAAACTATATCCCGACCCAGTTTAACTATACTGATTTCATGTAGGACGCCGTGTCACCCATCTTGGGGATGATTTACGGAAGAAGCTCAAGGCGTCTTATACTCTGGTCGAGCAGCTGTATTCCGGCGCTCAAAGGATCATAAGCGCCATGTCTTACAATAAACCGGCCCCCACGACTATCCAAGGCACACTAGAAAAACTCTCTGTCTTGCCAGCGCGCTTGGAGGAAACAAAGAAGTCTGCTGCTCGAGCCGGTTCTCTCATGGCACTCACCAGAGCCAAAGCGTGGGTTCCAGACTTTGATCCGGAAGAAGCCTTGAATGGGTATCCCGGTACCAAAGAAGACGGATCAGCTTTTACCGCTAAAGACCTTCACGCTTTAACTAAGGAGATGCGTCCTCTCGCTAGCAAGCTTGCTGCCGAATCAGATTTGTCCAGGTATCATCCGGGATATGATTTACAGAACGAGCAGGTGGATCGGCCGGTTTATGATACCGTGAATCTAATCCCACCAGTGCGCCCTCATACTTTCACCCCAGATATTGATCCGTCTGAACTTATCACGGAAGAGATGTACTTCTGCGCTCAAAAGAAAATTGATTGGTGCGTCCCTGACTTCCAGCCGCTTCAAGAAGAGGAAGAGACTCCGGAACAAGTTGTTCCCCAGCCGTCGCAGCAGGAGGAGGCGTAGGCCATAGCATATCTTTGTAGTTGCAGTCTCATTTCGCTGGATAGTCTTTAATCCGTTCAGGCTTGCTATGCCTTGTAATAGGATAGCATAAAACATTGTTCGTCTTGATCCGGATGTTCCAACTTTGCTTTGATGTTGCCAATTTAAGTCTGGCCTGATATGGTTGATCTTGCATATTATCTGTTTCTGCATGAATAACACTTACAAGATGTCCTAGCGGTTGACCGCTGGACCAATTAAATTGCTCACAAAATACATCAAACAAGTTTTGGTTTGTACCGGAAATAACTTCATACCTGTGATCAAGTATGCTTGATATTCTTAATCCGGCGAAATTTGCATTTTTCTGAGGGAGCTTTTGATAGACCCAATAATAATCCTGGGCTTTATAGAAGCTACCGGTTTAGATCATGCTGGAGCTCTATCCAGACTTTTGAAGATATGTGGTCAACTCTGGAGTTGTCCCACTCCGGATTAAAGAACCATAAAACACAAATATCAGAAATGCAAGTTTTGCAAATAAAACCATGTAGTCGAGGCTTTTTGTGAGCTGCCAGGCTCAAAGCAAGGTTCAGCCAATCAATGGATTCGGGTAAAATCCATTAGGCCTTATGGTTCGGATACGTCCATAGGAACCGGATACAACCAACAGGGGTTAAGCTAGGATTCGGGTACAATCCTGCCCCCTACTGGCCATATAAAACTTAGCCAATCAATGGATTCGGATACGATCCATTGGGCTTATGCCATGTCCTCTTTGGTTCGGATACGACCTATGTTTGAACAGAATGGCATTATTAGGTGTGGGTATGTTCTCTTTGGTTCAAATACGACCTATGTTTGAACAGGAATCCCTTCAGTAAGTTTGGGTATGTTCTCTTTGGTTCGAATACGACCTATGCTTGAACAGGAATCCCTTCAGTAAGTTCGGCTATGTTCTCTTTGGTTCGAATACGACCTATGTTTGAATAGGAAGCCCTTCAGTAAGTTCGGCTATGTTCTCTTTGGTTCGAATACGACCTATGTTTGAACAGGAAGCCCTTCAGTGAGTTACTGCTCTAGAGTGCATATGCCCTGCACAACCAGTTAAACCGATCAAAATATTTGAAATATGACATATGATAAGAAATGTATGGTTATCACCATAAGACACTTGTATTGGAAAAAAGGTTGAGCCCCCGATTTACCGAGGGTGCCAGTTTATTCATTAATCATAATATATACATAGGATACAGTAGAGCTCATGGCTCAGGTATAGTAGGGCCGCAAGAGGGCGATGTTCCACGGCCTCTTTGTCTCTTATTCTGATGTCCGTGAGTCTTTGTGTTCTCGAACATCCACCAGATAATATGAACCGTTGTGCAGATTCTTGCTGACCACAAAGGGCCCTTCCCAAGGTGGGGATAGCTTGTGCATATCTGTTTGATCTTGAATAAGCCGGAGTACCAAATCTCCCTCCTGGAACGTCCTGGTCTTGATCCGGCGGCTGTGATATCTGCGCAAGTCTTGTTGATAAATTGCAGACCGTGCCGCTCCTATATCATGTTCTTCATCCAGCCGGTCCAAACTGTCTTGCCTCGCCTGCTCGTTAGCCGCTTCAACATAGGCCGTTACTCGTGGCGAATCATGACGGATATCACTTGGAAGGACTGCTTTAGCACCATACACCATAAAGAAAGGTGTATAACCTGTGGACCGGTTTGGTGTAGTATTGATACTCCAAAGGACAGAAGGTAACTCCTCAACCCAGCACCCTGGTGTTCTGAAAAGGTGCATCGCCTTGTAAACCGGCGGTAGACGAGACTGGTACTTCCGACTCCTTACTCCGTGTGCGGAGGCCTGCTCCATCCTTAGATGAAAAGCCTGATCATCCAGATCTGCCTGCCTCATTGCTATCATAGCCTTCTCTGCTTTCAGATTTTCCTTCGCTTGATCGATCCGGCCCTTTAGCTGAAGGAGCTCTGCATCATGTTGCGCCTTATCTGCTGGAGCTAGTTCTGCCATGGCTCGGGCTGTGAACTCCTCGACCAAGGTGGATAGAGCGTCAGTGGGTGAGAGGGCCTGGCCGCTCCCCCCTACACCAGCTTCTGCTGTCGCCCCGATCACCGTGGACTGTGGCGTAGGTCGTGAACCGGCCATAAAGACAGCCACCCGGTTTGGCGGGTCAAAGGGGTCCGGAATACTGTCTCCGTCGGACACACCCTCAGACCGGCCGTCCCGCAACTGATACAAAGACTCAGTCTCTCCGGATGAAGATTCATCGTCGGAATAGATAACTGTCTCGCCACGGAATCCGATCCGTCCTCGGTCTGAACCCCGTGAACTGCTCCAACGAAAACGCGCTTCATGGCGGGCAGAATCCGGGCCGATCTCGCACGCTGAGCCGGCTCGACGATGTTGGGGAAGACGTCCGGCTCAGGTCCCGGTTCGCCGATCTTGCCCACGAAGACGTGGATGCCAACGAAGGGAACCGGGTACCCGTATTCGATTAAATCGGCCTCCGGTCCCCAGCCTGCGTCGTCGATGTAGATCCGGCCGCAGCGACTCTTGGTCATCCGGCCGACCGCGAAACCCTTGAGCCCTTCAAAGCTGCCCTTCAAGAACTCGAAACCATCGTGCGGAGGCCCCACGGTGGGCGCCAACTGTCGTGGAATTAACACGGCAGATGTCCGGTTTAACGGACTTAGTTGAGGACCATCGCACGGGTTAGCTTGAAGGGGTTAAAAGCACACAAAGGACACAAAGGATTTTATACTAGTTCGGCCCCTTCGATGAAGGTAAAAGCCTACGTCTAGTTTGGTTTGGCATTACTAGGGGCGTCAATGAACAGGGAGCGGATCGCTTGCCTGTGTCTCGACGGGTTGTTTCTTGTCCTTGAACCATCGTCGGGTCGTCCCTTTATATAGAGGCGACGCCCGGTCCGGTTTACAGAGTCCCGAGGCCGGCTCATACTTGTGTCCGCCTCGGTCTCTACTCTTTCTTCATTGTCCCTCAAGTTACATGATTAGGCAGTTTACAAACCGTAACTCTACACATGGGCCCTAAGCCTCCTTAGGCCGTAATCTCTACTGGGCATTACAACTATACAACAACATTACCATAATCCGGTTTACACTAGCCAGTTTATACCTGCTAGTAATATCCCTGAAACAACCCAATTTTATTTTCTTTGCTTTTGCTTCTATTTAGTAATAAATAATACATCTAGCTTCTGTTCAAATGTGGTTTTGTTTTTTAATTAGTGTTTGTGCCAAGTAGAACCTTTGGGAAGACATGGGTGAAGTTTATGCGATCTTGCTGTAAAAAACAAAAACTTTTGCGCTCACGAGATTAGCTACCATTTTTTTACTAGAGAGTGCTTTTAAGTTGATTCTTTTTATAGATAATTAATAGACAAATTCCTCATCTCCACCAATTTATTTCAGGATTTTTTAGAGTTACAGAAGTATTCGAAAGTTACATATTGCTGCAGACTGTTATGTTTTTGACATATTCTGTTTTGTGTGTGTTGTTTGCTTATTTTGATGAATTTATGAGTAGTATCGGGGGGGGGGGGTATATGAATCATAGAGAAGTTGGAATATAGTATGTTTGACACCAATATAAATAAATAATGAGTTCATTACAGTACCTTTGAGTGGTGGTTTGTTTTCTTATACTAACGGAGCTCACGAGATTTTCTGTTAAGTTTTGTGTTGTGAAGTTTTCAAGTTTTTGGGTAAGGATTTGATGGACTATGGAACAAAGAGTGGAAAGAGCCTAAGCTTGGGGATGCCCAAGGCACCCCAAGGTAAAATTCAAGGACAACCAAAAGCCTAAGCTTGGGGATGCCCCGGGAAGGCATCTCCTCTTTCGTTTTCTTCTATCGGTAATTTTACTTGAGACTATATTTTTATTCACCACATGATATGTGTTTTGCTTGGAGCGTCATGTATGATTTGAGTCTTTGCTTTTTTAGTTTACCACAATCATCCTTGTTGCACACACCTTTCGAGAGAGATACACATGAATCAGAATTTATTAGAATACTCTATGTGCTTCACTTATATCTTTTGAGCTAGAAAGTTTTGCTCTAGTGCTTCACTTATATCTTTTTAGAGGATGGTGGTGGTTTTAGTTAATAGAAATTGTTGATCTCTCATGCTTCACTTATATTATTTTGAGAGTCTTTTAGAACATCATGGTAATTTGCTTTGATTATAAAATTAGTCTTAATATGATAGGCATCCAAGATGGGTATAGTAAAAACTTTCATATAAAGTGCATTGAGTATTATGAGAAGTTTGATACTTGATGATTGTTTTGAGATATGAGGATGGTGATATTAGAGTCATGCTAGTAGAGTAGTTGTGAATTTGTTAAATACTTGTGTTGAGGTTTGCAAGTCCCATAGCATGCACGTATGGTAACCGTTGTGTGACAAATTTGAAGCATGAGGTATTTCATTGAGTGTCATCCTTTGTGTGGAGGTCGGGATCGCACGATGGTTAACTCCTACCAACCCTTCGCCCAGGAGCATGCGTGTAGTACTTTGTTTTGTTGACTTGTAGATTTTTGCAATAAATATGTGAGTTCTTTATGACTAATGTTGAGTGCATGGATTATACGCACTCTCACCCTTCCACCGTTGCTAGCCTCTATTGTACCGCGCAACTTTTGCCGGTACCATACACCCACCATATACCTTCCTCAAAACAGCCACCATGCCTACCTATCATGACATTTCCATAGCCATTCCGAGATATATTGCCATGCAACTTTCCACCGTTCCGTTCATATGACACGTTCATCATTGTCATATTGCCATGCATGATCATGTAGTTGACATCGTATTTGTGGCTAGGCCACCATGCATAATTTTTCATACATGTCACTCTTGATTCATTGCACATCCCGATACACCACCGGAGGCATTCATATGGATTCATATTTCGTTCTAGTATCGAGTTGTAAATCAATATAAGTGTGATGATCATCATTATTAGAGCATTGTCCCAAATAAAAAATAAAAAAAAGAAGAAAGGCCAAAAAAGGACCCAAAAAGAAGAAAGAAAAAAAGAAAAAAGGGGAAAAGAAAAAAGGGACAATGCTACTATGTTTTTCCACCCTTGTGCTTCAAAGTAGCACCATGATCTTCATCATAGAGAGCCTCTTGTTTGGTCACTTTCATATACTAGTGGGAATTTTCATTATAGAACTTGGCTTGTATATTCCAACGATGGGCTTCCTCAAATGCTCTAGGTCTTCGTGAGCAAGCAAGTTGGATGCACACCCACTTAGATTCTTTTCTTGAGCTGTCATACATTTATAGCGCTAGTGCATCCATTGCATGGCAATCCCTACTCACTCACATTGATATCTATTGTTGGGCATCTCCATAGCCATTTATACGCCTAGTTGATGTGAGACCATCTTCTCTTTTGTCTTCTCCACAACCACCACTCTATTCCACCTATAGTGCTATATCCATGGCTCACGCTCATGTATTGCGTGAAAGTTGAAATAGTTTGAAAAAATTGAAGTATGAAATAATTGCTTGGCTGAAACCGGGGTTGTGCATGATTTGAGTATTTTTGTGTGACGAAGATGGAGCATGGCCAAACTATATGATTTTGTAGGGATGAACTTTCTCTGATCATGTTATTTTGAGAAGACAAGATTGCTTTGTTAGTATGCTTGAAGTATTATTATTCTTATGTCAATATAAACTTTTGTCTTGAATCTTTCGGATCTGAATATTCATGCCACAATAAAGAAAATTACATTGAGAATTATGTTCGGTAGCATTCCACATCAACAATTCTGTTTTTATTATTTACCTACTCGAGGACGAGGAGGAATTAAGCTTGGGGATGCTTGATACGTCTCCAACATATCTATAATTTTTGAATGTTCCATGCTATTATATTATATGTTTTGGATGTTCAATGGGCTTTATTATACACGTTTATATTATTTTTAGGACTAACCTACTAACCCAAGGCCCAGTGCAAATTACTGTCTTTTTGCCTATTTCAGTGTTTCGCAGAAAAGGAATATCAAACGGAGTCCAAACAGAATGAAACCTTCGGGAGTGTTATTTTTGGAACAGTCAACACAGAAGACTTGGAGTACATGCCAGGAAGCGAACGAGGCGGCCACGAGGGAAGGGGCGCGCCCAGGGGGGTAGGCGTGCCACCCACCCTCGTGGGCCCCTCATGGTTCCCCTGACGTGCCTCTTACTCCTATATATACCTATGTACCCTGAAGCCATCGGGGAGCACCACGAAACCCTAATTCCACCGTCGTACCCTTCTGCTACCATGAGATACTATCTTGGGGCCTGTTCCGGAGCTCCACCGGAGGGGGGATCGATCACAGAGGGCTTCTACATCAACACCATAGCATCTCCAATGAGTTGTGAGTAGTTTACCAAAGACCTTCGGGTCCATAGTTATTAGCCAGATGGCTTCTTCTCTCTCTTTGGATCTCAATACAAAGTTCTCCTTGATCTTCGAGGAGATCCATTCAATGTAATTCTTTTTGCAGTGTGTTTGTCGAGATCCGATGAATTGTGGGTTTATGATCAAGATTATCTATGAACAATATTGGATTCTTTTCTGAAATCTTTTATTTATGATTTAAATATCCTTATAAGTCTCTTCGAATTATCGATTTGGTTTGGCCTACTAGATTGGCAGTTCTTGCAATGGGAGAAGTGCTTGGCTTTGGGTTCAATCTTGCGGAGTCCTTTCCCAGTGACAGCAGGGGCAGCAAGGCACGTATTGAATTGTTACCATCAAGGATAAAAAGATGGGGTTTATATCATATTGCATGAGTTTATCCCTCTACATTATGTCATCTTGCTTAAGGCATTACTCTGTTCTTATGAACTTAATACTCTAGATGCAAAGTAGATAGTGGTCGATGTGTGGACTTATAGTAGTAGATGCAAAATCGTTACTGTCTACTTGTCACGGACGTGGTGCCTATATACAATGATCATGCCTAGATATTCTCATAACTATGCACGTTTCTATCAATTGCTCTACAATAATTTGTTCACCCATCGTAGAAAACTGCTATCATGAGAGAAGCCACTAGTGAAACCTATGGCCCCGGGTCTATCTTTTATCATATTAGTTTCCGTTAACTTGCCAATTTCTGTCGCCGTTGTTTTATTTTATAATCTTTACTTTCAATCTACATATCAAAAATACCAAAAATATTATCTTATCATCTCTATCAGATCTTACTTTTGCAAGTGGCCGTGAAGGGGTTGACAACCCCTTATCACGTTGGTTGCAAGGTTCTTATTTGTTTGTGCAGTTACGAGGGCCTCGCGCGTGGTCTCCTACTGGATTGATACCTTGGTTGTCAAAAACTGAGGGAAATACTTATGCTACTGTGCTGCATCACCCTTTCCTCTTCGAGGGAAAACAACGCAAGCTCGAGAAGTAGCAGTGTCCATAACCAGGGCCGGCTTAATTGTCATGGAAAATAATCATACCTGGAAGATATGGTTTAGACTGTCGGCTGTAACAGTCTTCATTCAGTTATAACCGTGTAGAGTTATCGCTCAAGAAATAAGATTGTTAATTTCTAGCGGCTTAGCCGTTCATTGGATTGGGTTGCAGAGACCCGGAGAGGCGTCAAATATGAAATGTAAGTAGAGGCAGCCTGGCCAAACTCGCAAAGAACGCAACTCAAATGAAAAAACCCAAAAATAACCAAAGAACCAAGGAGAAAAGGAGATAAAAAAATATCTGAGGCTTTCGCAGGCCGCTAAGCCAAAGGTTCTTCTTCAATGAAACTAGCCCGCTGGCCACTGGAAGGTATGTGCATGCTGTGAGCCGGCTCTCACACTACCCAATCGACATTTGAACCTAGACAAATACAGGTCTTTGCTTTAAAGATAGACTTGTCTAGATTACACGGCATTTTGCATCACATTCCGAATTATCCAAGTTTCAAGGAAGGCGGCATTTTGAACCTGGATCTATCCTAACTATCTGTAAGCTGTGCTCTCGCATGACAGCCGACGTTTGAACCTTAGCAAGCTCAGGTCTTGGTCAAATACGCCATATAAGACTGATTGCCAAGAGTTCGTCGGGTCAATCAGGATGACCTGATGGAGTTGAAGCAGCTGGGTACAGGTAGGATGACCCACATGTTATGCCCTCTTTGGTCGAATAAGCCTATGTTTGAACATAACCCGGTCAAATGGGTAGTAACGTTGTGTTCTCTTTGGTCGAATACGCCTATGTTTGAATAGGAAGCCCCCAAGTGACATACTGATACGTCCATTTTGCATCATGCTTATATGTTGATATTTATTGCATTATGGGCCGTTATTACACGTTATGTCACAATACTTATGCCTTTTCTCTCTTATTTTACAAGGTTTAGAAGAAGAGGGAGAATGCCAGCAGCTGGAATTCTGGGCTGGAAAAGGCACAAACTCTGAAAACCTATTCATCACAACTCCAAATGCCCCGAAACTCAACAAAACTCCGTTTCAGAAAATATAAAAAATATCTGGCGAAAGAAGCTCACGAGGGGGGTCACCGGCTGTCCACGAGGGTGGGGGCGCGCCCCCTGCCCAGGGCACGCCCCCTGTCTCGTGGGCCCACCGAAGGTCCCCCGATGCCCATCTTCTCCTATATGAGGTGTTTTGACCTGGAAAAAAATCATATGGAGGCTTTCGGGACCAGACGCCGCCGTCTCGAGGTGGAACCGAGGCGGAAACCCATCTAGGGCTCCGGCAGAGTTGTTCTGCCGGGGATACTTCCCTCCGGGAGGGGGAAATCGTCACCGCCGTCATCACCAACAACTCTCCCATCTTGGGGAGGGCTATCTTCATCAACATGTTCACCAGCACCATCTCCTCTCAAACCATAGTTCATCTCTTGTATCCAATCTTTGTACCCAAACCTCAGATTGGTACCTGTGGGTTGCTAGTAGTGTTGATTACTCCTTGTAGTGATGCTAGTTTGTTTACTTGGTGGAAGATCATATGTTCAGATCCATTATGCATATTAATACCCCTCTGATCATGAACAATATTATGTCTTGTGAGTAGTTACTTTTGTTCCTGAGGACATGGGAGAAGTCTTGCTATTACTAGTCATGTGAATTTGGTCTTCGTTCGATATTTCGATGAGATGTATGTTGTCTCTCCTCTAGTGGTGTCATGTGAACGTAGACTACATGACACTTCACCATTATTTGGGCCTAGAGGAAGGCATTGGGAAGTAATAAGTAGATGATGGGTTGCTAGAGTGACAGAAGCTTAAACCCTAGTTTATGTGTTGCTTCGTAAGGGGCTGATTTGGATCCATATGTTTCAGGCTATGGTTAGGTTTACCTTAATACTTCTTTTGTAGTTGCGGATGCTTGCATTAGAGGTTAATCATTAGTGGGAGGCTTGTCCAAGTAGGACATCACCCAAGCACCGGTCCACCCACATACCAAATTATCAAAGTACCAAACGCGAATCAGATGATCGTGATGAAAACTAGCTTGACGATAGTTCCCATGTGTCCTCGGGAGCGCTTTCCTTTATATAAGAGTTTGTCCAGGCTTGTCCTTTGCTACAAAAAGGATTGGGCCACCTTGCTGCACGTTATTTACTTTTACCTTTTGTCACTTGCTACCAATTACCTTATCACAAAGCTATTTGTTACCTATAATTTCAGTGCTTGCAAAAAATACCTTACTGAAAACTGCCTATCATTTCCTTCTGCTCCTCGTTGGGTTCGACACTCTTACTTATCGAAAGGACTAAGTGGGTAGAAGATATTCCAACTAGTAGTGTTGATCATAACACCTCTATTAAGATGCTTAAAGAAGTTATTTTTTCCGTGGTTTGGAGTCCCTAGATACTTAATGACTGATGGTGGTTCACACTTTATTCATGGTGCTTTCCGTAAGATGCTTGCTAAGTATGATGTCAACCATAGAATTGCATCCCCCTATCACCCACAGACTAGCGGTCAAGTAGAACTAAGTAATAGGGAGTTGAAACTAATCTTGCAAAAGACAGTTAATAGGTCTAGGAAGAATTGGTCCAAGAAACTTGATGATGCATTATGGGCCTATAGAACTACATACAAAAATCCTATGGGTATGTCTCCATATAAGATTGTTTACGGAAAAGCTTGTCACTTACCTCTTGAGCTAGAACATAATGCATATTGGGCTATTTAAGAGCTCAATTATGATTTCAAACTTGCCGGTGAAAAGAGGCTATTTGACATTAGCTGTCTCGATGAATGGAGAACCCAGGCCTATGAGAATGCCAAGATGTTTAAAGAAAAATTTAAAAGATGGCATGACAAAAGGATACAAAAGCGTGAGTTTAATGTAGGTGATTATGTCTTGCTATTTAACTCTCGTTTAAGATTTTTTGCAGGAAAACTTATCTCCAAGTGGGAAGGACCTTACGTTATCGAGGAGGTCTATAGTTCTGGTGCCATAAAAATCAACAACTTCGAAGGCACAAATCCGAAGGTGGTGAACGGTCAAAGAATCAAACATTATATCTCACGTAATCCTATAAATGTTGAAATCAATATTATTGGAACCGTAATCCCGAAGGAATACATAAGGGACACTTTCCAGAACGATTCAACCTCTGAAAAGGAAGAGGTATGTGATATGGTAAGTAAACCGACTCCAAAACAGTTCTAAAGGCATTTTTTCTCCATTTTGGAATATTTAGAAAAATAGAAAAATAAGAAGCAGTCCGTAAGAGACACGAGGCGTCCACGAGGGTGCAGGGCGCGCCCCTGCCTCGTGGGCACCCCGTGTGCCTCCTGGATTCCGTTTTCTTGTGGGTTAGTCCTTTTTGTCGGTAAAAATTCATTATATATACTCCCGAAGGTTTTGACCTCTGTATCACGCAAAATCCTCTATTTTCGTTTTGAACTGCTGTTTTTGAGAGATCTAGATCATCATGGCGTCCTCCAACACCCCCAAGGACAAGTCCTTCGAGAAGGTCATCAACCCCTACCTTGCGGAGGTGCTGCACCACCCTAAAACCATGGAGTTGCATGAGGGGGTGCTGCACATCCATGATGTTGAGGAGCCGAGGAGGACCGGAAGCGTGGAGAGAAGACTCGAAGCAATGGAGCAGCAAGTTTTCAAGTGCCAAGGTATGGTGGAACGAGGACTCAACGCCAACTACATGATGATCTCGGAGCTTGCCAACAACCTCAAGCTGGACTCAAGGATCTTTGGGGAATCTATCTCCAATCTTCAAGAGAAGATCGAACACCTCCAAGCCCAGATCTATGACCTACAAAACCAAAACTGTGAGTATGAATATAGATTCAAGAAGATGAGTTTGGCTGCCGATTTGACTATCCCGAAGACTCGATCATCCTTCTACAATGGTGAACCCATGCCTTGGAAGGTGGACAACAAACCTACATCATCAACAACTCCATCATCACCACCCCCGAAGAAGGAGACATAATCATATGGGTATGGGCACTCCCCTTGGCAACTGCCAAGCTTGGGGGAGTGACCCCGGTATCATATCACCATCACTCCTATCTTTACCGTTTTACTTAGTTTGATCCTTTTGGTAGTATCTTGATCTAGTAGAATAAAGTTAGCATGATCTAGTTCTGAGCTTTTGACTTATGATCTTCACCCTTTGTAATCGAGTCCGTGAGCTATATAATAAAGATTAGTATTGAGTCAAGGGATTGATTTCCTCACTTGGGTCATGATAAAAAGAAAGAAAACATATAGAGTATCAAAGAGATCATATAGATCTTATGGGAAGTAATGACTTCACATATAAGAGTATGATAAATAAAAGTTGTTGGGAGGTGACAAACATAGTTTTGGTCATCGTTGCAATTAATAGGAAGTGATAAAAGAAGAGGGGCTTCACATACAAATATAATATCTTGGACATCTTTTATGATTGTGAGCACTCATTAAAGTATGACATGCTAAAGAGTTGATGTTGGACAAGGAAGACAACATAATGGGTTATGTCTTCTTATATCCGAAATAAAGTATATTGTCATGGATCATCCAACATGTTGAGCTTGCCTTTCCCCCTAATGCTAGCCAAAACTCCTCGCACTAAGTAGAGATACTACTTGTGCTTCCATTCATCCTTAAACCCAGTTTTGCCATGAGAGTCCACCATACCTACCTATGGATTGAGAAAGATCCTTCCAAGTAAGTTGTCATGTTGCAAACTCGCTAAAATATGTATGATTTATTAGTGTGGAGGAAATTAGCTTTATACGATCTTGTGATATGGAAGTAATAAAAGCGACGGACTGCATAATAAAGGTCCTTATCACAAGTGGCAATATAATGTGAAGTTCTTTTATGCTAAGACTTTGTGCATCCAACCATAAAAACACATGATAACCTCTGCTTCCCTCTGTGAATGGCCTATCTATTATTTTTACCTTATAAGAGTCAAGGTGAAATTCGCCTTTCTTTTTACATTTTATCCTTTGGCAAGCACATTGTGTTGGAAAAATCCTGATATATATATATATATATATATATATATATATATATATATATATATATATATATATATATATATATATATATATATATATATATACAGCCGGTCTATTCTCATAACATTATGAGAATAATATTCTCATAACACTTCCGAACTGCATTGTAAAACTGCATTGGAAAGCTATACGCACCGCACCACACAGACCAGCGAACTTCATGTTTGAAAAAACTGTACGTGTTGTTTTTTCGGTACCTTTTTTGCTCTAGTTTTTT
>LR738714.1:93630029-93679899 GCA_902687465.1 Secale cereale | reverse complement strand
GGTGGGGGCGAGAGATGGGAAGAATACCTCCATGGCGGCGCGTGGATGAGGAGAAGGAGCCGACCATCACGGATCAAGGCGACGAGACCGCTGCCGTGCCGGAACCTAGGGTTTGGGGCCACGGCCAGGAGGCGGAGCGGCGGCGTCGGTGAGAATCGTAGCCGCAGGTGGGTCGCGCGTGAACGCCCGGGCGGCGAGCGGAAAATCCATTGGGTGGAGATGGTTGAGCGGGCAGAGGCGACCTCGGGAAGGAGAGCTGGACAACGGGGATCGCCGGAATCTGCCGGCGGCCGTCGGGTGGAGAAAGGGGAAGAGAACGAGGGAGAGGGAGAGAGAGATGGGCTGTAATCCCTCTCTTGGCTGGGAGTGAGAGGAGGCGCGGGGGCAGTGGGGCGGGGTGGGGGGAATCGTGCGAGAGAGGTGCGCCGGCTCTCCCGGTCGCTCCCGCGGTAGAAGGCGGGGAGGGGAGGGGGAGGGTGTTATGAGAATAAGGCTAGTGTTATGAGAATAAGGTCTTAAGGGGTGTTATTTAAGTTTTCATGGTCTATTACTATTGACATTACCCTTGAGGTAAAAGGTTGGGAGGCAACACCATAAGCCCCTATCTTTCTCTGTGTCCGATTAAAACTCCATAAACATAAGTATTGCGTGAGTGTGAGCAATTGTGAAAGATTATAAATTGCAATTGCTCCAATGACCGAGATCAAAGTTTGTTAGTTTCCAATGAAGTTTATGATTCATGCTTGATATTGTGAATGAATTGTTACTTTAGCATAAGAATCATATGACAATATATATATATATATATATATATATATATATATATATATATATATATATATATATATATGTTGCTCTTATGAAAATGATCATGATGCCCTCATGTCCGTATTTTGTTTTTATCGCCACCTCTATCTCTACACATGTGGACATATTTTTCGATATCGTCTTTCGCTTGAGGACAAGCGAGGTCTAAGCTTGGGGGAGTTGATACGTCCATTTTGCATCATGCTTATATGTTGCTATTTATTGCATTATGGGCTGTTATTACACGTTTTGTCACAATACTTATGCCTTTTCTCTCTTATTTTACAAGGTTTACAAGAAGAGGGGGAATGCCGGCAGCTGGAATTCTGGGCTGGAAATAGAGCAAACTCTGGAAACCTATTCTGCACAACTCCAAAAGCCCCGAAACTCAACAGAACTCCGTTTCAGAAAATATAAAAAATATCTGGCGAAAGAAGCTCACGAGGGGGGCCACCGGCCGCGCCCCCCTGCCCAGGGTGCGCCCCCTGTCTCGTGGGCCCACCGAAGGTCCCCCGATGCCCATCTTCTCCTATATGAGGTGTTTTGACCTGGAAAAAATCATAAGGAGGCTTTCGGGACCAGACGCCGCCGTCTTGAGGCGGAACCGAGGCGGAAACCAATCTAGGGCTCCGGCAGAGCTGTTCTGCCGGGGATACTTCCCTCCGGGAGGGGGAAATCATCACCGCCGTCATCACCAACAACTCTCCCATCTTGGGGAGGGCTATCTTCATCAACATCTTCACCAGCACCATCTCCTCTCAAACCATAGTTCATTTATTGTATCCAATCTTTGTACCCAAACCTCAGATTGGTACCTGTGGGTTGCTAGTAGTGTTGATTACTCCTTGTAGTTGATGCTAGTTGGTTTACTTGGTGGAAGATCATATGTTCAGATCCATTATGCATATTAATACCCCTCTGATCATGAACAATATTATGTCTTGTGAGTAGTTACTTTTGTTCCTGAGGACATGGAAGAAGTCTTGCTATTAGTAGTCATGTGAATTTGGTCTTCGTTTGATATTTTGATGAGATGTATGTTGTCTCTCCTCTTGTGGTGTCATGTGAACGTCGACTACATGACACTTCACCATTATTTGGGCCTAGAGGAAGGCATTGGGAAGTAATAAGTAGATGACGGGTTGCTAGAGTGACAGAAGCTTAAACCCTGGTTTATGTGTTGCTTCGTAAGGGGCTGATTTGAATCCATATGTTTCAGGCTATGGTTAGGTTTACCTTAATACTTATTTGGTAGTTGCGGATGCTTGCATTAGAGGTTAATCATAAGTGGGAGGCTTGTCCAAGTAAGGACAGCACCCAAGCACCGGTCTACCAACATACCAAATTATCAAAGTACCGAACGTGAATTAGATGATCGTGATGAAAACTAGCTTGACGATAGTTCCCATGTGTCCTCGGGAGCACTTTCCATTATATAAGAGTTTGTCCAGGCTTGTCCTTTGCTACAAAAAGGATTGGGCCACCTTGCTGCACCTTATTTACTTTTACCTTTTGTCACTTGCTACCAATTACCTTATCACAAAACTATCTATTACCTATAATTTCAGTGCTTGCAGAAAATACCTTACTGAAAACTGCCTATTATTTCCTTCTGCTCCTCGTTGGGTTCGACACTCTTACTTTCGAAAGGACTACGATAGATCCCCTACACTTGTGGGTCATCACATACTTACAAATTATTCTCATCAAAGGCCTATGCTTGAGCTGTGCTATGCATCCAACTCTCTTTGGCCCCTGCAATTTGGGCATCAAGCCTCTTGAGTAAACATGTAGGATGATGACAAGGACTCAGCTTTGAAGAAGTGAAAACGACAGAGGCCCCGAATTATCAGGGATGCTGACTTTATTATATTGTTTTAATATTTACATCATCGAACTATATACATCATGAGAGCCGGAGGCTTAGGCATAGTAAGGCCGGAGATGAGCAATATTCCACGTCCGATTAGTCTCCTCCTCCGATGTGCGTGAATTCTTGTGCTCTCGAACGTCAATCAGATAGTATGACCCGTTGTGCAGATTCTTGCTGACGATAAAAGGTCCCTCCCAATGCGGTGAAGGCTTATGCATATCA
The DNA here is from genome assembly GCA_902687465.1 of Secale cereale. NCBI lineage: Eukaryota > Viridiplantae > Streptophyta > Magnoliopsida > Poales > Poaceae > Secale > Secale cereale. Next base: position 93,676,997 of record LR738714.1, on the reverse strand, counting down.
GTTTGATCTTGGATGAGCCGGAGCACTAAGTCGCCTTCTTGAAAGGTTCTGGTTTTGACCCGACGGCTGTGATATCATCGTAAATCCTGTTGATAGATCGCTGAACGAGCCGCTGTGAGATCACGCTCTTCATCCAACAAATCCAATGCATCCTGACGTGCCTTCTCATTATCAGTTTCAACGTAAGCCGCCACTCAAGGTGAGTCATTAGGGATATCACTAGGAAGAACCGCCTCAGCTCCATAGACCATGAAGAAGGGTGTGTAATATGTAGATCTGTTGGGTGTTGTATTGATGCTCCATAACACAGAAGGTAACTCCTCCACCCAACAACCCAGCGTTCTCTTCAAAGGAACCATAAGCCGGGGCTTGATCCCTCACAGAATCTCTTGATTAGCTCGTTCTGCATGACCATTAGACTGGGGGTGAGCCACAGAAGAGACATCAAGTCGAATATGCTCACGTTGACAAAATTCCCTCATGGCACCCTTGGACAGATTAGTGCCATTATCTGTTATGATACTGTGTGGAAAACCAAAACAGAAAATCACCTTCTTGATGAATTGGACCGCTGTTTCTGCATCACACTTGCTAACTGGCTCTGCCTCAATCCACTTGGTAAACTTGTCCACTGCCACCAAAAGGTGGGTTTTCTTATCCATGGACCACTTGAGAGGCCCAACCATATAAAGCCCCCAAGTCGCAAATGGCCAAGTTGTTGGGATCATCCTCAACTCTTGAGCTGGAACATGAGCATGACGTGAAAATTTCTAATAACCGTCACATCTGCTGACCAAGTCTTGAGCATCAACATGAGCCGTCAACCAATAGAACCCGTGACGAAAAGCTTTGGCCACAAGAGATTTAGATCCGGCATGATGACCACAGTCTCCTTCATGGATCTCTCGCAGGATCTCACAGCCTTCCTCAGGAGAGACACAACGTTGAAACGCCCCTGTAACACTACGATGGTGCAATTCTTCGTTCACAATCGTCATTGACTTATACCGCCGGGTTATTTCTCTGGCCAAGATTTCATCCTCAGGTAACTCACCCCGGGTCATGTAAGCCAAATACGAAACCGTCCAGTTAGGTATAACATGAAGAGCCGCCACCAACTATGCCTCCAGGTGAGGAATAGCAAGGTCCTCCTCTGTGGGTAACTTGATAGATGGGTTAAGCAAAACATCCAAAAAGGTGTTGGTCGGCACCGGCTTATGTTGAGATCCTAACCGGCTTAAGGCATCAGCCGCCTCGTTCTTCCTCCGATCAATGTGCTCAACTTGGTAACTCTTGAAGTGACCCACAATAGCATCAACCTCTCGACGATAAGCCGCCATGAGTGGATGCTTGGAATCCCATGTGCCAGAAACCTGTTGAGCTACCAGATCTGAATCGCCAAAGCATCTTATCCGGCTTAAGTTCATCTCCTTGGCCATCCGGAGACCATGGAGCTAGGCCTCATACTCAGCTGCATTATTAGTACATGGGAACATTAACCGGAGAACATAAGAAAATTTATCACCTTGCGGGGAAGTTAAGACAACTCCAGCCCCCGAGCCTTCTAACTGTCTGGATCCATCAAAGTGAATAGTCCAATATGTGTTATCCAGCATTTCCTTAGGCGTCTGCAGTTCTGTCCAGTCATTGATAAAATCCACGAGCGCTTGTGATTTTATGGCCGTCCGAGGCACATATTTTAAACCATGAGGCCCAAGCTCAATGGCCCACTTGGCCACTCGTCCTGTGGCTTCTCTGCTTTGGATGATATCCCCTAAGGGAGCAGAACTCACCATCGTAATAGGATGATCCAGGAAATATTGCTTGAGGTTCCGGCTTGCCATGAAGACCCCATATACCAGCGTCTGCCAATGTGGATACCTCTGTTTGGACTCAATGAGCACCTCGTTGATATAATAAACCGGCCTTTGAACCGGATACTCCTTGCCAGCTTCTTTCCTTTCCACAACAATGGCCACGCTGATAGCCCTGCTATTTGCAGCAACGTATAATTACAAAGGCTCCTTGTCGATGGGGGCACAAGAACCGGAGGCTCAACCAATTGCTTCTTGAGTGCCTCGAACGCCTCGTCAGTAGCTTCACTCCAAACAAAGTCATATGTCTTCTTAATCATCTGATACAGAGGGATAACCTTTTCACCTAGGCGGCTTATGAACCGGCTCAAAGTCGCTATCCGTCCTGCCAAGCGCTGGACATCATTGACACACTTCGGCCTTGCCAAGGAGGTGATAGCATTGATTTTCTCCGGGTTAGCCTCGATGCCTCGCTCAGAGACCAAAAAAACCCAAAAGCTTGCCTGCTGGAACACCAAAAACACACTTGGCCGGGTTAAGCATCATCTTGTACACCCGGAGATTGTCAAATGTTTCCTTCAAATCGTCGATCAGGATCTCCTTCTTTTTGGATTTAACCACAATATCATCCACATAAGCATGAACATTACGCCCGATCTGGCCGTGCAAGAAATTCTGTACACACCGCTGGTAAGTTGCCTAGGCACTCTTGAGCCCGAAAGGCATAGACACATAGCAGAAGGCTCCAAACGGAGTGATGAAAGCCGTCTTCTCCTGGTCCTTAACTGCCATCTTGATCTGATGATACCCAGAATATGCATCCAAAAAGCTCAAACGCTCACAACCCGCCGTAGCATCAATGATCTGATCAATACGAGGGAGGGTGAACGGGTCAGCTGGGCAAGCCTTGTTTAAGTCCATGTAATCCACACACATTCGCCAAGTGTCATTGTTTTTAAGCACCAAAACCGGGTTAGCCAACCACTCAGGTTGAAAAACTTCAACGATGAACCCGGCCGCTAAGAGCCGGGCCACCTCTTCACCAATGGCTTTCCGTCTCTCCTCGTTAAAACGGTGAAGAAACTGCCTGAACGGCTTATATTTCGGATCAATATTGAGAGTGTGCTCAGCGAGTTCTCTCGGTACACCCGGCATGTCTGCAGGCTTCCATGCAAAGATGTCCAGGTTCTCATGGATGAACTCGATGAGCATGCTTTCCTATTTCGGATCTAGGTTAGCACTGATACTGAACTACTTAGACGAATTGCCAGGAACAAAGTCAACCATCTTGGTGTCGTCCGCCAATTTAAACTTCAGCAAAGGGTCATGTTCTGTAGTTGGCTTCTTTAAAGATGTCATATCTGTCGGGTCAACATTGTCCTTGTAAAATTTCAACTCCTCTGTTGAGCATACTGACTCCGCGTAGGCCGCATCTCCTTCTTCACACTCCAAAGCTATCGTGCGACTCCCATGCACTTTTATGGTCCCCTAGTGACCCGGCATCTTGAGCTACAAATAAACATAACACGGCCTCGCCATGAACTTAGAATAAGCCAGCCTCCCAAACAGAGCATGGTACGGGCTGTGGATCCTAACAACCTCAAACGTTAGAGCCTCCATCCTGGCATCATATTCATCCCCAAAAGTTACCTGCAAATCAATTTTGCCCACCGGGTACGCCGACTTACCAGGCACGACTCCATGAAAAACAGTGTTGGATGGTCTAAGTTTCTTGTCAATTAATCCCATACGACAGAAAGTATTATAGTAAAGGATATTGATACTGCTGCCTCCGTCCATGAGTACCTTAGTGAATTTATATCCTCCAACCCGAGGTGCCACCACCAAAGCCAGCTGACCCGGATTATCAACTCGGGGCAGGTGATCCTCGCGGCTCCACACAATGGGCTGCTCAGACCATCGCAAGAAATGGGGAACCGTCGGCTCAACAGCATTCACCGCCCTTTTATGAAGCTTCTGGTCCTGCTTGCACAGACTTGTGGTATAGACGTGGTAATGCCCACTGCTCAACTTCTTCCGGTTACTCTGATAACCGGACTGCTGCTGATTCCCTTGATTGTTCTGTTGGTTGTTGCCGCCTTGGTTTTCTTGGCCTTGAAACCCAGAGTTTGAGTCGCCGCCTCCATGACCCAGACCATGAAAATCGGACCGTGAACCGCCGTTTGGTCCATAGTTGTTCTGGATAGACTCCCTGTAATACCTCATGATGCTGCAATCTTTCCACATATGGGTAGTCGGCTTTTCGTCCGTTCCATGCTTTGGACATGGCTGATTCATCACCTCATCAATGTTATATCTTGGAGGTGGCTTCCCCTTACAACGCTGGTTAAAATTCGGTGTCCTAGTATTAGTTACATAAGTGTTAACCTTGCGCTTATTGCCACTGCTCTGATTGGTCGGGTTAAACTGATGTCCTCCCAAGTCGTTACTCTCCTTTCCCTTTCCCGGTCTTTCAGCCTCAGATTCGGGGTCCTTGGTACTATCAGAGTCAGCATATTTGACGAGAGCCACCATGAGCTCCCCCGTATCGTCACAATGATGCTTAAGCCGCCCCAACTTCTGCTTGAGTGGATGGAACTGGCAATTTTTCTCCAACGTTAATATCGCGGATTCGGCGTTGATCTTATGTGAAGAATGCATAATGGTTGAGACCCGGCGCACCCAACTGGTCGTCGATTCGCCCTCGTTCTGAACACAAGAATCTAGATCCACAATTGACATCGGCTGCTTGCATGTATCCTTGAAATGCTTGATAAACTTGGCCTTCAGCTCTGCCCACGACCCAATGGAATTGACGGGCAATCCTTTCAACCAGTTACGAGCTGTGCCTTCCAGCATCATGGTGAAATACTTAGCACATGCGGCTTCACTAACATCCAGCATCTCCATAGCCATCTCGTAACTCTCTACCCAAGCCTCAGGGGGCTGATTCGTTGTGTAGTTAGGCACCTTACGAGGGCCCTTGAAATCCTTGGGTAACCGCTCGTTCCGTATAGCCACCGTTAAGCACGGTACGCCCCAAGCTCTAGAAGTGCTGCCTGTCTGTACTGAAGTTGCTGGGTAGTATGGCGCCGGCTGATGATCAGCCGCCTAAGCCGCCAGCTCGGCCTCTCGGTGCATCCTGCCCTGATGCACTAAGTCATGTGCATTGGCGTCATGCCGCGCCGGGTTATGCCCACGAGGCGGGTTACGGTGCCGCACTGTGCTTGAAACCTCTGGCGAGTCAACATGCCTGCTGTAGCTGATAGTTGGACGGGGGATTGTGTGACACCCCGAGACTGATGCGCCAGGTGTCAGCCAGTTATTCGTCGTCGTTGCCATGTCATCTGCTTGTGTGTTGCATCTTGCCATGTCATCGTGTGCATTGCATCATCATGTTTTCAGAACTTGCATCCGTCCGAATCCGCCCGTCCTTTCCGTTGTCCGTTCTGAGCCCAGACACACTTGCACGCGCCCGCGGCGCCTCCGAATATTTATTTTATAAGTGGCTGGAAAATGTTCTTGGAATGGGTTGAAACTTGGCATGTGGTCTTATTATAGTGTAGACTGACCGCGTGTCAAGTTTCGTCGCATTCGGAGCTTGTTTGATAGCCCAACGGATATATATAGCGGCACTAGTCGCCGGTTAAAGCGTCGGACGTTTTTGGTCTCCGAAAACCCCCGAGGGCCTCTCTCCTCTCCTCTCATCTCAGCCCACCTCCTCTAACACAGCCCACCTAGGCCTTCCTAGACCCCCTCCGCTCCGGTGTCGTTGGATCGTGATCTGATGGATCCAAAACGCTCCAAAACCCTCAAACCCTAGCCCTTTCCCTATATAAACAACCCCCCATGCCATTTTTGGCCTTCCCTAACCTCCCTCCTCAATTTCCGTGCCTCTCCACTCCTCAGCCGCCACCCAGCCGGCCCCCTCCTCAAAATCCGGCGCCGGCCAGCCGGATTCCGCCACATTGCGCGCCCCTATTGGGCCAGCCGCCGTCGAGCATCGCCCTGGCCAACCTCCAGCAGCCACGTGGCAAAGCCACGTCGCCCTCGCGCCCTCCTCAGGCTCCCAGCCGCCGCGGCCCGCCCGAGCCCGGGCCAGGCCTGCCTCGAGCCGCGACCGGGCCCGAGCCGCACCGCTCCCCGCCAGCCTTCCTTGCTCCTCCCCGTCGAGCGCGCCGCCTCGCCTTGATCCTCGCCGCCGCCTGCCTCCGCCGCCAGCCACCGGAGCACGCCGCGCCAGCTCCTCGCCTCCCCGTGCGCCGCTCCCTCTGCGCCGCCGCCGCGTGCCCTCTGCGCCCCGCCGCCGTCCGACGTGCTCCGCCGCCGCAGCTGCTCCGGCCAGATCCGGCCGGAGGAGTAGCGCGCCGCCCGGATCCGGCGCTCCGTCGCCGGAATCTTCGACCCCGCCGCCAAGTTTGCCGGCGCCACTACGGCCATGGCCTCTGCCTCGGCCTCCTCGGCCCAGGGCCACTCGTCAATGGGCCCACCGCCGCCGTTGACGGACATGTCCGTCCGGGCACGGACTTGTCCGCTTCTCCTCTCCGTCTTGCTGACAAGTGGGACCCGCGTCCAGCCACCGACGGACACGTCCACCCAGGCCCGGACAATGTCCGCCCGACCCTGAAGTCTATTTTCTTCCAAGTCCCAGAAACTCATAAATTTATATGCGTGTTTGCATGGCTGTAACTTTTTGTGTGTATGTCCAAATTGAGTGTTTAATATGTCAAAATGATCGTGGTGATATGCTCTTCATTTTGTTCCATTGTGGCATGCTTGTTTGAGTTCATCTTGATGCCCTAATCATCGTTGCAAGAGTGCTACATGTTTAAAACTGTTGTTAACTATAATTTTGTTGCATGCTTGTGAGGGTGATAACTTTGTGCATATTGGTCCAAATGGAGCATATGATATGTCAAAATATTCATGGTGAAGTGCTCTACATGTTGGCTGCTATAGCATTCATGTTAGGTGCCATCTTGCCATGTTAATCTCTGTTGCAAAAGTGCATTTGGTTGTCAAGTGCTGAAATTTTTTATGAGATGCTGATTTGACTTGCTCATTGCTATTGGTATGTTTGTCTTCATGCCACATGTCTATATGTTTTAGAAGCACAATCATATGGTCTTTGCTGTGGTGCAATCCACTTTTCATGATATGCTTTGAGGTGACTTAAACAAGCTTGTAAACATGCCATGCCAATGTTGCTGTTTTATACTTAGTGAAAAACTGCTAAGTATGAAATATGTTAAACCTGATGCTATGTTTGCTTGATGCCCCACTCAAATCCATGCTTGTTTTAGTATGCCCAATGATCATTCCTTGTTGTCCATGTTATGCTCTATCCATTCATGTCCTTGTTTGCATATATGGCCTGCTATAGCTTATTTATTTCTAGCTCTCAAGTTGCTATAAATTTACCTGTCATCCTTTTATCAGCATGATCAATTTGGTTTAGCTTGTTGTTATTGATCCATGCCTCCTATGGAGTTGCTCCAGTGGAGTTGTTTGATGTATGCTATGTCTATTACATGTCTATGTTGTTTATATACTCAGTAGAGTTGATATGCTTGTTGTTTTGTGCCTCCGAAGGCAGCATCGTGATGATGTTTTTGCCTTCCCAGATTTTGACTAAGTCTGGATAAATTTATTGCAACTTGCCATGCTTGTTAAATTGTGTTCCAGTAAGTTTTTGGGTGTGTTCTAAGTTCATACTTGTTGATTATCATGCCTATTTCACATCCATGCCTCTTGTTATCATGTTTGGGTGTTGTAGCATATATATACCTTGCACCAAAGTTGCTATGTTGCTGTTTTTGACAGCTTGTTATTATATCTTGTTTCATGTGTATGTGTTGAACCGTTGCTCCGTTTTGAGTGTGCTCTACATGAAACTTGTGTGATTTTGCATGAATAAGCATAATATCATGTTGTTTACATCTTTGGAGTGTGTTTGCTTGATTTTTGGGTGCATCTTGCACCGTTGCCATGCTTGTCTTTTTTTCATATCTTGTAGGCCGTAGCTCCGAATTAAATAAACTTTATATGAAACTTGACTAGAATTTTGAGTAGATCATCATGGTGCATGTTAACTTGCTGTTTAACAACTTTAACTTAAGGTTTGTTCAGATCTGGACCAATTTCAAAATATGCTTATGAGGACTTACCGGAATGGATATATGTTGATTCCGGCCTCATTTAAACTTGTTGGTTTGTGTTGTTCTTGTGTGCTTCATCCCTTGCCATGAAATGCATCATATAGACTTATCTTGCATCATGCTTGGTTGAGCATCTTGTCTTTTTCTTGTGTGTGTGTGTTTACCTTGTGGTGTGCTTCTTCTCGCTAGTTCTTTTCCGTTGCGCTCGTGAGGATTCGTTCGACTACGCGTGGTTCGTCTTCAAGGCTTCTTCTTCGTCTTCTTCCTGGATCCGTTCTTCTTCCTTGCGGGATCTCAGGCAAGATGACCATCACCTTGGATACCTTACTATTATTGTTATGCTAGATGTCTTGATGCAATCGTTATATGTCGCGCTACCCATCTTTATTGTCAGCCCCTCTCCTTGTTGCCATGAAACCTCTAACCTTTGACACCTTCCCAGCAAAACCGTTGTTTGGCTATGTTACCCGCTTGCTCAACCCCTCTTATAGCGTTGTTAGTTGCCGGTGAAGATGAAGATCGTTTCATGTTGGTACTTGTTGTTGGCATATCACAATATATTGGATATACATTAACACATCTATATACTTGGAAATGGGTGGAAGGCTTGGCCTTTTACTCGGTGTTTTGTTCCACCCATGCCACCTTAGGAGCCGATAAACCGGTGTTATGTTCCTTGATTTTGCGTTCCTTACACGGTTGGGTATATGGGGACCCCTTGACAGTTCGTCTTTGAATAAAACTCCTCCAGCAAGGCCCAACATTGGTTTTAATTTGCTCATAATAAAAACTTAATTAATTAATTAATTGCATAGGGAGTTAGCGCTACCCGAGGATTCTTTCTACACAGCAGGGGGGCCAGTGCTGATTGTGTTGGTCCCAAACGGGGAGCCTGCAGGGCCACCTTGGGGAAACCCGAGGGCTGGTTTTACCTCTAGCATCGCCCATCCGGACGTGGCCTGAGACGAGATACGCGCGGCTACTATCAGGGTGTCGGCACGCCGGGAGGTCTTGCTGGACTTGTTTTACCAATGTCGAAATGTCTTGTGCACCAGGAATTTCGAGTCTGATCGGGCCTTCCCTAAGATAAGGGGTAATATTATTATTACTTCTGCTGATCGTGAGAGCTTGTGATGGGCTGAGTTGGGACACCCCTGCAGGGTTATGATCTTTTGAAAGCCGTGCCCGCGCTTATGTGGCAGATTGGAATTTGTTAATGTCCGATTGTAGAAAACTTGTCAAAGGATCCGAAGTAAAACACACAACTGTGTGAGTAACCGTGACTGTCTCTTTTCACTTTGGAGAAGAGAACAAAGTGGTGTTATGGTTGACTCGTAGGTAGTTCAGGATCTTTAGCGATCATTACTAGTTTCCGATCGTTTGCGTAGATGCTCAACTTATTCTTGTACTCGTAAGTTAGCCACCATACTTTTGCTTAGCCGCTGCTGCAACCTCACCACTTTACCTCTTCCTACCCATTAAGCTTTGCTAGTCTTGATACCCATGGTTATGGGATTGCTGAGTCCTGCTGGCTCCCAGATACTACAACAACAGTTGCAGGTGCAGGTTTCCGATGACTTGACGTGAGACTAATGTTCTTTGTGTTGGAGTTCTTTCTTCTTCTTCTTCTTCTTCTTCAGTCTTGGCATAGGTTTCTGGTCGGCAGCCTGGGATAGCAGATGGAAGTCTTTGTGCTTTTCATGTTTGCATCCGTAGTCGGATGTCTTGTATTGATGTTGTTGTATTCATGTGACTTGTATGAATTGTTGCATCCCCCATGTATGTATGTAATGGTACGATGTAATGATATCCATCTTGCTAAGAGCGCGAAATGCGGTCGTGCCCCAATCATGTATGTGTCACGTGATCGGGATAGAATCGCATCTTGGGCTTGACAGGTTGAGTGAATCCGGTCCCGACTATTAGAATAAGCCGGTTGCTGCTGAAGTGTCATCTGAAGAAGTTCTTGGGCCCTCCGAGTGTCCACTGCCACTGGAGTTTCGCCCTCAACTGGCAAAGCCGCCAATCTCGTCGCCGCTGCTATCATGTTATCCAGAGGGTTGGAATAATGACCCACCGGTGTCGCTGGGTAACGAGGTGTTGGGCGGTTTTGATTTGCATACAAAGAACCTGTCATACGCGGTTGAACCACCCCCCCGGCCCTAGGCACTTCACCCATCCGGTTTGCCCCCGGCGGGTTACCGCCCCCTGCTCCAGCTGTGTTGAAAAGATTCCTCGGCTCGTAAACGAAAGGTAGACGACTCCGTTGCTTCCTCCTCATGACCTCGTTAGCAGCGTTCTGATCCACCCAGAGCCCGTACGAATCTGCTTGAATCCGCTGAGCCTGGGCGTCCAAAATATCCCGATCTGCAGTCATCCTAGCTTTCTCCGCTGCCAGGTCTACTTTTGCTTGCGCTATCTCCTGTCGCAGCTTATCCACATCTGCCTTGTGCTGGTCCTGGTTCTCTGGGGTTACCTCCGTCCCCATCAGAGTCGCCAGAGCCTCCAACAGATCAGTCAAGACTTGAGTCGGCGGGCGTGTTAATCCGCCCGCGCCTGCCGCAGTTGGCGTCGCCTCGGGTGTTACAGCCCCGACGACTGTCAAGCCGAGAGCCGGCTAGGTGCTAGTCATGAAAATCGCCACCCTACTCGGCGGCTCACAGGGGTCTGGAATACTATTACCATCGGACCAGCCCCCAAGCCGCCCGCTCTGCATCTGGTACATGGAGTTAGTCTCACCTGTGGAAGATTCACCGTCGTAGAGAACAACCGTCTCACCGCAAGATCCAGAGCCTCCAATGCCCTGGATGTATCCAACAAACGCATGCTTCACGGCGGGCTGAGCCCGAGCGGGTCGTGCACGCTCAGCCGTCTCGATGATGTCGGTGCAGGTGTCCGGCTCAGGGCCCGGCTCGCCGATCTCGCTGATGAAGACGTGGATTCCGTCGAAGGGGACCCGGTACCCGTACTCAATTGAGCCGGCCTCTTGACCCCAGCCTGCATCGTCGATGTAGATCTTGCCGCGACAACTTTTGGTCATCTGTCCCACAGCGTATCCCTTGAGCCCCTCGAAGTTGCCCTTCAAGAACTCAAACCCACCGTGCGTAGGCCCCATGGTGGGCGCCAACTATCGTGGAGTTGCCACGACAGATGTCCTAAGGAAAGGACTTAATTGTGGAGCCATAGCGACGTTGTTAGCTTAAAGGGGTTAAAACGGGACAAAAGACACGGGAAGTTTATACTGGTTCGACCCCTTGCGGTGAGGGTAAATCCTAATCCAGTTTGAGGTGGAATTGCTGGGGTGTCTATTGCTAGGGAGCGAATACGCTTGCCTGGCTCTCGATCTGTTGTTTCTTGGCCTAAGCCGCTGTTGGGTCGTCCCCTTATATACACGGGTTGATGCCTTGTGGCCTATGGAGTCCCGGCCAGCTCTTACAATCGTGTCCGGCTCGGTGACCCATTGTTACATGCCTTATGATACAAGTTAAAATACATGGCGGTTTACACTTACATGCCTTAAGCCGCTCTGGGCTTTGGGCCCTTTATACATTACTCTTATTTGAACAGTCATCTTAAACTCTCTTCTAGGCTTGGCACATGAACCGCCATTGGGTAACCCGGCCCCTCCTGGGCGGGTCATACCAAATAGTTATATCCTGTATGTACGTATGTGGCCGTATTTTTTGGCATCTGGTTGTACGTACTTGTACATGGTTTTGACTGGACTGCCTGAACTGCTACCGCTCCTTACTCGACCATGGTTCATCGTGGCAGACAGACAATGCTACATACACTTTGACTGGGTAGGTCCCAGCTATCAGGGAGGATAAGGACTCTCTTCCTTGCGTGTGAAGATATAGCTGGTGGGTCTCAGCTGTTACGGGGAAGAATCAAGTTTATGCCTGTAATATGGACGCACTCTCTTGCGTGCGAAAATGTAGCTGGTGGGTCCTAGCTGTCAGGGGAGAAACATTTTTTTGCAAAATACGGTGGCCCTTCCGGTGGGTCCTAGTTGTCAGGTTGAGGAATCATTTTTTGCACGTAATAAGGAGGCACTTCCTTCTTGCGGCCGTGGACCCAGCTGTCAGCCTCTCCACATACAGTCGTCTTCCAATGGAAGTCGTTCCTTGACAATGTTGACCACGCTGCGTTGAGAGAACCAATGCGGGGATGACGGCAAGGCCTGGGAAGGGAATGACCAGGAGCCGGGGAAGACTCAACAGTTGTTTCCCATGCGGAGGGGAGTACGAGGGTTTACTGCTTCGGCTGCAGTGTGAGGCTGCCATCGCCGGAGAATAACAAGAGGTCTGGGTGAGTACAGGGATGACCGGACCAGTGATGGTAGTAGGGTGGGGTGGTGAGGCCTATGCGGCAGCATAGCCGGCCATGGTTCACAGGAGCAGACGACACAGCCGGCGATAGTTTGGGCGGCTGGAGCAAGAAGACTAGAGGTTGAAGAAGCTCAACAGGCGTTGGATGGACATCGTATGGTTGCTGCAACTAGACTCGTTTATATTGACTAAGTTGACAAATCTTGCGTCGCTGTCAACTTAGTAGGCCCACATGTCAGCCCCCAAATATGGTGGATCCCAGCTAGCACGGGGAGTATTCTTTTTTTATGTGTAATAAGGAGGCACTTCCTTGTGTGCGAAGATATAGTTGGTGGGTCTGAGCTGTTAGCCGGGGGAATGTTTTTTTTGTGCGAAATAAAGAGGCCCTACGATGGGTCCCAGCTATCAGGGAGAAGGATTTTTTTTGCCCGTAATAAGGACGCACTTCCTTGCGTGCGAAGGTGTAGTTGGTGGATCCCAGCTGTCAGGGGGAAAGATCATTTTTTTTGCCCGTAATAAGGACACACTTCCTTGCATGCGAAGATGTAGCCGGTGGGTCCCTGCTATCAAGGGAGAAAACATTATTTTTCAGGGTAAAAAGGATGCAGTTGCATGCATGCGTCCATGGGCGTGGTGCGTCCCCACTGTCAGCCTCTCTATAGTCATCTTCCGACGACTCTCGTTTGTTGACCACACCATGCAGAGCGCGCCAAAGCCGGTGGACGACGGCGAGGCCCTAGATTGGAACGCCTCGAAGATGGGGAAGACGCGGCAATGGAGTCGCAGATGGAGAGGAGTGGGAAACTTGACTGGTTCGGGTGCGGGGTGGGCCTACACTCGGCAGAGAATAACAAGAGGTGCGGAGGAGTGGAGGGATGGCTAGCCATCGGTGGGGTAGCGTTTCGCTGCGAGGCGCGCAAAACAGCACCACTGGATGCCGGAGGCTGGAGCAGGCGGTCCCGGCATCGCTGGGGGAAGAAGACGAGAGATTGATGAAGAATGTCGGTTGTTGGATGTAAATCCAACGCCTTGCTTAGGCTTCGACCTACTAGCCCACATGTCAGCCAGTCCATTTGTTTTTAGTCCATTTGGTGGGCTGGGTGAAACGATGATGTAGCGTCTATGCAGCCCATTTTTATATTATATTAGAATTTAAACCCTATTTGCATTTTTCTCGAAACCCGCACTTGCTGGGCTGGGAAAAAATATCATGTTGGGCTGGACGAGAAATGTTATAAAAACATAAACACATGATTGCACATCTATTACTGCATTGGTCAGTAAAATCTTTGCAAGCTTATGTACGCAATCACCAAGAGTTAACTTGCCAAGTTATATATAAACAATTGTTACTATTATTTTGTAAGAACTTTCGATTTACGAAATAAAAAATTATTTTAATTCGATGAGTTAATAGAAAGTGTAGCATGAATGAGTGTCTTGTGCAGGTCAACTAGCCCACATAACCTATGCGGCTATGACATGTACATGCAGATCTTGGACATGAGGGCGTAGGCTATGTAGGCTAGATTAAGAGGTACCTCCCACATGTTCAGGTTCTTGGTATCAACGTCTTCTGTCATGTTGGCGTAGCAGGGGTCGATGTGATAGCCTGGCTTATTAGGGATGATAGACTACTTATATCAATAAGGAATTCCTTCTTTTCCGGAAGCCCATTCGGACAGAACTCCAAATTTAAGCGTGCTTAGCTTGGAGCCGTTTCAGCATGGGTGACCGACCGAGAAGTTTCTCCCGGGTGTGCACGAGTGAGGACAAAGTGCGCAGAAAAGACTAGTATTGATATGTGGGGCCAGTCTAGATCCCGCCAGGAGTAACGACCACCGACGGGGTGTGTCCGGGGCGTTACAAGTTGGTATCAGATCCGACCCTCACGGTTACACAGATGTTTGCGGACAAGTGTGCGGTCATGTTGTTCATGACGTTTGTGACCCGTCGTGGCACACGGCATGGCACACGTACCGGACTGGATGCACAGACGTATTTGCCAAGAGGGAATGTTCTTGTGGCCCGACGAGGACGTTGATTCCTCTAAGTGGGGGTGTATGTGATAGCCTGGCTTATTAGGGATGATAGACTACTCATATCAATAAGGAATTCCTTCTTTTTCGGAAGCCCATTCGGATAGAACTCCAAAGTTAAGCGTGCTCAGCTTGGAGTAGTTTCAGGATGGGTGACTGACCGGGAAGTTGCTCCCGGGTGCACATGAGTGAGGAAAAAGTGCGCGGAAAAGACTAGTATTGATATGTGGGGCCAGTCTAGAGCCCGCGAGGAGTAACGACCACCGGCGGGTGTGTCCAGGGCGTTACAGTCGATGATGGCCGCGACAAGGTCAACCACGGAGTCCTCCTGCCCGTTCCCGATGATCTTGTATTGCTTATGGATGTCGACAAGCTTGTTCCACCAGATGCTCCAGAACCTCTGGTGGCCCTACAACAGTGGTAGACAAGAACCTCATCCCACATGCATACCTAGGTGACAGCGATCCACTGGTCCCTATCAAGAGACGAATGGATGGGCACAAGGCCTAGTACTGCGACCTTGTGCTTTCTCCTCCTGTGGGTATTGCTTGAACTTGGCGAGGCAGAGCTTCACCGAGTCTAGATCATTGGTGCACATCACATTCAACTTGGTGCTGCAATGGGTCTAAACGGCGAACTCAAAGGTGAAGTCCATATCCAGAAGGCTCACCCCTCGGATCACCATTGGAGTCTCTTCTCACGCAGAGTTGATGTGGTGGTTCCTGTTTGTGGGGATTGGGGGCAGGGGGTGATGAAGACGATCTATGTGTACTTGGGGGCGACACCACGCAGCAGCAGTTCATTTTTTCAATCTTGGGGAACTGCAATCAATGGTGAACGAGTGGGTAGGCGGTGACAACAGTTAGTTTTTCAGCTCTTGGGGAACTGCATCCAACAGTAAACTGAGTGTGTACAGGCGACAACAGTTACTACACCTCCCTCACCCACTGCACGGCCAGTAGAACATGCCCCCTCGGGTTCACGAGCGGGTCTATATTGGTACTGTTATAGCAAGTGTTAGTGGTCACTTTGCATAAATTTTATTAACTTTAATTAAAATTTATTCTTAAAACAACCAAAGCATTGGCTCGTTCTATTAGTGCCACAGGAGAAACATGCACATCAATTAGAATTATTATTCTCAGGACACAAACGATCAACTCATTTGCCGCACTTTCACACACAGAATACTACCAAGTTTGAACAACTAGTTATGGTTGTTGTCCTTTGCATCATCATGCTGTGTTACCCAGCTTGCAAGATTCAAAACCAACCAATATGATTCAAATAATAAGTAAAACAAAGATGCCTACGCATCACAATGATTCCCAACTTGCAAGATTCAGAAACAACCCATTAGATTCAAATAATAATAAGTACAACAAAGATGCCTACACATCTCAATGACTCACAGCTCAGAGCCAATTGTAACTGTACAACTCAAACGTTTTGAGAATGTGAACAAATAAAAAAATGATTAATGCTTCATGTAAGCAATTTGATCCAAGGATTTGCTTAAACATTGAAACCGGTCCTTTTTAAGGTCACGCGGGTCAAACATTGTCACCTGAAATATTCTGCATAACTGGTGGCACTACCACTTCCAATATATGCACAAGAGGACGTTCTGGATTTTGAAGTAGTGTGTACAGAGCCTCATCCTTAGTATTTAACAAATACACATAGCGGAATCTAGTGGAATCATCAATCAACGACCTGAAATATCTCTTACCACCTTGCACACACGCATGGCACTTTAGAGCCTTTGGATAAAGTGAATCTCTCGTGATTAAATCCACCTTGGCTAGCCGTGTCAAACAACCCTGGGCGAATGCTTTTGACCATCGCAACATCTGTAGTTGAGTATTCCTGTTTGCATAGATAAGAAAGAGCATGACTACTATAATATTGGCACTAGTTAAAACAAATTTATTTCCGAAACAAGAAAAGATTGTGATAGAATAGCTTTATTAAAAAATACAACGTTAGCACCGTATGAAAAAGCACAATCATGTTGATAAAGTATATTACTGACCTGTGTGAGATGACTTTGGGAGATCAAGTTATTCTTCATGTCCCTGTATCTTGCCATGAATACGATTAGTTGACATCCATTAACACCTCAGTGTAGCAGTAGAGAGGGGCCCTACGCCGCCACAACTTGATGTGGTGAACCTGTAGATCCACTCGGATGATTTAATTGATGCGACCTTTTTCTACAGTCTGCCTAAAATGAAGCAAAGATTACATCATGCAGCTAGCAAGAAGTACTTGCTATCATGAGCTGGCAGGTTCTTCTTTAGTAGTTGCACTAAAATTGAGCAACATTAACGTTAGCTGTCCTGCTCATGCAATGTGCAACTATAATTCGGTTATCCTTTTGTGCAGTTCCACTAAAATAAAATTCCATTGTGGTGACAGTGATGACTCATCTTGCAAAGGCTAATAAAATGTTGCACGAGATTACTAGCAGAGTTTGACGGAGATGTTGGAAACTCCAACCAACCTTTGTGCAGTTCAACCAAAATTGAGAGACGTTGCCCACGTGACATTTTAGTTGAACTACACAAGACACTCATTCCAAAAAAGTGTTTTGTGCAGTTCACCAAAAGGTCACAATAGTAACAAGGTGAAATGGATATCCCTATCCGCACAAAAAGATAGAAATAAAACGATTACTGGTCACTAACAAGATATGAAACATACACGAAATGATAAGAAGCATCTTCATTATGTTCATGGCAATCACGCAAGAACAGTAGAAATTTTAAAACGGTGGCATTACTTCATGTTACCAGAAGCATTACGATCAACAATGACATTCATCAAATATGGGATTACTTTAATGGTGGCATTGCTTGTTTACCAGATACAATAGATCAACAACAGCTAAAGAGTTGGTTTAAGGGCATGGGACAGTGGGGACACCAGGACACTCAGCAGCGTAAAGAAGCAACTTACTTATCATACTGGTAAAAATAACAGCAGTACCATTTGTAACACAGTTTAATTGCATCATATTACTGGAGGCATTAGATTAACAATAACACTGGTTAGACATGTCCTTATGGCAACAGTGTCATTGCTTCATTTTGCATGCGCCCTTACATTAACAACAACAAAAGATTGGTATATGGACATGCGACAGTGGACGCATCAGCACAATGTACCTACAAGGAGGCATAAAGTGGTGATGCCGAGTTTGTTCATACTTTGTGAGGGCAGCAAATCTAATCCTGGACATACTCTGTTGACTTGTCCACCAGCCGCCACTTTCTATCCTTTTTCAGCAAATAATAGATATGTTCCTTATCCAGTTTGTATTGCCTTTTCCCTTTATTTCCCTTTTCAACCAAGAGACCGGTTGGGTATTCAGTCTCTACTACTCCCCCCCCTGTTATTTGCGCTTTGAATCAAGTCCTATATTCATGCTAGTACGACTTTACCCCCTTTCTTCGTTGCTTGAACAAAGTCCTAGATTCGAATGCATGAAGTAGCTTTACCTCTAATAATACAAAAAAATAGGTGGATTTGGAAGAGCTGATGGAAGTAGAAAAGGATCCACATGCACACACGTGGGGAGCTAGGGCAGTAGAGTAAGGCCACTTTCGAAGCAACTTATACCTGAGGGTCATCGGGATGTGGCTAGGAGGCCGGCAGTAGGTTGGATCTGCCCACAATACGGCAGGGAGGAAGAAGGGTCGGAGGACCTCCCGGAGTCAGCGTTGTGTCAGAGAGAACGACACGGGCAGAGGATTCGGACCGACCAACAACTGTGGGTTTCCACCTGATACATCTCCAACGTATCTATAATTTTTGATTGGTCCATGCTATTATTTATAATGTTTTGGATGTTTAATGGGCTTTGTCATACACTTTTATATCATTTTTGGGACTAACCTACTAGCCCAAAGGCCCAGTCCAGATTGCTGTTTTTTGCCTGTTTCAGGGTTTTGCAGAAAAGAAATATCAAACGGAGTCCAAACGGAATGAAACCTTCGAAAGATATATTTTTGGAGAAAATCACGCATGGGAGACTTGAGAACCACGTCAGGGGAGCCACGAGGTGCCCACGAGGGTGGGGGGCGCGCCCCCTTCCCAGGGCGCGCCCCTGTCTCGTGGGGCCCTCGTGAGTCCCCCGGTGTCCTTCTTCCTCCTATACAAGTCTACGTACCCTGAAACCATCAGCAATAGAGAGAAAACCCTAATTCCACCGCCGTATCCTTCTGTTCCCGTGAGATCCCATCTTGGAGCCTGTTCTGGAGCTCCGCCGGAGGGGGGATCCATCACATAGTGCTTCTACATCATCATCATCGCCCTCACCATGAGTTGTGAGTAGTTTACGACAGACTTTCGGGTCCATAGCTAGTATCTAGATGGCTTCTCTCTCTCTGGATCTCAATACAAAGTTCTCCTCCGTCTTCGAGGAGATCTATTCGATGTAATCTCTTTTGCGGTGTGTTTGTCGAGAGCCGATGAATTGTGAGTTTATGATCAAGATTATCTATGAGAAATATTTGGTTCTTTTCTGAGCTCTTTATGTGTGCTCATAATATCCTTGCAAGTCTCTTCGAATTATTGGTTTGGTTTGGCCTACTAGATCTATGGTTCTTGCAATGGGAGAAGGGCTTGGCTTTAGGTTCAATCTTGCGGTGTCCTTTCCTAGTGATAGTAGGGGCAGCAAGGCACGTATTGTATTATTGCCAACGAGAATAAAAAGATGGGGTTTATATCATATTGCTTGAGTTTATCCCTCAACATCATGTCATCTTGCTTAAGGCGTTACTCTGTTCTTATGAAATCAATACACTAGATGCATGCTGGATAGAGGTCGATGTGTGGAGTAATAGTAGTAGATGCAGGCAGGAGTCGGTCTACTTGTCTCGGACGTGATGCCTATATACAATGATCATGCCTAGATAGTCTCATAATTATTCGCTTTTCTATCAATTGCTCGACAGTAATTTGTTTACCCGCCGTAGAATATCGTTATCATGAGAGAAGCCACTAGAGAACACTATGGCCCCCGGGTCTATTCTCAACTTATCAATCTACATCTACTTTACTTTTTCCACCTTTACTTTCTGTTCTTATAAACAAAAATACCAAAAATGTAAACTATCATCTCTATGAGATCTCACTTTCGTAAGTGACCGTAAAGGGATTGACAACCCCTTATCACATTGGCTGCGAAGTTCTTATTTGTTTGTGCAGGTGCGAGGGACTCGCGCGTGGTCTCCTACTGGATTGATACCTTGGTTCTCAAAAACTGAGGGAAATACTTACGCTACTGTGTTGCATCTCCCTTTCCTCTTCGAGGGAATACAACGCAATCTCGAGAAGTAGCACCTCGCTCGCTACTGATGACCGCGTGAACGATGCACCTAGTCCCCTACACACACCGGCCGAAGGGATACGACCGGATCTGTGACCAACGATAAGCAGAGAGAAAATGTTGCTACCGCTGTCTTGTTTAAATCTGGAGAGGGTGGGAGAATGAAGAGAGCAACCCTAGTAAAGCCAGCGCTCAGACCCCTGCCTACGTATATATGGAGTGATTATCATTTTCTCTCCACAACAAGCGTTTCTATTTGTGTACATGGCAGTAAAGAAAAGAAACTCTCTATTTAATGTGACTAACTGTACTACTCCTACTTACTAGTACTAGTATTGTTCACTTGTGCTCCCCGGCCCTCCATTCATTGAACAACCCCACAGGTGAATAAACATACAATACTATTTATATAGAACGAACAAGTCGAAACTATTTTTGCTTTGAGATATCAATGGTACAGTTTGACCATATTGCATCAATGGACTCCGTACATTGAAGTAACTTATACATATAAACACATGCACGGTTTACATTCTGAATCACTACCTAAAGCTTGAACTGTATATTTGTTTACATGTGCCACCTTTTATTTTGGTTTTCTGCTCCATGGCGCAATTCATCGATACAAAATTATACTATGAGTAGTTAAAAGTTGAGGGCGGGGCTTTTCCCGGGCAGTACACGCGACAGGTTTCGCGTAGCCTGTTTGACAGAGAGGCAAGGAGGGCGAGGGAGTACCAGATTAAACTTACTGCTGCAAAGGTAGGGCTGTGCAATTTGATGAGGCGTTACTGCTGGAAACACGGGGTCTTGTGATATGACTACTCACTATAGTCATTAACTACTAGCGTGTGTGCATGTGTCCGTGCTATAGCTAGCTCTTCTCCCTCATTTATCTCTTCCAATTCTAATTCATCCGACACGCGATGGGCGGGGTGGGTATTTGCCGATAGTTGGTTTGCTCAACTGCGGCCCCATCTGACAGTGAAAATGCTAAGACAACAAGCTTTCTCTAGCTTGAGCAGCGTGCCGGACAGACCGTGTGGGAGTGCGACACGAACGACACATGTGTTAGTGTCAATACCGGCAGATCTCGGGGTAGGGGTCATGAGCTGTGGATCGTGGATGAATGGGTAATAGGAGATAGGGGACACGATGTTTACCCAAGTTTGGGCCCTCTCTATCAAGGTAATACCCTACTTCCTGCTTGATTGATCTTGATGAATATAGAGATTACAAGAGTTGATCTACCTCGAGATCATATGTTGTGGTCTAAAACCTAAGTGTATGATAAATAATAATGATCTAGCATATCCCTATCGACTAGCCTAACCTCGGCTTGTATAATGACAAGAGTCCTAGTCGAATACGCCAGTGGGGAGGAGTCCTTGTCTTGATCACCAAGTCTTGTGGAATCTTCCTTGTGTATACATCGGTTGTCCGAACTGGCCCATGAGTGAATGGCCATGGGGGTCCTCGGCCCAATCCAACTGATCGGGAGACGACGTGGTGAGTACCCCCTAATCCAAGATTCTGTCAGTAGCCCCCCTGAACTGGTCTTCAAGTTGCGAACGCTCCTCGATGCTTCCGAACTGTTCTTTGTCTTCGGTCGTCGGTCTTGAAAATTGGTTCAACAAATCTTCCCATCTTCTATCTTGAGGGTTGCCCAGCTAAATCTAAAGATTTTACACGCCGCGTATCCGATTAGCCCTTTAAGTCTTCGGCCATTATCAATGCCTTGTTATTTTTATGCCACACCTCGGGTCTGAAGTGTTTCCTGTGCGGCCGTGTCCTCTTGCGTTCGAGCTCCAACGCTGGACTCTATCCAAGCTCCAACGCTGGACTATATCCAAGCTCCAATGTCGGACTATATGCAAGCTCTAACCCCAGACTGTATCCAAGCTCCAACGCTGGACTCCATCCAAGCTCCAACGCCAGACTATGTCCAAGCTCCAACGCCGGACTGTATTTGAGGTTTCATAGATCACCTTGGTTCAAAAAAGTTGAAGGAGTTTAGCCGAGCTATATACCGAACTGCTTCCGAGGTGGCTCAGCACCTCGGTCATGGGCAGATTGTTTGCGGATTTTATTTCCGATGCGTGTAAATTTATTTGCTGACGAGATGTATTGCCAGTAGCCCTCAAGCTGTCTGTTGGCCAAAAATCTGAGATGCACCTGAAGGAAAATATGAAACCGTTGATCCTAGTAGATCCTGAGACTCAAGTCGTGAAGTCGGCCCGAGGATCAACTCCTAGCTCGGCAGCATACATATGAATAGAAACACAGTGTAATTTATTGGAGGTAATAGTGATCGGCGGAGTGGCCCGTGAGAGAGGGTCGTGAGAAGTCGCCGTGATATATCAGCTTGATGCTGGATAAGTCCCAAATGGTACTTATTGTTGTCCGAAGGCGCGCTTGTCGATAGTTCGGTCATGTCGAACACTAAGCACTTTGATTTTTTTCTGTATTGAATAGGCAATATAGTAGCCCCCGAGCCACTGGTCGGGTGGCAACACCAGATCAGGGGATCGATGTGCCCCTTTAATATTTATTAATAATGAGCACGAAACCCAGTAGCCCCCAAGCCTTAATGTGGGTACGGGTGGCCAAATTAACAATCGATATCCGTTTTACAGAAAGAATATGTTGTTTTTAACACAAACTTCTCGAAAAGAGAATAAAGATCTCTTAAAGGAGCTAGAGCCAGCGAAAGCTGAGCTCGCCAAGCTCGGCCCCAAAGGGCTTAATAGATAGGAAATCGATGTCACTTGGTATTTAGGAGAGCGTTATGTCAGTTGCTCGGTTGTCTCAGCAAGATTATGCCCCTTGCTCTTTAAAAGATGGGCTGTAATAAATCGACTTTACTCACAATTTATGATCCTATGTGTCCAAGTGTTTTTACATCATTATTGCTCGGATCCGCATTGTACAAAACTTTGTTGACCGACCATCAGCTTCAACCTCCTCGGCCAGTAGCTGGGGAGTGTTTGTCCTACTTTATAAAGCCTTTACAAGGGCAAAATTTTACGACAATACGGCCATATGGTTTTATAAACAAAGGTACGCGGAGAGATATGTTTTATTTTTTTTAATGTAAGAAACATCTTCCAAGGAAAATAGTCCCGCTATCGGTTCCTTTCCTTGGGTTGTCATGTTGATCATGATCATGAAACCTCACCTCCGATCAATGTGGGAGGAAAATAGTGAGGATTTAGGTCGGAGAAAGTTTCTGAACTCTGTGGTCTAAATGAACAAAAGAAAATCACTTCTGTCGTTGCTGGCCAATTATATTCTTTAAGATGGTTAGCTTTCAGCTTCTCCCGGTCTGAGGTACTAACACGGATGACCCGGAAGTAACGATAGCGGAGGTGCTCCCTTTACCTCCTAGCCGAACAGTCGGGAACGTAGGGGTAATCACAGGAGCCAAGCAACCTAGCTTGTCCAAAATCTTAAGTAAAATTGATGCATATTTATGGCTTTATAGTGATAATTACGAAAGGCATCGCTTGTATAATGAATACAAACGCTGATGATATATGTTTATTTTGACTCTGTTGTGACCGTTTATCATTTTAAAGTGGCCCATCGTTGGGAGTTTCTGCAATAATAAAACAACCCTTTTGCCGACGTCTCGGTGCCCGAAGGCGGTTGTGTTAGCGGAAACAAGGCAATCAGATATGCGGGCTTTATAACTTTCACTTAGTCATAGGAGCTTAAAGTTGGGAGGCTAGTTACTAGCCCCCAGTTAGTGTTCGGCGACAGCCGAGGTCAAGCCGTAAACACTTTGGCCAATGTTATGAACGGACCGTCGTTTAACACTGGGTGACCTCCATCGATCTTATAGCTTAACACAGTCATCGGATCTCTGACCAGTTTACGCCTATTGTGACAGTCAGTTTTTGGCTTTCTCCACTGAGGCACTTGACCAGTTGAACTGGAAGCACAATCGCAGTGGTTCTCCCTTTACCCTTAGCAGAACAATCGGAAACGTAAGGGTAAGCACGGGAGTCGGGCGACCCAACTATTGACCAAAGACACAATTCGAAACCGATGCATATAAAGCAATATCCGAGAATGTTTTGCCGAAGACTCCTCGGAGTGCCTTGGCTTTTGGTGGGTTCGGCTGTAGTCTAGTCCCGCGTTGATGTTGCCAATGCTTTAAAGGCGTCTGGCATTGCACTGCTCGGGAAGTAGTCCCGATGTGGCGTGTATTTTGTCAACGCCGAGGTGTAGTTCGGCGGGAAAGATGCCGAGTTGTGGGTTGGAAGAGATCTTCCGAGCTGAATAATAATGTTGGGCACCTCGGTCATGAGGATGACCCGCTTCGTAAAACAAAAGCATACAAATAGCTAAAAAGTGCCATAAGCTCGAAAAGCCAAAATAACTTATGTAAAAGCTTGACGTCCAAACTAAGTCAAGTTTTTTTGCCAATCCGAACATTGGTCTTAAAAAAACAGTGTGCTTCTGTCGTGCTTTAACATGACACATCCTATCTTGAAACTTCAAGCGGGTCAGCCTTTGGCTTCAACCTCCTTATCCCGAAGGCGGGGTGTTTCTCTGAGGCCAGTTTAGCAAACTAAACTCGAGCAGCTTTAAAGAGAAACCAGGCTATTCGGCTATTGATCACACACTCGGGTCGAAAAAGGAGCGGTAGAAAAAGACTTTGCAATGACCAAGAAGAAAACACATTTACTATAAATCGGCTCATATAAATTTTAAGAGCCCCCAGTTAACATGGGTAAAGAAAAATTGCTTTTAAAAAACACCGTGTGTGAGCATGGTCGAACCGAACACAAGTTAAAAATTGAAAAAGTTGAGCATGAAAGCGACTTAACTGGTTAATGTGCTCGATGTTGATGACGCAGGACGCAATCAAGATTGCGGTGGGAAGAAGTCCTAGCCCCCAAGAAAGTCCCGAGATGGCCGAGCGAGGAGTTCAGCATTCTGAAGTGGTGACATAGCACGGTCGATGTGGCGAGGCGAAACCCACAGTCCGGCCGAGGCGATGGAGCAGGCCAGCAGTGTGAGACTGAAGTCCCCCGAGTGGATTAATAAAGCGGTGGCGAAGCCGTCGGTCCAGCCGAGTTGACGCCGTAGATCGGCGGGGTGACATCAAAATGCCACATCGATATGGCGTGGTGAAAGCGCTGCCCGACCCAAATCCTCTATCTACACACATAAAATAGTGCGATCCAGAAGTAATAACAATAATATGCTTAAAAAATTCCTCTACTTAATTAATTTATGTGAAGTAAATAATTTAAAGAAATATGGCTTGAAAGCCGAGGTGACGGAGCAAGCCGGTAAGGTGATGTTGCAGCCATCATGCCAGCCGATGTGTCGAAGTTGGTCGGCCGGTGACACCGAAGTCACCGGAGCATGTTGATGAAGAAATAGCAGAAGCCCCCAGTCCAGCCGACGTGTAGAAGCCTCCATGTCAGCCGATGAGTCGAAGTAGGTCGGCTAGTGACGCCGAAGTCACCGGAGTAGGTTTGATGAAGATATGGTGAAGCCTCCGGTCTAGTCGAGGTGATAGAGCAGGCCGGTGAGGAGACGTTGCAGCTGTCATGTCAGCCGGGGTGTTGAAGCAGTTCGACGTGATGGACATCGTCTTGAAGAAGCAACAGTGTGGCCATGCCGACGCAGGTCATAACTTGTGACACTGTCAATGCCAGCTTGATGAAGTGACCATGCGATGATGCCGGTGTGCTAGCTCCGTGTAATCCGTGGGGGGCGATGTCGGTGATGATTTATCCTTTGCAATTCCGAACTCTTGTTTGGCGTACCAAGATGATTATCCGAAGAAGTTGAACTCGGCTCGATGAAGTGACGACCCATCTAGCGCAGGTCTGCAGCCGTACATCAATATTGCCAGACTGGTTTGACACCAGCTTGATGGTGAAGAGTACCTGAGAGAAGGCCTCCATCGAAACGCGATGAAATTTTGCAGGGTTGTTATATACTTAATTCCGCACAATTCCAGCGAAGCAATCGTGAAAGCGACACTCGAGGAGGAGGTGGCGGTGGATACAAGTTTGTCGTCCAGAAAAATAGTGCGGTCGCTCAATGGCAATGTTGACGTTGAGCCCCTGAGCTCCATGGATGATTCCTCCATGATCTTGATAGAGATCGGAGTTGATGTTGATGAACGCTCTTGTCTGAACATGATGACCTAACGTGTAGCACAGTCTTCGGTCGAGCCAAGGTGACCAGTCGAGCCGGTGACGAAGATTGCGACGTCGCAGTTAATCTGCAGACGAGCCATTGATCCTTCGTTGATCTCACAACGGAACTCTCAATGAACGCACCATAGTCAGTGTCAATACCGGCAGATCTCAGGGTAGGGGTCCTGAGCTGTGGATCATGGATCGATGGGTAATAGGAGACATGGGACACAATGTTTACCCAGGTTCGGGCCCTCTCTATAGAGGTAATACCCTACTTCCTGCTTGATTGATCTTGATGAATATAGAGATTAGAAGAGTTGATCTACCTCAAGATCATATGTTGAGGTCTAAAACCTAAGGGTATTGTCAGGGATATTACTAGCAGGTATGAACCGGCTAGTGTAAACCGGCTTAGTTATATTATACTTGGTTGTAATATTCAGTAAAGGCTATAGCCCATAAGATCCTAGGGCCCATGTATAGAATTATGGTTTGTAAACCGCCAAGCGATGTAACTTGAGAGATAAGGAAGAAAGGACAGAGACCGAGGCGGACACGAGTATGAGCCGGCCTCGGGACTCTGTAAACCGGACCAGGCGTCACCTCTATATAAAGGGACGACCCGGCAACGGTTCAAGGACAAGCAAGAATCAACCCGTCGAGACTACAGGCAAGCGATCCGCTCCCTGTAATCCGACGCCCAAGCAATACCAAACCAACTAGACGTAGGCTTTTACCTTCATCGAAGGGGCCGAACTAGTATAAACTCTCTGTGTCCTTTGTGTGCTATGAACCCCTTCAAGCTAACCCGTGCGATGGTTCCATCATCAAGTCCGCTAAATCGGACATCTGCCGTGTTAATTCCACGACAGTTGGCGCCCACCGTGGGGCCTCCGCACGATGGTTTCGAGTTCTTGAAGGGCAGCTTTGAAGGGCTCAAGGGTTACACGGTCGGCCGGATGACCAAGAGTCGCCGCGGCTGGATCTACATCGACGACGCAGGTTGGGGACTGGAGGCCGATTCAATCGAATACGGGTACCGGGTTCCTTTCGGTGGCATCCAAGTCTTCATTGGCAAAATCGGCGAACCGGGACCTGAGCCGGACATCTTCCCCAACATCGTCGAGCCGGCTCAGCGTGCAAGATCGGCCCGGATTCGGCCCGCCATGAAGCACGTGTTTGTTGGAGCAATCCACGGAGTTCGAGCCGAGGACGGATCGGAATCCGATGGTGCAACAGTTGTCTACTCCGACGATGAATCTTCATCCGGAGAAACTGAGTCTTTGTATCAGTTGCAGGACGGCCGGTCTGAGTGCGAGTCCGATGGAAACAGTATTCCGGACCCCTTCGATCCGCCAAATCGGGTGGCTGTCTTTATGGCCGGTTCACAGCCCCCAGTGAACGGGACGACAGCAGAAGCTGGTGTAGGGGGGAGCGGCACGACCCTCTCACCTACTAACGTTCTATCCACCTTGATCGAGGAGTTCACAGCTAAAGCGGTGGAAACAGTAGCTCCAGCAGACAAGGCGCAGCATGATGCAGAGCTCCTTTAGTTAAAGGGCCGGATTGACCAATTAAAGGAGGATCTGGAAGCAAAGAAGGCAATGATAGAAAGGCGCCAAGCAGAGCTGGATGATCAAGCTTTTTATCTAAGGATGGAGCAGGCCTCTGTGCAGGGAGTAAGGGGTCGGAAGTACCAGTCTCGTCTACCATCGGTTTATGAAGCGACGGATCTGTTCAGGACACCCGGGACTGGAGCCAGCAACGATCCGGCTTTAAACCGGAGGGCTCCTCCGGCCAGGGAAGAGCCGGTTCAGCAGCCCACTGCAGAGCAAGATCGGCGGATCACATCTACACCTCACGTTCCTACTCCTCTAGGTCATTAATCTAATCCTTTGGATAACATTGTGGCTGCTGCTACACGTCTGGCCGCTTTACCCGCGGAGGGGACATCCCGGGCAGCATTGGAGGCACGCCGGGTTAAGGAGTTACTCAATATGGTGTTAATACAGCAGCAAGCATATTCTCATAGCAGGGAGAGGCTGCATTCAACACCACGTCCCAGCCGGAGTTACACTAGGCATTGGGAGGAGCCGGAAGTGTCTAGCAGTGAGCGCAGGTGACATCGGCACAGACAGGATAATCCGGCAGGCGCAGCGGCACCAGCTCCGGATATAAACCGGGTTAGATCAGGAGCCCGGGAGGAGGTTCGTCAAACAACGCCGGTTCAGACAGCCACAGCAGAAACAGGAGTTACGACGAGTTCTTTTGGGGTGCAATGTCTTATCCCCGCTTTACAGAGTGTCAAGCTGCCTAAAGATTTTAAAGGGCCCCACAAGGTACCTAATTACACAGCAGATTTAGCTCCAGAAGCTTGGGTTGAAAGTTATGAGATGGCCATGGAGATGCTGGACGTACATGAATCGGCTTGTGCAAAGTATTTTACTATGATGCTTGAGGGTACAGCCCGGACCTGGCTGAAGGGTTTACCCCCGAATTCCATCGGGTCATGGGGGGAACTACGCAGCCAGTTTATCAAAAACTTCAAAGATACATGCAAGCAACCGATGTCAGTGGTAGATCTAGCAGCTTGTGTGCAAGGAGAACAGGAGTCTACAAGTGCTTGGGTGCGGAGAGTAGCTGAGATCTTACACTCCTCGAATGGTATCAATCCTAGTACGGCGATAGTGACGTTGGAAAACAATTGCCGGTTTGAATCTTTAAAGTTAAAGCTAGGACGGCTTAAAAGGGATTGCAATGATATGGGAACTCTCATGTGTGCTCTGGTGAAATATGGGGACTCTGATAATACCAAGTATCCAGAAGCTGAAGGAGACAAGGCAGGAAAGGTTAGCAAGCCTGGTAAACCGGCGCAAGTCAATCCGGCTACTACAAGTTTCTTGGGCAAACGAAAGGCAGAAGGTGGCTCTGACTTCGTGGCCAACACTCAAGTTCAAGGGGGCTTTCAGCATAACAGGGGCAACCCACCTCAGCAAACCGACGGGGGAGGCATCAACTGGAGCCAAGAATTAAATCAGCCTTGTCCAAAACATAGCTCAAGGGGACGACCGGCGAAACACACTATAGGAGAATGCACACCCTTTATGGAAGCCATGATGGGCCGCTTTAATCCTAATGATAGGCCTCCGAATGGCAGTTCAGGCCCAGGGTTCTATGGTCCGGGTCGTCAGGGGAATAACTCCGGATCAGGATATCGGGGTAATAACAATAGTTATCAGAACCGGGCCGGTAATCAGAATGGTCAGGGAGGTTATAATAACCAGGGCAATCAGCCGCGTAATCAGGGTGGTTACAATAACCAAGGCAGTTAGCAGCAGGGACAAGGTAATCACAATAACCAGGGTAGTCAGCAGCGTCAGCAACATCAACCACAATCTGGATATCAGAGTAATCCAAAGGAGTTGAGCAGTGGGCAATACCATGTATTCAATACAAGTCTGTGTAAACGAGATCAGAAGGTTTTGAAGCGGGCAGTTAACGCGGTTGAACCGGCAACACCGCAATTTCTGCGCTGGTCAGAGCAGCCCATTGTATGGAGTAGGGAAGACCACCCAATGCGGGTGGATAATCCGGGCCACTTGGCCTTAGTGGTGGCACCCCAGGTAGGAGGCTATAAATTCACTAAAGTTCTCATGGACGGTGGTAGCAGCATCAACATTTTGTACTATGAGACTTCCCGTCGTATGGGCCTGACGGATAAAAAGTTAAGGCAATCGAACACAGTGTTTCATGGGGTGGTCCCAGGTAAGTCAGCTTATCCGGTTGGAAAGATTGACTTGGAAGTTACCTTTGGAGATGAGCATGATTCCATATCAGAGATGATAACTTTCGAAGTCGTCAAGATCAAAAGCCCTTATCACGCTTTTTTGGGAGGACGGTTTATGCTAAGTTTATGGCTAGGCCATGTTATGTTTATCTGCAGCTCAAAATGTCGGGTCACAAGGGCACGATCACGGTTCATGGAAGTCGCAAAATAGTAGTGGAATGTGAAGAGGGAGATGCAGCTTATGCGGAGGCAGTATGTGCCACAGAAGAGTTGAAATTTTATAAAGATAATGTTGATCCGGCAGATATGACTCCGCTGAAGAAGCCAACTACAGAGCATGATCCGGCGTTGAAGTTCAAATCGGCAGAGGAGACCAAGCAAGTTGATTTTGTGCCAGGAGATTCGTCCAAGCAGTTCACTATCAGTGCTAACCTTGATCCCAAATAGGAAAGCGCGCTCATCGAGTTCATCCGTGAGAACCGGGATATTTTTGCATGGAAGCCTTCTGACATGCCAGGTATACCGAGGGAACTCGCTGAGCACAACCTTAACATTGATCCGAAATATAAACCAGTTAAACAATATTTACGCCGCTTCAACGAAGAGAGGCGCAAGGCTATAGGGGAAGAAGTGGCCAGGCTTTTGGCCGCAGGATTCATAGTGGAAGTCTTTCACCCAGAGTGGTTGGCTAACCCGGTGCTGGTATTAAAGAAGAATGGGAAGTGGAGAATGTGTGTGGACTACACAGATCTCAACAAGGCTTGCCCAACTGATCCTTTTGCTCTCCCTCGCATTGATCAGATCATCGATGCTACAGCGGGATGTGAGCGGCTAAGCTTTTTGGATGCATATCAGGATATCACCAGATCAAGATGGCAGTTAAAGACCAAGAGAAGACGGCTTTCATAACCCCTTTTGGTGCTTTTTGCTATGTATCTATGCCTTTTGGACTCAAGAGTGCTCAAGCAACTTACCAGCGTTGCGTTCAGAATTGTCTTAAGGGACAGATAGGGAGGAATGTTCATGCCTATGTGGATGACATTGTGGTTAAGTCAAGGAAAGAGGAGACAATGATAGAGGATCTTAAGGAGACTTTTAACAATCTTCGGGCTTACAAGATGATGCTTAATCCGGAGAAGTGTGCCTTTGGTGTTCCGGCAGGTAAACTATTGGGATTCTTGGTCTCAAACAGAGGAATAGAAGCTAATCCGGAGAAGATCAAAGCCATTACATCTTTGACTAAGCCGGTTTGCATCAACGATGTTCAGCGTATCGCTGGTCGGATCACAGCATTAAGCCGGTTCATCAGCCGTTTCGGAGAGAAGGCGATTCCGCTCTATCAGATGTTGAAGAAACAGACCGGTTTATATGGAGTGATGAGGCCAACGCGGCGTTTGAGGATTTGAAGCGGCAACTGGCAAAACCACCGGTCCTGGCTGCCCCTGTTGATAAGGAGCCGTTGCTGTTATACGTCGCTGCTAATGCACGAGCAGTCAGCGTTGCAATCATGGTTGAGCGCAAGGAAGCAGGGAAGGAACACCTGGTTCAGCGCCCGGTTTATTATGTGAGTGAAGTACTTATTGAGTCCAAGCAAAGGTACCCACATTGGCAGAAGCTGGTATACGGTGTGTTCATGGCAAACCGGAAGCTGAAGCACTATTTTCAAGGTCATCCAATAACTGTGGTTAGTTCAGCACCGTTGGGGGATATAATCCAGAACAGGGAAGCTACAGGTAGAGTGGCGAAGTGGGCCATTGAGCTCAGTCCACATGAATTAAAGTATGTACCACGCACCGCTATAAAATCTCAGGCATTGGTAGATTTCATCAATGATTGGACAGAATTACAAACTCCTGAGGAGAAGCCGGATCTTACGTACTGGACTATTCACTTCGACGGTTCAAGACAGTTGGAAGGCTCGGGGGCTGGAGTTGTCTTAACTTCCCCCCAAGGTGATAAATTTTGTTACGTCCTCCGTTTGTTGTTTCCTTGTACTAACAATGCGGTAGAATATGAAGCGTTACTTCATGGCTTGCGGATGGCAAAGGAGATGAGCTTGAGACGGGTCAAGTGCTTTGGTGACTCAGATCTGGTGGCACAGCAAGTTTCAGGCAAGTGGGATTCCCGAGATCCTCTTATGGCAGCTTACAGACGAGAGGTTGAAGCAATTGCAGGATATTTCAAGGGGTATCAGGTGGATCATATAGACCGGCGACGGAACGAAGCGGCCGATGCTTTAAGCCGGCTAGGCTCCCAACGTAAACCGGTGCCGCCAAATACCTTTTTGGATGAGTTACATAGTCCTTTGGTTCAAATACCATCAGAGGAAGACCTAGCTGTTCCTGATCCGGAGGCACAGTTAGTTGCAGCACTTCATATAATCCCGGATTGGACGCAGCCTTACTTGGCGTATTTGAGTCGAGGAGAGTTACCGGATGACGAGATCGAGGCACGACAGATAGTCCGGCATTCTAAGTCCATGACAATTGCAAACGGAGAGCTTCATCATCGCAGTACTTCTGGAGTATTTCAGCGGTGTGTATCAGCTGAGGAAGGTTGTGAGATTCTTCGCGAGATCCATGAAGGGGATTGCGGTCATCACGCCGGTTCAAAATCATTGGTGGCTAAAGCGTTCCGGCATGGTTTCTATTGGTTAACTGCTCATGCTGATGCGGCAGATTTGGTCCGGAAGTGTGATGCTTGTCAGAAATTTTCAAGGCGTGCTCTTGTTCCGGCGCAGGAGCTCCGGATGATACCAATAACTTGGCCGTTTGCGACTTGGGGGCTTGATATGGTCGGACCATTCAAGCGATCCCAAGATCAGAAAACTCATCTACTAGTAGCAGTGGATAAGTTTACAAAATGGGTCGAAGCAGAGCCTATAAGCAAGTGTGATGCGGCAACGGCAGTCAAATTCATTAAAAAGGTAATTTTCCGGTTTGGCTTTCCGCACAGCATCATCACAGACAATGGCAGCAATTTGTCTCAGGGTGAGATGGAAGAATTTTGTCAACAGGAGCATATTCGCTTAGATGTATCTTCTGTGGCCCACCCTCAATCTAATGGTCAAGCTGAAAGAGCAAATCAGGAGATTTTGCGAGGTATCAAGCCCTGGCTTATGACTCCTTTGCAGAGAACCCCGGGATGTTGGTTTGAGGAGCTACCATCTGTTCTTTGGAGTATCAACACTACACCAAACCGGTCCACAGGTTACACACCCTTCTTCATGGTCTATGGTGCTGAAGCAGTCCTTCCAAGTGATATCCGTCATGATTCACCAAGAGTAATGGCTTATGTTGAAGCGGCCAATGAGCAAGCAAGGCAAGACAGTTTGGACCGGCTGGATGAAGAGCGTGATATAGCTGCAGCACGGTCTGCAATTTATCAACAAGACTTACGCAGATATCACAGTCGCCGGATCAAAACAAGAACGTTCCAGGAGGGCGACTTGGTACTCCGGCTCATCCAAGATCAAACAGATATGCACTAATTATACCCGCCTTGGGAAGGGCCCTTTGTGGTCAGTAAGAATCTGCACAACGGTTCATATTACCTGCTGGACATTCGAGAACACAAGGACGCACGGACATCAGAGGAGGAGACGAAGAGGCCATGGAACATTGCCCATTTGCGGCCATACTATACTTGAGCTATGAGCTCCACTGTATCCTATGTATATATTATAAATAATGAATAAACCGGCACCCTCGGTAAACCGGGGGCTCAGCCTTTTTTCCAATACAAATATCTTGTGAGGACAACCATATATGCGGTATAATATGTTATATTTCAAACATATCGGTCGGTTTAAAACTGATTTTTGCAGAGCTCAGAAGCAATAAAACTCCCCAAAGAACAGGAGGTCACAACCGGTTCAAAAGATGACAATTCAAAGAAACCCTCTGGATGGTATACCATCCAGTGATTGGTTCAAGATCTACCCATGACTTCATGGAGCCATGGAGAACTATATGGACAAACGGGTTTACCCGCATCCATCGACCAGCCCTCTGGACAGTCGGGTTTACCCGCATTCAGTGATTGGCTAGGCCCTCTGGAAAGGCTACGGGCATCCAGTGATTTGCTAAAATTCTTATGGACGGACGGGTTTACCCGCATCCATCGGCCCTCTGGACAGTCGGGTTTACCCGCATTCAATGATTGGCTAGGCCCTCTGGAAAGGCTACGGGCATCCAGTGATAGGCTAAAGTTTTTCTTATGGTTCCTATGGAAAGGCTACGGGCATCCATTGACCGGCCCTCTGGAAAGACGAGATTACCCGCATCCAGTGATTGGCTGAACCTTGCTTTGAGCCTGGCAGCTCTTAAAAAGCCTCGACTACATGGTTTTATTTGCAAATTTGCATTTTTTGGTGTTTATGTTTTATGACTCTTTAAACCGGAGTGGAACAGCTACAGAAGCTGACCACATATCTATAAAGTGAAAAGTCTGGGTCATGAATACCAGCATGAATAAACCGGTGTTCATTATAACCCGGATCATCCATCAGGCAATAAGCCACAAATTTCTGAACAAAGTTTTCGGAACAAGATAAACCGGTGTCTGTTATCAAAACCTGGGTTTGTTATTGGATCCATGAAGATCTTCATCAAGAAATTTTGAGTTCTACCAGATTAAGAGTATTGAGCATATTTGGTCTCAGGTATAAAATTATTTCTGATATGCGTATATATTGGTTTGATGTGTTGAAAGAACAATTTAATCCGTCCAGTGGTAAACCGCTAGGACATATTTTCAGTTTTACTCATGCAGGAACAGATGATACGTAAGATAAGCGACATCAGCCAAAATTTCAATTGGCAAATGCCAAATCAAAATATCCGGATCAAAGCAGATAAAGTTTCAGCTATCCTATTACAAGGCATAGCAAGCCGGACGGTTTAAAAGATTGTTTAAAACAGGGCTGCAACTACAAACAATAAGATATGAGCTATGCTTCCTCCTGCTGCGACGGCTGGGCATCGCCTTGATCTGGAATATCTTCGTCCTCTTGAAGTGGTTGGAAGTCCGGAACACGCCAATCAATCTTCGTCAAAGCCCGGAAGTACATCTTTCCACTGATAAGTTCAGAAGGTTCGATATCTGGAGCGAAGGTATGAGGGCGAACCGGTGGGATTAAATTGACGGTGTCATAAACCGGCCGCTCCACCCGCTCGTTTTGCAAGTCATACCCCGGATGATACCTGGATAAATCGGATTCAGCTGCAAGCTTGCGGGCGAGGGGGCGCATCTCCTTCGTCAAGGTGTGGAGGTCCTTCGCGGTAAAGGTAGAACCGTCTTCTTTAGTATCATGAAATCCAGTCAAAGCTTCTTCCGGATCAAGATCCGGGACCCAGGCTTTAGCCCTGGTAAGGGCCAGGAGGGCACCGCCTCGTGCAGCAGATTTTTTCACTTCTTCTAGACGCACAGGCAGAACAGACAACTTTTCCAATGTACCTTGGATGGTCGTGGGGGCCGGTTTACCGAAAGATGTTGCACTGATGATCCTCTGAGCACCGGAGTACAGCTGCTCGACCAAAGTGTAACATGCCTTAAGTTTTTTCCGTAGGTCATCCCCAAGATGGGTGACACGGCGTCCTGCATATAAATATCACGGTTAAACCGGCACAGATGGAAGATTGCAAGGATAAAGCAGGAGTTCAGATTATACTTACCAAAGATTGCAGAAGTCATCAACTCAATTTGCTGCTTTAAACCGGTTAACTCTTCAGTAACCGGATTAAGCGCCCCTTCGGCATCCTGAACCCTTTTCTCCAGCTCTTTTTTCTGAACCTCAAAAGTGGTCCGTTCTTCTTCAAAGTATTTTTTAAGATCTTCAGCGGTCTTTAAACTCACCTGAAGATCTTTCTTGGCTTTCGAAGCAGCAGACTCTGTCTCAGCAAGACGGTTCCGAAGTTCTTTGATCTCATCGGCATTCCGGTTTAAGTCAGCCCGCGAATACGATCAAGTGATAAGAAGTGGAAATCAGACAAGTTTCAAGCATACAAACAAGTTGTCTACTTGACACTTGGGGGCTAATGGCAGTTGAAGCAATAAACAGCAGAAATTCAAAGTCAAAAGTCTCAAGCACACAAACAAGTTGTCTACTTGACACTTGGGGGCTAATGGATAATTGAGGTATCAGAAGAAATTCTTACAAGTATCAAATAAATAACCAAGCTATCTACTTGATACTTGGGGGCTAATGTAAATATCAATTGTTCAAGCTATAAGTTCCGGTTCACCTTCAACACGTAGATAAACCGGAACTTGGGGGCTGCTATGAGATAGAGGTATATCAAAAGCACAAAGTCAGAAGGAAAAGGATTACCTCATATTTTTCCTTCATCAAATTAATCAAGCCCGCTTCGTAATCTTGGCTGATGTGGAGCCGGTTTAAATACCCAGAATAGATTTCTTGAGCACTCATATCAGCAAGATTGGACAACTCAGTACTCTATTTACCCTTCTCTTTATATAGTTTCTCCGTTTTAGCCGTATGTTTGGCTAAAACGGTGGGCTCAGCCGGAGCAACGAAAGCAGCCCCAGTCACTACAACTTCTGGAGAAGAAGGTGCTGTTGGTGGAGCTGTATTATGAACCGGACTAGGAGATGCCGGATTAACTTGAGGGGAGTTGGCCCGGGCAGGACTTGGCGAATCGTGGACGACATCAGCAGTAGGGTTCTCGGGTACCGAGATATGATCTGTAGGCGCGGGATCTTCAAGAGGAGTTGTAGGCTCGCCTTCTGGAGGAACGGTTGTTGCCGGATCAACCGCCGGATCATCTGCAGAAATCTCAGTAGTGGGTTTGTTTGCCTTGTGTTTTTTGCTAGGCTTTGGCTTGCTGAAAAACTTTGCAAAATGAGTTAACATTGTGAAGCAAAAAAGGTAATTATAAACCGGAAATGTTAAAAGGACTTACCCTGGGACAGTTTTCAATGGGGGAAGTTGCGTAGCAGTCGATTCACCAGAGGAGGATAATGGGGTCTCTTGATAATCAGGATCAGACGGTTTAAGAGGTTTTCGGATAAGCCTGGCCTTGGGATGAAGGAGAGTCGGAGAAAGTATCACCTCAGTGCGACGTTTCCGAGCCGGAGTTAGAGAAATCCCGGATGATTCCACTGCCAGGCCGCTATGGCGAGTGGTCCGACGAAGAGCTTCGTGTTGTTGTTTGTTCAAAAGAAAATTAGGATCCAATTGAGCATAAGGGTGAGAAAATTGATATTTCCGGACTGTCCGACGACTTTTTTGTGGAAGTGGTTCTGAACCGGAAGAAAGGATAGTTACCTCAACTTCGGCCGGTTTATCACCTTCAGCCAACTCCTGTGGAAAGTTATCATTAGATGCAGATATGAATACAGACAAGCAAATGAAAACCGGATTAATTCATACCTCGGAATCCGGATCATCATCCTCGGCGTGAGAACTAGAGTCAACAGCTGCTTTTCTTTTCTTATTAGCAAAGGTCTTCCGGCGTACTTGTTTGCCGGTTTTCTCTTGAGGTTTTCTCTTCCAGAAAGGATCATCAGCCTATTCAAAAGAAGAAAAGACAATTGAAAGGACGGTTTAAAAGAACGGATTACAAAAACATAACAAAGCAAAGCTTACCGCAGGCAACTTGTTCTTCTTATAATACGGAGCTAACTCGACTTTGCTGCAGTCTGCCAAGGAGACGTTCAGCATCTTCTTAGCCGATTCAATAACCTCCGATTCAGAGAGTTTTTCCTTGGTAAACCGTTGAGGGTCGTCCGGTTTACCAGAATACTGGCACATCAACTGTGATCGCTGACTCAAGGGAAGAATACTCCAAGAGAGCCAACAGCGCATAAAATCGGTTCCAATTAAACCGTTGGCCATGAAAGCTTTCAGTTTGGAGAGCTGAGATGCAAACCGGGTCCGTTCAATGAAGCTGAGTCGTTGTGGCAGAGGATGATCTTCCGGAAGACGGTGCTCGCGATAGCCCGGTAGCGGGTTCTCCCCTTCAGGAGAAGTATCAACACAATAAAACCATGACTTGTTCCACTCCTTCGGGTGCGTGTGGAGAGCGGCGTGGGGAAAGACAACGTCTCTCCTTTTCTGGATACTAACACCGCCGAGTTCCTGATGCGGTCCGTTGGTGAATTCCGTGCGCCGGTTCAGGTGAAAGAAATCCCGGAACAGATCAACAGACGGTTCTTCTTGCAGATACACCTCTGAAAATACTTGGAAGTCACAAATGTTGGAGATATAGTTTGGACCTATGTCCTGAGGATGGAGTTGAAAAGCGGCGAGTACATCCCGGAAAAACTTTGAACCGGGGGGTGTGAAGCCTCGAGCTATGTGATCAAAGAAAACGATAACCTGTCCTTGCCTGGGGGTAGGAGGGCATTCGTTTCCTGGAGCCCGCCATTTCAAAACGGATTGAGGACCTAAAGTACCAATTTCAGCAATTTTGACCAAGTCTTCTTCCGTGATGATGGAAGGGACCCAGTCACAAGAGACAAACTGCTTGGCCATAGCGACAGAAGGACAAGTACTGAAAAAAGATAAAGTGTAAAACCGGATTATGCGAGTATAGCAGGATAAACCGGAAGATATCTACGAAGATTACGTAACGGTTTAGACAGGGGACTAATGATATGGTTAAACCGGCAATAACAGGGAGCCATGTCACTGCCGGTTCATAACAGTAAAAGAGGAACAGCTAAACCGTCACGTTCAACTTCAAAAAATTTACAGGAACATGGCATGACAGTATAAACGGGAGTATACTTAGCAGATTCATAAAGGGAAGGAAACAAGTTTTGACAGACAATTAGGGCAGAACAGATCTGGATATGCAAGAAAAAGAAAAATAAATACGCGAAGACACGGGAAGAACTACAAGGGTGAAGGACGGAGCGGATGAATCTACAGGTTATATAAAGTAACAAGATCTAAAGCAAAGAAGCAGCAAAATAAAGACAGGATTTAAGGGCAGAACGTAACAGTTTCAGTGTACAAGGCAAAGCTCTCGTAAAGGCTCTAATGGCGGAAGCGCAAGGAAGAACCCTAGAAGACGCAGATCTATAATGAGGAAGAAAGGCATACCTGGAACGATGGAGATCGGCGGCGGAAGTTCTCTGGTCAAGTCAGGTTGATGCAGCGGCCAGTGAGGTCTTGGCTCGGCGGGCGACGACGGCGCTTCAAGCTCGGGCGGCAATGGCGTTTTGAAGCTCGGGAGACGGAAGAAGGAAGAAGATGCGGGAAGAGAATAAACGGATGGGGGCAGCAGTATTTATAAGGGAAGGACAGATATGAAGCGACATGTGCGGGATTCGAGGGAGCAAAGATCGGATAAAGATCCCTTGATGCCTCAATTTTCGGGATAACCATTAAAACAAAGTCACAGTACAGCTCGCAGCGTTAAATGCGGAGATGATGTCACGGTCAGATTCAATGATTCTCGAGGATGACGTCAGAGCCGGTTTACAAGA
Organism: Secale cereale; assembly: GCA_902687465.1. NCBI lineage: Eukaryota > Viridiplantae > Streptophyta > Magnoliopsida > Poales > Poaceae > Secale > Secale cereale. Next base: position 93,637,910 of record LR738714.1, on the reverse strand, counting down.
AATGAGAAGGCACAGAAGAAAGTCATACAAGACAAGGGAGATTGATATGAACAAGTTCAAATCATTCTGGGGCCTAATGTCAGGGATATTACTAGCAGGTATGAACCGGCTAGTGTAAACCGGCTTAGTTATATTATACTTGGTTGTAATATTCAGTAAAGGCTACAGCCCATAAGATCTTAGGGCCCATGTATAGAATTATGGTTTGTAAACCGCCAAGCGATGTAACTTGAGAGATAAGGAAGAAAGGACAGAGACCGAGGCGGACACGAGTATGAGCCAGCCTCGGGACTCTGTAAACCGGACCAGGCGTCACCTCTATATAAAGGGACGACCCGGCAACGGTTCAAGGACAAGCAAGAATCAACCCGTCGAGACTACAGGCAAGCGATCCGCTCCCTGTAATCCGACGCCCAAGCAATACCAAACCAACTAGACGTAGGCTTTTACCTTGATCGAAGGGGCCGAACTAGTATAAACTCTCTGTGTCCTTTGTGTGCTATGAACCCCTTCAAGCTAACTCGTGCGATGGTTCCATCATCAAGTCCGCTAAACCGGACATCTGCCGTGTTAATTCCACGACAGGTATGATAAATAATAATGATCTAGCATATCCCTATTGACTAGCCTAGCCTCGGCTTATATAATGTACCAGAGGCCTAGGATAACAAGAGTCATAGTCGAATACGCCATTGGGGAGGAGTCCTTGTCTTGATCACAAAGTCTTGTGGAATCTTCCTTGTGTATACATCGGTTGTCTGAACTGGCCCATGAGTGAATGGCCATGGGGGTCCTCGGCCCAATCCAACTGACCGGGAGACGACATTGTGAGTACCACTTAATCCAGGACTCCGTCAACAGGCGGGTTGAGATCCCCTTCAGTACTGTATGGTGCTGTAGTGCGGATGATATGTGAAGCTGGGTCCACACGGCAGTGACCGTACTACATGGTGCGTGTTGAGAAACGTAGCATGCAATTTCAAAAAATATCCTACGCTCACGCAAGATCTATCCACGAGATGCATAGCAAAGAGAGGGGGAGAGTGTGTCCACGTACCATTGTAGACCTAAAGCAGAAGCGTTAGTTCAACGTGGTTGATGTAGTCGAACGTCTTCGCAATTCAACCGATAAAGTACCGAACGTGCGGCACCTCCGAGTTCAGCACACGTTCAACTGGATGATGTCCCTCGAACTCTTGATCCAGCAAAGTGTCGAGGGAGAGTATCGTCAGCACGATGACGTGATGGTGAAGTGATCCACGTAGGGCTTCGCCTAAGCACTGCGACAATATGACCGGAGGAACGAACTATGGAAGGGGACGCCGCACATGGCTAGGAACAATTGATGTGTGTTCTAGGCGCCCCCTCCGCACGTATATAAAGGAGGGAGGAGGAGGGAGCCAGCCCTAGGCGTGCCCCAAGTGGGGGGGAGTCCTACTTGGACTCCTAGTCCTAGTAGGATTCGCCCCCCTTCTTCCTTCTATTGGAGGGGGAAGGGGGGAAGGAGAGGGAGTAGGAGAAGGAAAGGGGGGCACCGCCCCCTTCCCATAGTCCAATTCGGACTCCCCATGGGGGGCACCCCTTGTGGGCTGCCTTGCCTCCCTCCTATGGCCCATGTGGCCCATATGTTTCCCCTGGGGGTTCCGGTAACCCCCCGGTACTCCGATATGTACACGGTACCCTCGGATCTCTTCCGGTGTCCGAATACCATCATCCAATATATCAATATGTACCTCTCGACCATTTCTAGACTCCTCGCCAGGTCCGTGATCTCACCCGGGACTCCGAACAATCTTTGCTCTCCAAAAACACATAACTCATAATACAAATTGTCATTCCATGTTAAGCGTGTGGACCCTACGGGTTCAAGAACTATGTAAACATGACCGAGACACATCTCCGGTCAATAACCAACAGCGGAACCTGGATGCTCATATTGGTTGCTACATATTCTACGAAGATCTTTATCGGTCAAAACATAATGACAACATACGTTATTACCTTTGTCATCGGTATGTTACTTGCCCAAGATTCGATCATTGGTATCTTCATACCTAGTTCAATATCATTACCGACAAGTCTCTTTACTCGTTCCGTAAGGCGTCATCCCACAACTAACTCATTAGTAACATTGCTTGCAAGGATTCTTTATGATGTGCATTGCCGAGAGGGCCCAGAGATACCTCTTTGATACTCGGAGTGACAAATCCTAATCTCAATCTATGCCAACCCAACAAACACCTTCGGAGATACCTATAGAGCATCTTTATAATCACCAAGTTATGTTGTGACGTTTGATAGCACACAAGGTATTCCTCCGGTATTCAGCAGTTGCATAATCTCATAGTCGGAGGAATATGTATTTGACATAAAGAAAGCAGTAGCAATAAAACTGAACGATCAATATGCTAAATTAACGGATGGGTCATGTCCATCACATCATTCTCCTAATGATGTGATCCCGTTAATCAAATGACAACACATGTCTATGGTTAGGAAACTCAGCCATCTTTGATTAACGAGCTAGTCTAGTAGAGGCTTACTAGGGACACTGTGTTTTGTCTATGTATCCACACATGTATAAAGTTTCCGGTTAATGGAATTCTAGCATAAATAAGAGACATTTATCATGATATAAGGAAATATAAATAACAAATTTATTATTGCCTCTAGGGCATATTTCCTTTAGTCTCCCACTTGCACAAGAGTCAATAATCTAGATTACATAGTAATGATTCTAACACCCATGGAGTCTTGGTGTTGATCATGTTTTGCTCGTGGAAGAGGCTTAGTCAACGAGTCTGCTACATTCAGATCCGTATGTAATTTGCAAATCTCTATGTCTCCCTCATTAACTTGATCGCAAATGGAATTGAAGCGTCTATTGATGTGTTTGGTTCTCTTGTGAAACCTGGATTCCTTCACCAAGGCAATCGCTCCAGTGTTGTCACAAAAGATTTTCATTGGACCCGATGCACTAGGTATTACACCTAGATCGGATATGAACTTCTTCATCCAGGCTTCTTCATCCCGATGCACTAGGTACTCCGCTTCACACGTAGATCCCGCGACGACGCTCTACTTGGAACTGCACCAACTGACAGTTCCACCATTCAACAAAAATATGTATCCGATTTGTGACTTAGAGTCATCCAGATCAGTGTCAAAACTAGCATCGATGTTCTAGTAACCATTTACGACGAGCTCTTTGTCACCTCCATAAACAAGGAACATATCCTTGGTCCTTTTCAAGTACTTCATGATGTTCTTGACTGATGTCCAGTGATCCACTCCTGGATTACTTTGGTACCTCCCTGCTAGACTTATAGAGGGCACACATCAGGTCTGGTACACAACATTGCATACATGATAGAACCTATGGCTGAGGCATAGGGAATGACTTTTATTTTCTCTCTATCTTCTGAAGTGGTCGGGCATTGAGTCTGACTCAACTTCACACCTTGTAATACAAGCAACAACCTTTTCTTTGACTGATCCATTTTGAACTTCTTCAAAACTTTATCAAGGTATGTGCTTTGTGAAAGTCCAATTAAGCATTTTGATCTATCTCCAGAGATCTTTATGCCCAATATATATGTAGCTTCACCGAGGTCTTTCATTGAAAAACTTTTATTCAAGTATCCTTTTATGCTATCCAGTAATTCTACATCAGTTCCAATCAACAATATGTCATCCACATATAACATTAGAAGTGCTACAGAGCTCTCACTCACTTTCTTGTAAATACAGGCTTCTCCTAAAGTTTGTATAGAACCATATGCTTTGAAAACCTCATCAAAGCGTATATTCCAACTTCGAGATGCTTGCACCAGTCTATAGATGGATTGCTGAAGCTTGCACACTTTGTTAGCACCTTTAGGATCGACAAAACCTTCTGGTTGCATCATATACAACTCTTCTTTAAGAAATACATTAAGGAATGCAGTTTTGACATCCATTTGCCAGATTTCATAATCATAAAATACGGCAATAGCTAACATGATTTGGACAGACTTAAGCATCGCTACGGCTGAGAAAGTCTCATCATAGTCAACCCCTTGAACTTGTCGAAAACCTTTCACAACAAGTCGAGCTTTGTAGACAGTAACATTACCATCAGTGTCAGTCTTCTTCTTGAAGATCCATTTATTTTCTATGGCTTGCCGATCATCGGGCAAGTCAACCAAAGTCCATACTTTGTTCTCATACATGGATCCCATCTCAGATTTCATGGCCTCAAGCCATTTCACGGAATCTGGGCTCATCATCGCTTCCTGATAGTTCGTAGGTTCGTCATGGTCTAGTAACATGACTTCCAGAACAGGATTACCGTAGCACTCTGGTGCGGACCGTACTCTGGTTGACCTACGAGGTTCGGTAGTAAATTGATCTGAAGTTTCATGAATCATTAGCTTCCTCACTAATTAGTGTAGGCATCATGGGAACTATTTTCTGTGATGAGATACTTTCCAATTCGAGAGAAGGTACAACTACCTCATCAAGTTCTACTTTCCCCCCACTCACATCTTTCGAGAGAAACTCCTTCTCTAGAAAGGATCCGTTTTTAGCAACAAAGATCTTGCCTTCGGACCTATGATAGAAGGTGTACCCAACAGTTTCTTTTGGGTATCCTATGAAGACGCACTTCTCCGTTTGGGTCCGAGCTTATCAGGCTGAAGCTTTTTCACATAAGCATCACAACCCCAAACTTTAAGAAACGACAACTTAGGTTTCTTGCCAAACCACAGTTCATACGGTGTTGGCTCAACAGATTTAGACGGTGCCCTATTTAACGTGAATGCAGTTGTCTCTAATGCAGAACCCCAAAATGATAGTGGTAAATCGGTAAGAGACATCATAGATCGTGTTTGGGTGCTCTGTGGTGGAGACGGTGATGTGTCAACGGGAACTGGTTTACTATATGCCGGGGTTGGGGTTAGAAGGGGTGTAGCTGGTTCTCTGTCCAACTGGGTAGGGGTACAATCTACGTGATTCTGGGTTATGCGTGGTGGGACTGGTTCTTGGGAAAGTACAACCGTGGTTCTATCTCCATCGACAGGTAGCATGATCTTTTCTGAAGACTGTGTTTTTACTCCCACAGATACCGCCATTACCCCCTCCAATTGAAATGGCTGGTAAACAAGAAAAGTAATTGAATGTACACACATTGTAAGATTGACATGTGCAATGGATAGTAGGGAAGAAAACAGGGCATGAAATAATTCACATTTATGTTGTCTAACCAAACATAATAGCAGGACATATTTTCAAATATATGATGGCTAATTAAACAGGATAACATGACACAATTTCACATGTATGATGGCTAACTAAACAGGATAGAATGACATACTTCAAAATATGATGACTATGTAAATAGGATGACATGATATAACTATGCGATGTGTCTATTAAAGTGGTTGGCATGCCATAAATCACATACATGACGTCGATGGAAACATGATGGCATGATAATTCACGGATAGAATGACATAATTCCAAATATGATGACTATGCGAACAGGATGAGATGATATAACCATATTATGTCTTTAGAAAATGGGTTGGCATGCCATAATCCAGATACATGTTGTCTATGTAAACATCATGGCATGATATAATTCAAATATATGATTTATATACTAAGGAAGTGAGCAGAGGGCAATTTCATATATGATGTGTCAACTAAGGAGATGGCATTCAATATCATGTATATGATGTAAAAACTAAGCATTGCAATAGAACATATGGATGATATGAGTAATATAACCCTGGAAAGTTTGAGCATACACCTCAGGGGGATAATAGGACTGATCATCTGCCTCTGAATCCTCCTCTAAAGAGCTATCCATAACCAGCAACATATCTGCTTCACCAGGTAGCATTGTCTGCTCTGAAGACCTTATTTTCACTCCATATTTCTCCATCACCAATTCAAATGGTTGATGCACGGGAAGAGCAGTTGAATATACAAAAATTGTCGACAAAAGCAACGAGAAATACAAAAAAGGACGGCATTATATAATTCACAAATATGACGCTTGGCTAAACAGCATGGCATTGCATAATTCAAATATATAATGCCTTGCAACAAGATAGCATTGCATAATTCACATATATAAAGTCTTGCAAAAAGATGGCATTGCATAATTCACATATATGGTAATTAGACACTAAACATGTGTCATTCACACAAATCATGTCTAAACTAAGAAAATGACATAGCAATACAAGATACCATACACACGATATGAGCAACCTAACCCTGCCAAGTTAGAGCATGCACCTCGGGGGGGGATAGGACTAGTCATCTGTCTCTGAATCCTCCTCCGAGGAGTTATCTTCCTCTTGATTACGATCCGAAATGGGTGGAGGGGGGCTGCCTTTGCGCCCACCATGGAGTGACGTCTGCATGAAATTTTATTGCCACGCAAGGCTCGTCTCTTTTGCTCTACATGTTCAGTTCCATTGTGTACAATAACTGACATTCATAGGAATAAAACATAGTGAGATTATGTAAGGAGTGCATGCACAAATCCAGAGTGAAGGTAGCAAATTGTGGATAGACCCAAAACCAATGATAGCAAGCAGATAATAGCTTTAGTTAAAAAATACAGATAGTGGCTCCTTTAATGTTTGTTTGCACCCAACATGAAACTCATAGTAGACACCTGAGATTAACCAGATGGCAGACATGGAAGAGTGCGACCTCTCTTGCGGACCCGTGTAGTCCTCAAGGTCATATGCTCAGTTGATGATAGTAATGCAGTTGTTGTGGCGGCCGGCGGCGGGGAAGAAGATCTGAGGCGGCGAAAGACAGTGTGGAGAGCGGATCCCTGCTGTGGTGAACCCTTCCGTCATTGGAGGAGCTGAGCTGGGATGGAACACAGCACCGCAGGAGCAGGACAAACCGCACAAGGTTTTCTTTGACACATGTCTATAACAGAACTAATTGTGTAAGGGCTTGTTTGAATTTGAGGATTCTAACAATGCAGGGATAGGAAATAGACATGAATAGGATAGGAATGCACATGCAAAACAGAGAATTTAAAAACACGGGATTTCTGCCAATCTGGGTGTTTTGTTCACAAGAATTGGAAGATCACAGGATGCAAAGAAGCATGGTGAGATTAAGTCAAACCACAAGAAGTGTACAACCTCTTTGGCGAAGCCATGTCGATCTTAGCGTGATTGGGTTGGACGGTGAGGATGCTCCGGCTGACTTGGCTATCGGAGGAGGGGAAGAAGATCTTAGGCGTCTGGAGATGGAGCCCGAGGTACTGCTCTACTGTGATGGAGGGTTTCGTCGTTGGAGCAGCTCTAGTGAGTTGTACGACGCCGAGGCTGAATCAGGACAAGAGAGACAATGTTAACCCGAGTGGAATTCTAATTGCATCTCCAATAGATGACGTAAAATACATAACCACAAAGTGCTAGATGTATACATCAGTCGCTCATCTCTGAACTTAACTGTCGAAACTGAATTTAACTGTCGAAGCTGAACTTAACTGTCGAAACTGAATTTTGTCGTCGAAACTGAATTTGACTGTCGAAACTGAACTTGACTGTCGAAACTAAATTTTGCTGTCGAAACAGAACTTAACGGTCGAAACTGAATTTTGCTATCAAAACTGATTTTTACTGTGAAACTGAATGCACTAGAGGTGAGCCTACACGTCAGTCGACTGACCTTTTCATCTCTGGTCAGTCGATTTTGCAGCCGTTGGATACGAAATCAAGGGCCTGCAGTTCATCTTCAACCTCCACCCCCGTGAGCCGCCAGCCACCACCGACCAAACAGCCGGCCCCCGCCGCCCGCGGCCGGCGGTGCGCCGCCCCGTCCGCCCAGAAAACACTCCCCACCGCCGGTCTGCCGCCACCC
>LR738714.1:93490967-93629954 GCA_902687465.1 Secale cereale | reverse complement strand
CCCCCCCGTGCTAAGCTTTTTCTCCGGCGATCCCCACGCCACCGCCCCACCACCGTCGTCGACCACCGCCCCCACCCTGAACCCTAAGATAGATAGTGGGGTACCTCTCCTGCGAGCCCCCCTCCCCGCTGTGGCTGGTTCTTCCTTAACTCCGGCGAGCCCCCCACCCCCTGAAAATTGACTGACCCAAAAGTCGATTCAGTCGACTGAAGTGTAGTTAAATCGGAGCAGCATCGCAAGCAAGAGCGAGAGCAGTAGCGCGAGCAAGAGCAAGAGCAGAACAGGCAGGGGACCGAGAGCAAGAGCAGAGCAGCAGCGCGAGCGAGAGCTAAAGCAACAGCAACTCCTACTGATGTGGACATCGCCGTAGAGGGAGCGACGCCGTGGAGGAGGTGGCCGGCGACGCTGATGTGGATGGAGCCGCGCCGTGTCGGCTCAGGACCGAGTGCTGGCAGTACCGTGAGATCGAATTAAGAAGAAAATGCGGCGATTAATGTACAACCTCTTTGGTGGCGCCGATTAGGCCGCAACTTCATCCGAGGAAATGGTGATGATGATGCTCTTACGGTGGTGCAGGTGAAGACGACGGTGTGGGAACGGAGGTGGCGCGAAAGACGAGGGGAACGTCGGGGCAGCTCCTTGGAGGTGGTGGACGGGGTGGCTGAACCGGCGGGACGACCAGATCGACGACGGATCCTCATCCGATACGGTGGATGAGGGACGTCGAGGTGTTGCTGTGGACAACATCGTCGGGGAAGAGGCTCCGGCTAGGTGGCAGATGGAGGAGGGTGTGGGGCTTCACGGGTTTTGTCGTTCTCGGGGTACGAATGGGTGGGCGGATGGGATTGGAGTGGGGAACCATGGCTTAGGGATGCGCTTTTCCGAAATGTGGGGTAAGTTACGAAAGTACCCCCACCGATTTGAGGCAGTTCTTTTGGTTCACGGGTATCACGGGCATTTCGCGTGTCGGGATTTCACACGAGGTGGGAGTTTTTGCGCGCGTTGAAATTTTGGAATAACAAGGCGTGGGTTGAGATGGAGGGAGTTGTCGGAGCACAACGAGACAAAGATATATCTTAAATATTTCGGGCTAACAAGGCGCAGGTTGAAGAGGCGGGAGTTTTGCAGCACGATAGACAGAGACACTAGCTTGAAATTTCGGCATAACAAGGCGCGGTTTGAAATTTCGGAAGAACAAGCTTAACGTGTACCAAAAAAAGACAATTTAGACTAGTATGATATACTACGTACAATGTGTTTAACACACAGAACACACACACAGACACCATTTAGACTAGTAAGGTACACGTGCATTGCACGCATGAGATTTGGCAACCAAATTATGAATAAATACCACATTATATCATGTAAGCTTTGAGTAATATATGCATGATGTAGATGTTCGTTTAATTCTTATAGGTCATTTCATTCAAAATCATCTAGTTTTTATAAGAAAGCTAATCTATTTTAAGATTCATGGAATTGTGCGTTGTAAGGCATAAAGTAAAAAACAAATCATGTAGAAAAACATTTGGTCAATTCTGATACGGAAGATTCTACAACAAAGAAGAAGTGCTTGTGTTTTGAGGTTTGTGCATTATGATTAAGTTCAACCATAGTGTCTTCTAGATTGTACATGTGGCAAAATCTGGTGAAATCTAGATGATATCCAACGGCCAGTAGTGCTCAAATTTGTCAGCTCTGCACCATCGGATTGGCCTCATCCAACGACCATCTTTCAAATTTAAAGTTATCCGCACACTATATAAAAAATATAAAATTTAATATATATAGGGGTATAGATATAGATATGTGATGCGAAAGCCACCCATCATTTCCAATTAGAATAGTGTGTCTATGCACGGATGCAATGTGGCCAAACGTTGTCTGCCATCGGTATATCAGATTCAAACCAATCTGACCTTGTTCAATGTGTATACATTGCAACATGCTCATTTCCAAACCACACCGCGCAGATCTCCGTTATATTCATGCATGCATGGGTTTCAAACATCATGATCTCTTATTCAAATATTTGAATTCAACTTTACATTGATTATGACCTCACCTAGTCTTTTACACCCACACATTGGTCTTCTGTTTATAATTGTACCACTAACTTTCTCCCGTGCATGCATGCACACACACTACCAGTCGGCATTATCCATCGCACACATGCAATCTTTTTCTTCAGGTCGGTCTCCCATGAAGGCACATACACACACACACACGCGCATCCCCCTCTCCATCATATCGGGTATTCTTTATCTCCCACGTGCATGCGCAACGATCGATGTTCCTCTGTGTGCGTGTGTGTATAGCTAGGTCTTTCATAGTTTTCCACATAAACCGATCAATCTATATATCTAGTGAGGTATCACCTTCTTTCCCACGTCCACATCGATCAATCTATACCTCTTTATATAGAATTACATATATAGCTAATACATCCACATTAATTATATATCCAACGCCCCCTATCATCATCCATGCCTTCCGCTTCATCTCTCAGACGCGCGCACAATGGCGAAGACAGGGTGCAGCAGGGCCCTGCCCCCCCCTAACATCACTATATGTCGAGGCTACTATGAATGTGATCATTGGACAATTGCTGGTAAAGATGGTTTAAGTTTATGAATTGGCCCTCCTTGTAAAGGATTAGCAATGCTTTGCCCCCTAGCTCATGGGATATTTTTCATGGCTCCGCCACTGCGCGCAACAGCGCACGTTCTTGCCTCCTCTCTCTAAATATCGATCTCGCAGTTGTGCACTCCTTCATAGTCTCCCTCCACTCGGCCCCTCGCACCATCTTCTAGCCCCCCACCGGATTTTGCCACATGTACAATCTAGCAGAGTCCATGGTTGAACTTAAGCATAATGCACAAATCTCAAAACAACAGTGGTTATCCTTTGTTCTAGAATCTTCCATATCATAACTGCCCAAACTTTTTTTCTAGTTGAACTGCCATTATTTGTTTTTACTTTATGCTTTACAACGCACAATTCCATGAATCATAAAATAGATTAAGGGCTTCTTTGATTCAAAGGATTCTCGAAGGAATTTTGGAGGATTCTAATCCTTAGGAATTTTTCCTATCTTGGTTGTTTGATTCGTAGGATCGTAAACCATAGGAATTTTTCCATATGATTCAATTGCACTAGATTTCATAGGAAACATCCCATCCACTCAAACCTCTTTGAAAGAATTCTGCGTTTTTTCTATGCACAATCAAACACTCGTACCATCCTGTAGGATTCAAGACGACATTCCACTATAATCCCATGTTCTTCCTATTCCCGCGTTTTGGAAATCCTACGAATCAAGAGGCATATATGACTCATAGCTTACATGCTACTATGTGCTATTTATTCGTAATTTGGTTGCAAAATCTGACGCGTGCAATGCACGTGTACCTTACTAGTACTTCGAGTATGTGCAAAATACAATGGCACGCTACACTGTGTCTCTCTTACAGTTCATGAAGCCACGTGGCACATGTGGAGGCGTTGACGCGACATCCTTGCGTGGATTGGTCACAGTGATGTGCTGCTGGTTCCAGAAGAATGTACTCGTCCTCCCTGAGCCGCACTGGCGGTACATGCACGAAGCAAAGATGTGCACGCACGCCACGCACGCACTCATTCCATTGCACGCACATGCGGGTACACGGGCGGACGCAATTTTGTACCAAGATCCACCCCATGTGATAATTTGACGCGTGTAAATTCCATCACTTCATTGATGGTCAATTAATACAGCGTATGCAAATTGAGTGGACGTGAGGGCGGAAGAAAGACATTACCACTCCACTGCGCATGAGAGTAGTTAAATCGTGGGTTGCTAGTAGTACTTCCATTGGTCTCCTTCGTATTTTGTGCCAATTTTTGACAGTAACATAATATTTACGCATCTGAGCAGTGTAGTCTGCTTGAAATTTATGTTCCAGTAAACACATCGGGAGCCATTTCGGGCCTCGAAACCAAAAACCATCAATTAATCTTTACCTTGTTCCCATCACATTCGAAAGTACTAGTGCTACAATTAAGTGCAAGCCTGCTCACACCTACCAGTACATACCAAACCTGAACGTGTTCCATGCAGGTTTTAGTACTAGTGCTAGTACTTAGGTTATAAAAAGAGGAACTACCTAACCGAAAATTACTCTACCTTCCTCCTCATAAGTCCTCCTTCTTCGTCCGTCCTTGCCATGGCCGGTGTGTAGAGCTCTAGGTCGAGAACTACTCATAACAAGCGAGCGGCAACCATAGCTGCGGAAAGAAAAAGAGGGTTCGCCGCCACGCAGAGACCTCGAAAGATCTCTCACGGGTAGACGATGGCTCCCAGGAGCACACTAGATGTGGAGACAAACATGCCGAGCTGGCGGTGCTGGGTTCTTTCTCCCTCGACGGCATGCCCGATCAGGTCAATAAGCACCTCAATAAGCAGAAGGAGTTCATCCACGGCTTGGTGGAGCTGCTGAAGGAGAGCCTCGACGACATGCCCTCTGAGCTCAATGAGCAGGGGGAGTTGACCGCCAGCTTGGTGATGCTGCTGAAGAAGAGCATTGCCTCGGAGAAGAAGGCGACCAGCGAAATCCTACAACTTCAGGGGGACAAGGCGAAGCTCTGCCACGAGCTCGACCTGCTAAAGGAGGACAACGCCGGCGGGAAGAAGCTGCATCAGAATAGTAGTTCCTCGATGAAGATGTTGCAGGCCCTCGTCATGGAACAGAAGGAGGAGTTGGTGAACCTACGCATCGAGCACCCGGCTGCTGTCAAGGTACGTAATGCGGCCGTGAAACAGATGATGAAGGCTCACGTCGTGAAATCCCGCGTCATGGACACAATGATGACGATGGCGGAGGAGACGCGCAAGGAGATGGAGGTCGTGGAGGCGATGAAGAAGCAGTTATGACTCCGCAACCAGCAACCCTTCATGTAGTGAGAGCAGCGCCCCAGACTTGTGTGTGCGTCTTCCTTCTTTTTTTGGGGTGATAATCCTCCTCCTTCTTTTGCTCCTGTGTTTCTTATTTTGCTTCGGGTGTTTCACCGCACGTGTCACCTTCTTTGTGAGGCATGAATAGAAGAATGCTAAAAATGAGATGACTAGCAAATTAGATCATTCTTTATCGCCAAGAGAACAATGCATCTTGCTAGTAATATATAATAAGAGTAGAGAGTAGAGGATATGGCACTGGGCTGCCGTGTTTCGTGCTCCTCCGTCGTACTCCACTGGAAAACTTGAGTATACCGCACGGTTCTTTGCTCCTCAGGTCGTCGGCACACAGTCAAATCACAAGGCCCCACCTTCCAGCAGTAATGAGTCGTCAAATCACAAAGGCCCCTCGCCTCTCGTGAAAAGGACCAAGCTAGACTACCTGCCCTCTAGCCTTTTAATAAATTTTGAGCGCGTCTCGTCACATTCCAAATTACTACTACTACCATGATATATTTAATTGCAAACCTATTCACACCAATCACAACCTAAGCGGTTTCCCACTTAGGAGCGTATTAGTAGTACTCGGTTATAAGATGACTGCACATTTCTCCTCAACTCCTCATCCACAAAAAACAATCAAGTCAATCAAGCCATAGCCAGCATGAGTTCTGGGTCGAGAGATTTCCACCAGGGAGAGGTGAGCATGGAAGAGGAAGCACGAAAGATGTCCTGTCTCGCCGCGAAAGCAGCCGACATGTCCAGTCGCGCAGCAGTAGCAGCACAGAGGTCCCGCCGTGCCGCCGAAATAGCACGGAGGTCCCGCCACGCCATCGATGTAGCAGACTGGTCCGGCCACGCCGCGGAAGCAGCAGAGATGTCCCGCCGTGCCGCCAAAGAGCAGGGACATCCCGCTGTGCTGCCAAAGCCTGGGAAAATTTCTCATGGGCAGGCAAGGACTCTTATAGGCGCATGCATGCGATAGTCCATAGCTAGATGGATCAGATCTCCAGCTGGGTGAGGATGCAGGACGAGGATACCGGCGTCATCCGGCAACTGGGGGAGAGCAATGCGAAGCTCCGGAGCGAGTGCGACCTGCTGAGGGCGAAGATCGCCGGAAGGGCGCAGCCGGAGGAGGAGACCGCTGCCGTGTTGTAGAGGACGAGCGTCATCATCAAGAAACTTATGGACGAGAATGCCATGCTCTGCATCGAGCGCAACAGGCTGGTGGAGGAATCCATGGATGCCGCCAAGCAGCGTATTAAGGACATGAAACTGATGAAAGAGATCATCGCCCGCCGCGAGAACTAGTCTTTGTGACCTGCAGCGCATAAAGAAAGTAGAGATCAGCGAGCCAGGTCGTTGTATGCGTCTTCCTTCTTCTTTTGCCCTTGTGTATTTCGGGCGTAGCCGCATGTGGCTTTTCTAATTATCTTCCTAATTATGTAAGACAATTATTATCCACTCTCGTCGTCCTTATATATATTCATCAGTCTTGCTATAAGTCGCAGTAGATGCTATATAGGTCCGTCGGATCTTACATCAAGATCCGTGCAAAATTTTCTTTTCAGATTTTCCTTTTTCTCTCTTAAATCTCAGTCGAGTGAGACATTGCCACACCATTAAACAGAGGCTCGGGCGCCATTAATGGAGACCTTGGGAGAGAGGTGGACGACAAATGGAGGTCAAAGGGCTCTCCTCCCGATAAGCACGCGCAGGGGTCTGATCGCATGCCTCCCGTACTCAAATAGCTACCATGCACGGCGCCTCCTAGCTAATAAAAAAGGGTACGCGTGGCGGCACGTAAATGGTAAATAGAACGCCCATGGTTTCAATAATACGTGTGTTTTCGATTGTAACGTGACAACACTTGTTCCAAAATGACTTTGTTGATTGTTAATGTGTGCGCCTTCGCAAATCGGACAGCACAATGACCATAGCATGTTGGTCCCATGTCATGGCACCAAGCCAAGTTTCATGATTTTCATGCGTGTAGAGATTTACAGGAATTAAAAAACCAAGTTTCTCAATGTTTCCAGCCGAGCCATGACGCCTAGATGTTTGAATTTCATTCCCATTTCTGGCATGGGACCTAAAATTTACCCGAGGACACACATGTGATTTTTCAACCAGCTTTGGTGCACTGGAGCATGTGCTTGTATTTAAATTTTGAATTATGCACACAACGGTGACACGTTCCCTCTCAGAACCACGAGCCTTCTTGAGAGAAGCTCCGGTTTGCAAGAAACTAATACCAAAACTTGTTCCTACTCTGCAATTTTTTTACCACAGCATGGTAGTACCATGACATGACACCATGCCAAGTTTCATGATTTTCAGGCATGTTTTGGATTTACAAGAATTTTAAAACCAAGCTTCTCAATGTTCTCGGCCAAAGCACGATGCCCAGATGTTTGAATTTCATTCCCATTTCTTGCATGGGACCTAGAAAATCACCCGAGGACACACATGTGATTTTTTCAGTCAACTTTGGTGCACGGGAGCATGTGCTTGTAGTTCAAATTTGAATTATACACATTAAATGACCAGAAACTCAATTAATGTATAAAAAAGGCCAAACGAACAAGGAATAATTCCAAAATTTAACAGGTCACTCATATAGTTCTATGTTGCCTCTGTAAAGAAAATCTGGCGGGAGGCAGCGTATATTGTTTCGCACACAAAGGTATAAAGAAATAAAAAAATAAAGAAATTAGCCCTACTTAATTCTTGGGTTCTTATTATTTATGCCACTAGTTGTGTATCACTACTCAGTTTTTCCATTAGAATTTACAACTACTCAAAAAATGCCATCGATCTGTGAGATGCCTGCTCAAAAATTCAATTAGATATCTAAAAATGCTATCGTTAAGTTAGATGTTTGCTCAGAAATGCCATTAGACATTGTTATTTTCACGTCAAACACGTTGACCATGTTACATGACAAAAATAAACACATTCTCACAAGGATAAGTTAATGGTGTCTAGCACAACACACCCCTCAAATAAAACTAAGCACCCTGGAATTCTTTGACAAAACTAAGCACCCTGAAATTCTTTGACAACTAAACTGCTGGCTACAACTAAACTGCTGGCTATATGATGTTGGCCATATATATATTGTACGTATATAATGTCAAGAAACGAGTGGTAGTACTATACCAACTAAAAGATAAAATGTACGAAATATAACGAGAAGAAACATAACATAGTTCTGCTGGGGGCTCAGCACAACACACCCCTCAAATAAAACTAAGCACACTAGAAATTAAACTAAGCAACTAATCCGGTAGACACTTCATTAGAACCACCATGAGCAACGACACTGCCACCTTACTCGGAGTCCTCGTCCACGTCCTCGACTTTGTCCTTGTCCCTCTTCCTCTTGGGCGATACTTCTTTGCTTGAACCGCACACTTGCCTCTTGCTCTTCATCCAACCCTTGTAGATATTGAAACAAAGGTAGCCATCCATTGCAGCATAGTGGATGTGGTCTATATCTAGTACAGTCCACTGCCATGCACGATGAAATGTGTGCGGAGGTTTCTTCAGTTCACCGTACATAGGATGAACCATTGCTCTTGCTAGGGTCAGCATTGAAGGCTGAGAGGAGGACACCAGGCTCTCCTTCTGGAGATCGAAGGGCTGGCCTACAACGAGGCCTATCCGACCCAGGATTTCCTTGTCGTTCCTAAAGTCTACAATAATGAATTTGACTCGGCCGTCCTTGAGGAATTTCTTAAATTCCTCGCACTCAACATCAGCATGGCATATGTGGTAGACCACGCATAAGTCATGCACGCAAACCTGGATCACGGTGGGCTTCTTCTTCTCTGCCTCCTTTAGTTTCTTCTCGCTTCCCAGGACCGTGGTGTACTCAACATCTAGCCCAAAGACCCACTCATCATTTGAGTTTTCGAACATGCGTTTGAAGCAAGCAAGGCATTCTTTCACCGTTGCGGAAGAACGGGTGTAGATGACGTCGAACTCATCGCCGGTGATGGTTCTAACCTTGTATTCACCGTGGATCATGGAGATTTGGGACGCCATGGATTTGGGAGGAGGGTTAGGATTAGTGGAACTACCGTAATGTGAAAGGACGGGACGACTATGAGCGGTTTATGTTGAGTGGGGGGTGCGTGTGAATGGCAGGGTAGTGGCTTGCCTGGTGGATAAATGGATTCATGCACAGTACTATGGGGGCCAAATTAGATGTCATGTCTACTCGACGCCCAATTAAATGGCTTTCGATGTCATGTCAAGCGTTGGGAAAATTACAGGTGATACGAAGCTTTCCATTCTCCAATGATTCGGGCTTCCGAGAGCCCTTGGATCTGAGATCGAACGGTTGCATGGCGTGATTCTAGACCTATGGGTGAATATCCTATCCTGGAGGGTTATTTTGCAAATTTTCAGCATCTTAGCATGCGACCGTTTGATCTCAGATCCAAGGACTGCCAGCAGCCCATATCATGGCCGCGCCTACCACGACCGTCGCCTCGCTCGCGCGGCCGCGCCCTTGGAGATTTAACACGGTGCGTTAGGCTATCTGATGTTGGCATGTCATACATAGTCATCAAGGTTAGCTATAAGGTTGGCTATAAGAGTATTTTTTTTGTTTACTTCTCTCTATCTCTTTCTTCGTAGTATTTATTGCATCTGCCAAGGAGTGACCTCTTCCAATGAAATGGTGCTTAGATGAGGTGCTATGGCCATTAAATGGCTTAGCAACTCAAGTCCCCAATGCATAGGTGCTTAGTTTTTTGTTGCTAAGTTTGCTTCATCTAGGTACACGCGCTTATCACCGTTTCTTCCTAGGGTCACCAAGCTAGTCTCTCTCTTCTTAATTAACTTGGCACATCAGACTTTATGCCTATGTGGCAGGCTTAGTACCTGTAGGATCAAGTACAATAGTGGGCTATAAGCCCGCTTTACATGGCATTTTTGCATATGTGGGGTTTGGGGTTTGCATATGTGGGGGAAAGAGGCAAGGAAAAAGTGGAGGAGTGGGCTCTCAAGCAAGAGCCAGCCTCTACATGGTGGAGCATCGGGAGAGGCACCTGTATGGAGGTGGTCAGGAATCTGGCTTGGCAGTTAAAATGATAATGGCAAGTCAAATCACCGGGCCCCACCTGTCCAGAAGTAACTCACTGTCAAATCACACAGCCCTACGTTTGCAGCAGCCTACTCCCTCGTCTTCTAGGACATCTACCGCGCCTACCGTGCGGGAAAAGTCCCGCCCTCGACTTTTAAACAGTACAGTATACTAATTTTGTATCCATGGATTGCGCCATGGAGCAAAGCCTCAAGAAAACGGCGGTACACATGTACGGAGTATACCGCACGCCCGTCGCGTTCGCATCGCACCCCAGGCGGTCGGTCGGTCTGGCATGCCGCTCTCCGAATGGAACGCGCGTCATATTGCGTTTGCACACACATGTGGCACCGCAATTGAGAACCGATCATAGGCACACTCCCCCGCCCTGCAAGTCGGGTGAGTTAATAGAACTACATACGTTGGTACCTGGACGATCCCTCCAAGACACGGAAGATCAGTTTGTCCATCCATGTGACCAGACTCCAGCAGACACGCCTAGATTGGCTATCGTCTACATATCGTGCAGGCTGTGTTGTACAAGGCTGTAGTTCTGGTGAGAAATCTAAAAAAAAGTTTTCTTGTCATCTCGCAAAATTAGGTGTCATGTGTTTCGGATCACTACGAGGGTTAAACAGCGACAACTGAGTTGGGCTAGTCATTGGGGGCACATGCACGAAGACTACTCGGCTGCCATCTAGGTCAAGCCGGCTATGTTAATTAAGACATCTATCGACGGACCCCTTTTCTATGAGCTTATCTTTAATTTGAGCCTTGATCCTCGTCTAGTTTGTCTGTCGGGATTCATCTTGTCTCCTTTGAGGTTATGATTTCTTGTCATGTGGCATTTTTTCGTGTTATATGTGATAATCTGGTGCTTCAGATCAAAATGGCGACAACTGTGCCTCCGGGGCACGTGCATGAAGACTTCTCAACAGTCATTGCCGAGGTCAAGCCGGCTCCGGCCGGTAGACAAAAGAAAACTAGTACTCCACTATATAGGCAGGAGCCTCCGCGCTTGCTTGCTAGTGTTGCTATCTTCACACTGTCTCGTCCTCTCCAGATCTAAACACGACAGCGATGGCCACACTCTCTCTCTCTACTCACCGCTGGTCACAGATCCAACCGGATCCTCTCCGCCGGGGAAGGTGAGAAGGTGCAACGTTCACGCTCTCGTCCTCAGCGACTGCTCTTACCCGTTGTCGGCACGTCCCGATCAGCGTGCCTTGCCGTTCTCTCCCAAGCATCGTTGGCGAGGGAGGGCCTCCCATCCCTTCTTCCTCGCTGCCGTAGTGTGGGCAAATCTGGCCTCCCGCTGCCCACCTAGCGACATCCCAGCGACCCTCAGGTATAACTTCCTTTGAAACCGGCCTCGCTCTACTTCCCGAGCTCCTGACATCACTGCATTTGTATCTTTTACTATTTCTCAGGCCCCCTTGTGTAGATAAGATCGATCGGCTGTTCGAAAACCACCTAATTTTTTACTGTTAAGAGGTAAAACTAGTTCATGCACTCGAATCTAGTAGTACTTGGTTCAAACAAGGAAGAAAGGGGGTGGGGGTGGGGGAAGATTTGTTACCTGAATCTAGGACTTGGTCGAAAGAGGAAATAATGGCGGCGAAAAGTAGCAGAGACTGGCTATCCAACTGGTCTCTAGGTCTAATAGGGAAATAAAGGGAACGCAGTACAAACTCAATATAAACCCGATCTATTGGTTGAAAAAGGAAAGAAAGTGGGGACTGGGGGACAAGTCAACAATCAACAGAGTAAGTCCAGCACTAGATTTGCTAGCCTCACACAGTATAAGGTGGCTATATACCGAACAAAAATGGGACCAACCCAGATATCCTCTTCTGATGTTTGTTGCCCCGAGCCACTCTTATGTAATGCCACTGGTAAAATGTAGCAGTCACACTGTTAAAAGTAAGGACACGTTAAACCAATGTTGTTTTCAATGTAATGCCTCCAGTAATATAAATCAATGGCACTTTTTTCATGTCCTGCTAAATTTCCCATTAAGATAAGTTGCTTCTTTTGGTTTTCAAATGGAAATGGAACCGGGGCTGGAGCCTTTTTCTTAAAAAAAAAGTAGAAGAAGAAGCTGCTAGCTCATGGTACAGTGCTTCATTTTAGGTGAACTGCACCAAAAGGTCCCATGAATTGAATCATCCATGTTGGTGACTGGTGTCATCCCTTCTACGATGGCGTTGATTGCAGATATGGTTCCCATCACGAGATATGTTCCTTTTTGGTCTGATCGTTTGCCAAAGATCCTGCATGTTGATCCTGCATGCTACCACATAAACATCACGGGGGAGATAGGGACTGCAAAACCCAGCTTCAGCATCCCAGTCTAAGCACCCCCAACCTTCATCCTTGCGACGCACGGTACACCTCGTTTGCCACCTGCTCAACCCTAGTGTCACTGATAAAATGAAGTAATAATACAGTTAAAAACTTAAAATAGAGCGAGTGTCCTCTCTATCATTTCATTTTCAATGTAGATAAAGAAAGTGCTTATATTTGTTAATGTATGTTTCATCAACTAGTCCCATTGCTAATGTTTAAGCATTTCTGCAAACCGAGGTGCTTAATTTTAGTTGATCTGGACAAAAATAGAGATTTGAATGTCTCAAGGCCCCTCCTTGTACTACCATGGTACACTGATGTTCATCACTGGCAGAAGGTGTATCGGGGAGACTTGGGTCGATTTCCAGTATGATGTAATATTTTATTTTGTTTATTAGTGTATGTTTCATCAACTAGTGCCACTATAATCTAATCACGCATTTTCATTATCTGTGCAAACAGGGTTATTCAGCTGCATTTTGGTGGAACTGCACAAATGTATGGATGGAACCGACATATATGCAGAGTGAGAGGTGCCAAGTAAAAATTACCGACACCAACCCTGCTCCATCTAAGCATTGGCATCCACCACCATCAGTGGGATGTGTGGCGCTCACTGTGGAGTATCGATCCCAGATGGAGCATCCACCAGAGATTAAAGGATCGAGCATCTACAGGGTGCCGTTTGTGAGGGTGTCGTGCCAGAGCGAGTCGGTGGAGTCTTCGTCGACTGAACCCAACTGCAAGAGGAGAAAAACAGTTGGCCCGATGACGCTTCCCCGCCATCCTCTCCCTCGCCGTTCACATCGTCTCACGGGGCGGTTGTCTGCCGCCGAGGAATAGGAGGGATTCCTCCCCCCCAGACCAATAGTCGGGCAGATTGTGAATTGTCAGGAGGAGCTTAGGGTTGTTAGTATTTGCAGGTTGTGAATTGTGTTTTGTGTTGTGTATTTTGAGAGTACTTTCAGATATGAATGTCTTTTGAATTTCATATTTGCAGTATTGAGCATATGAAGTATTTTATGAATTCTAGAGATCTATTTTTAGCACTTAAAAAATGTAGTTTCATAGGAGTATAAAAGTGCAGACAATGTGATTCTCAGAGAAGAAACTGCAAGTTTCGGTTTCAGATAAGAAACTCCAAGTTCAGTTTCAGATAAGAAACTGCATCTTTCAAAGGCAAAGCATTTATATTAACACATCCATTTCAAACAGTGTTAACATCATGCTGGAAGTTTTATTCATGGTCGAAACTGGAACTACCAACCACTTAACATCATGCTGATCAACATTCATGCATAGGACATCTTCATATGATGCACAGTCAAAAAGATATGCTATTTTCAAAATGCCCACACAATGTCGAGTGTGCGAAAAACAGAGAAAACAAGGGACGAAGTTTTGGCAACTGTAGGACGTGGTGTGCGTAGATGACAATTGGGACCCACATGTCAATAAAGGCAGAGGCAAAAAATTTGGAGATATTTTCTCTGCACTTAAAAAAAATGTAGTTTCATAGGAGTATAATAGTGCAGACAATGTGATTCTCAGAGAAGAAACTGCAAGTTTCAGTTTCAGATAAGAAACTCTAAGCTCAGTTCTAGATAAGAAACTTCAACTTTCAGAGGCAGAGCATTTATATTAACACGGCCTTTTCAAACAGTGTTAACATCATGCTGGAAGTTTTATTCATGGTCGAAACTAGAACTACCAGCCAGTTAACATCATGCTGATCAACATTCATGCATAGCACATCTTCATATGATGCACAGTAAAAAAGATATGATATTTTTAGAATGCCCACACAATGTCGAGTGTGCGAAAAACAAAGAAAACGAGGGACGAAGTTTTGGCAAGTGTAGGATGTGGTGTGCGTAGATGAAAATTGGGATCCACATGTCAATAAAGGCAGAGGCAAAAAAAATGGAGATATTTTCTCTGCACAGGTGGAATCGAACCCGGGCGGAACAACTGTCGGGTAGTGTCACTCGGCCACTGGGCTAGTTCAGTTGTTTCGTTACTAATAAGGCATTTAGTCAGGTGGTCGGATCTCCTCCTGCGCCTTTGTGCGCTCGCCGCGACGCTGCTGTCTGCCGTTGTGAACATGCTGAAAAAACGAAAGGAATCTGGAGAGGACTGTACGTGGAGAGGCGGACAGTCGGGACCCACCAGGTCTATGGCCGTACGCAAGCAAGTGCCTCATCAAAAAAATACTTCCTCCTAATGCTATACTGACGTTGGGGCCCACGGGTTTGTCAACATAGTTACATTTTTTTTAGGTGCTTCAACGTAGTTACTATAGGAGATAAATTCACAACGAAGCCGGGGAGCTGGCAGGTATCATTTATTATCACTGGGGCAGCAAGTATCAGCTGGGTTTTGTGCTGCCCCGTCTAGGCTTTTTTTAACATGCGCAGCCCACGACCTCGGATGGGAGGTCCATAGGCATGTTTGTATTTTCTTGAGGGTCGTCATCTATCGACCGGCCTATTGACCTCCCATCCGAGGTTATATTTTTCCTGAAACATCGGCAGCCCAATTTATGTTTTTTTTTGAAGAAAACATAGAGGTCTGTTCTATTTTTCTATATAAGAATAGTAATGCCTAGTCCAACTTATGTTTCCCTTCTAACTATATTATATATATTTAAATTATTTTTTATGTTATTATATATTATTGTTATTGTCATCATATATTTAACAGATACTTACATAGGTAAGAAAACAATATCCCACATCTTGTTAACTTATAAAAATAATTTCTTAATAATAAAATCCTGGATTTGTTTTGGCAACGAAAATCCTGGTGATTGCGTGCAAAAGATTGGTAAGATTTAAGGACCGATGTAATAATAAACCACTTATTATATATATATATATATATATATATATATATATATATATATATATATATATATATATATATAATGCTCAGCCCATGTTTATTTTTTGATAAAATTGATGCGCGCACCCCAACATTATAATTAGAATCAGCCCAGCAAAATTGTGTATTTCGAGAAAGTTCAAATGGCCTGTAATTTTTTAGGAAAAACATAAATAGGCCGCATGGACGCTACATTATTTGTTCACCCAGCCCAGCTAATGGACTGTAATTCAAAAAAAAGATCAAATGGACTGTAAATTCTACCCCGCAAAAAAAGACTGGAAATTCTGAAAAATGGGTTGAATACGTGCCACATTTTTTAAGGCTGAAATGTGGGCCAATAGGCCAAAGCCAATGCAAGTCGTTGTCAACTTAGTCAACAAATGATTCTGACATCGTTAGCCGTTGGATTTACATCCAACAACCGGCATCCATCTTCAAGCTCTCATCTTCTTCCTCCAGCGTCGCCGGGACCACCTGCTCACGCCTCCTGCTGCTAGCAGCTCTGCTTAGCACGCTTCGCTGTGAAGCGCTACTCCACCATTGGCCAGGCCATCCCTCCACCCCTCCACACCTCCTGTTCTTCTCCACCGATTGCCGAACCACACCGCACCAGAAGTAGTTAACCCTCGTACACCTCTCCGTCTGCGACTCCCTGCTAGTTGCGACCCACCATAGTGGGAGGCTGAGTTGTGGGCCTACTAAGTTGACAGGGATGAAGTGATTTGTCAACTAAGTCAATATGAACGATGCTAGCTCCAGTGACCATATGATGTCCATCCAACGGCCATACTGCTTCTTCAACCTCTGGTCTTCTTGCTCCAGCCGCCCAAAGCAGTGTCGGTTGTGCCGCCTGCTCCTGCCTCCCGTGGCCGGCTGTGCTGCCGCGGAGGCCTCACCACCCCCATACTACTCCCACCACTGGCGAGGCCATCCCTCCACTCACCCACACCCCCTGTTATTCTGCGGCGACGGCAGCCTCACACCGCAGCCGAACCAGTAAACCCTCGTACTCCTCTCCGCGTGTGCATCCATTGTTATGTCTTCCCCGGCTCCGCGTCGTCCCCTTCCTAGGCCTCACCGTCGTCCACCACCTTGGTGCTTGATAACCCTCAACCGTAAGGGATCGAGATAGTCTTCGCGGGTAAGAATAACCCAATTTATTGATTCGACACACGGGGAGCCAAAGAGTATTTATAAGCTTTAACAGTTGAGTTGTCAATTCAACCGCACCTGAAATATACTAACTTGCAACAAAAGATAAGCGGTAACAGTGATATGATAGTGATGATAGTAATAGTAAAAGTAAATAGCAAAAGTAAATAGCAGTAGTAAATGGCAAAAGTAGAAACTAGTGACAAGCAAGGTTTAAAATACTGTAGGCTAGGGAGATGGATGGTTGGGCGTTGCATGGATGAGATAGTTTCTAACTTGGGGCACGGCACACGGAAAAGTAATGATCATCTAGGCAAATATCAAACATTAGGCATGTATCCCGTAGGTAGTTGTACGTGCTTGCAATAAGAACTTGCACAACATCTTTTGTCCTACCATCCCGCTACGAACGGGGCCAAAAGGAACTAATGGATATTAAGGTGCTCCTATCAAAGAGCACCGGAACAAAGCAATGAACTCAATGGATACATGTAATCCTCAAACTACGGACCGTCCCCTTTGGTGTCCCAAGCTGTCACCTTCGGGATCGCCGGTTCCGAACCGTAACAGGTGCATACAACTCATAGATAGTATCAAGAACACAAATATATTCATGCAAACACATAAGGTTCAGATCTGAAATCATGGCACTCGGGCCCTAGTGTCAAGCATTAAGAATAACAAGTTGTAGCAAAGATGATAAACACCATACTCGATGATAGGCAACATGCCCCCAACAATCTGACGAACTATTACATGATCTAACTCATCCAATCCCTACCATCCCCTTCGCCTACAGCAAGGGAATTACTCACACATGAAGGGGGGAGTCATGGAGGGATGATGGAGTGGTGATGATGATGACGATGGCAACGATCTCCCCTCTCCGGAGGCCTAATCAGCCTCCAGATTAGCCCTCCCGAAGAAGAACAGAGGGTGGCGGCGGCTCCGCGACGCGAAACAGCGAAAAGGACTTCCGATCTGGGGTTTCTTCCTCGGAGGAAAAAATACGGGCTAAAGTAGGGCACCAGGGGGCGTGGGCCCCACCCAGGCGCCCCCCGGCGCGGCCCAGGGGGGGCACGCCCACAGGGCGCCTGGGCACCCCCTGGCCCCCCTCTGGCCCCACTTCTGGTATGTTGTTTCTTCGGGTGCGTGGATTTTTCGTGATTTTTCGTGGATTTTTCTGAGATGCTTAAAAATCCGTTTTCCTGCACACAAATAAACCATACAGGCAGCTCTGTTGAAAACAGCGTCAGTCCGGGTTAGTTTAGTCCAAATCATGCAAGAATGAGGTCAAAACAATATCAAAAGTGTTTGGAAAAGTAGATACGTTTGAGACGTATCAACTCCCCCAAGCTTAGCATATTGCTTGTCCTCAAGCAATTCAGTTCAACGAACTGGACGCGACAAAGAAAACTTTGACAAACTCTTTTGCTTCATTAGATGTATATAAGCATGTACTACGAAAAGAGTCTAGCCAGTATTGAAACAGTACTTATGAGAACAATGCAAGGAGCAATCCTTCTTTCAAGTGACCAGTCACAAATAATTAAGAGTAAACAATATATGACTGAAAATTAAGACAACATCACATTGCACATAGCTTGAGCATATTAAGGTGGTATCTCGCTAGCCTCCATGAGTGAAGCAAAACATAAATGCAGAGACTCCTCCAGAGTTTTTAAAGGAGACTAGAACTAAGAATTTCAGAATAAATCATATCACAAGTATGCAGAAGACAATGTAATACTTTGGGACAATGCACATTACACTCAGAATGACAATTATGCTCTCCTAGTTAGTGCTTTGAAGAAAGAAGATGAGACTCTCGAACCGTGGCTTTTATTGGCAAAGTTGAAAGCCCGTGATCGGAAACAAAAACTAAACATGTACCAGAGCTCTTGGTTTTAAAAACAGAAGTAAATATGTTTTTGAGGGGTGCATATTTCGTCAACGAATGCTAGCAGATAACTCAATCACTTTTTAAGCTAGACAAGTCTCGAGGAACGGCTCCCGCATGAGGACAATCACATCCTCTTAATCTCCTTTGTTTATCACTGCCAAAGTTTTCTGATTTCTCATGAACAAAGCGTGAAGGAGGGTTTGTTTGTTAGATTATCTTTTCGAGCCGGGCGCACTCAATGCCAGTTCCTTTTCATATTAGGGGTTTGCACATTATGCATGCAATCCAGGGGTGAAACTTGTCCAACTTAAAGAGATCATGAATTAACTACTACTTCCTCATGAGCTAAATCATAGGCACAAAAGAGAAATGCTTTTGATTAATTTCGAGATGGTACATGAAAGTCTTCGTTAGGGATGGCAGGTAAATACCACGTATAGGAAGGTATAGTGGACTCATATGGCATAACAGGTTTAAAGATTTTGGATGCACAAGCAGTCATTCCGCTTAGTACGGGTGGAGGTTTAGCAAAAGACTGGGAAGCGACCAACTAGAGAGCAATAACGGTCATAATCATGCTGAGCGACAAAGCAACATTGAATCGGGCATGAAAGTGATATAACTATTCTAAAACTAAAAGATCATCAAGGCAAGGTAGACTTTTTAGTCTTATACATGTGTAAGCATGTGCCAAGTCAATCCAAAAATTCTCTAAAGGGAAATACCACCATAGTATGCCAGACTAGGAACAATGCAATGCATGTAGATCATTTCAATAACACATTATATACTCTAGCTATTGGAGACCATCCACAAAGAAAGCATGAACCACTGGATGAGCATTGTAAACATAGCACTATGTCGCTACAAGCTGGTCTCTAGATCATAAGTACAGGCATATGTACAAAAGTAGAAACAATAAGAGTTCATACCGGTCTTCCTTGTTGCTTCCTTTCAGTCGATCTTCATCATTACTGCTTGTCACTTGCACGATCGAACGTAGGAAATATAATCAAATGCCATCACGGACTCGAGCTGATCTCTGAAAACAAAGCAAACTAAAGAGAGAAAGAAAATCTTTTTGGGTTTTTCATAGGTTGAATAAAAAGCAAAAGAAAGAGAAAATCTTTTTGTTGTTTTTGCAAATAGAGGAATAAAGCAGAACGGGTAAAAACTTCGAAAAAATCAAAGTAAATAAAACGAATAATACAATGAAAAAGTGAGAAGGGCACGTACTCCCCCAAGCTTAGGCTTTTGGCCTAAGTTGGTAGCAGCTACTGCCCCCAGGAGCCTCCTGCTCCAGGGGTATAGTGGTGAGACCAAGGGTCGTAGAAGGATGATGGCGCGTAAACTGAACTCCTCAGAGTCTCCCATGAGGAAGGTTCCGAGCGCCAAACAGAGGAAGACCCTTCACCAAACTCGGTGGCGGTCTCATCCTGAAAATGTGGTATCTCACCGTGCCTCTCCTCGTCGGGCACAACCCCCTCCATGGGGTTATGGAACTGATGCTGGACCATGAACTCATTGAACTGGACAACATCAAAGGACCATCCGTTCCTGCGAGAATAATCAAACAAAAGAGGTGCAGGTAGACGGATCTCGCGTTCCGCGGTAGTTCCGAAACGCAAGATATAAACAAGGTTATCAAGTTCAGAGCCCATGGTAACAAACTTATGCCTTTTCATAGCAGCAAGATCAAAGTTTAAATAAGTAAAAGGAGTATCATCAGGGTGTGGGGTGCCTCCAAGATGCTCTAAGATAAGCGTGGCATAAATTCCCCCATATAAGTCCCCCTTGTTACCGTTCATAGCAAGGCGTCGAGCAATTAAGGTACCAATATTATAATCAGACCTCCCTGAGAGGGCTGCTGCCAGGATAGCAATATCCGGAGCAGAAATGTTGCTCGTGTTGTCACGAGCTAATACCCCTCTAGCAATATAATATGCAAAATACCTGAGGTGAGGAAACAAGATACTGGAGATCTTCGACCGATGAATATCCCTCGTACCCATGCTGCAGAGAGAGTTGATGACAGTTTTCAGCTCGGAGGGCTGCGTGCCCATCCTTGCCGTCCTCCCAACGTTCGGCACACCTATTACTTCACAAAAAATTTCCCAGAGTCATGGTGATAAGATCATTATAAATTTTAAACTCAATAGCACCTGAATCAGGATTATATCTAAAACTGTTAATGAAACCGCAGGTGAGTTTCTGATACTGAGTAACACGGCTCGTGACGAGTCGTGTCAAACCTGCATTAGCACAAAGATTATAAAACTCATCCTTGATTCCCGCAGCTTCCATGAATACGTCACATGGATATGTCATCGCACGTGCTGGACTTGTATCTTCCAATAACTCCAGGGGCACATGATCTTCATTATAGCTCACCCTGGCAGTCGATGGTGAAGCTGCGGCTCTAGTGACTCGATCGGAGTGTGCAGGTCTCCTCTTCTCAAGCCATCCTTTTGCCCTTCCTAATAAACTCATTTCTGAAATTTTTTACAATTCACAAAAATGAGGATTAAAACAAAGTGAGCTAAGGCAAACTACTCAACTCAGTTGCCCAAGGCATAAACTTGCATCAAAACTTGGAAAATAACTTTCTACACATGCATGCAAGCTCATCTCTACAGCACCAAGAACTACTAAATACTCACAAATGAGGCCACCAATCAAAAATCTAATTGGAGGGGTGGAGGAGTCACATACCAGGGAGTATTTGCTCAAAATTTCAGCTCGAATGATGGGCTGTAGAGGGAGATCGAAGAATCGCCCCCAAGAACAGCAAGAACAAGAAGAACACGACCAGAACTCGGGTTTCTGGAAAAAGAGAGAGAGAGAGGAGGAAGAGGTACCTAGAGGGGGGCCTTGTGGGCCCCAGGCGCCCACAGGGCGCGGCCAGGGGCTGGGCCGCGCCACCTGGCCGCCTGGGCCACTGGTGGCCCCCCCTGGCTGGCCCCAGGACTTTTCGGGTCTCTCCCGTTGTGGAAATTTTTAATATCATTTTTCTAGAATTTTTCTGAAAACTTCACTGTTGAAAATTTTTCGAAGTTCAAAAAGCTGCGAAACTCTCTGAAAACTTGAAGTAGTTAGTAGTATTGTGAAGTTTCAAAAACATAGATACTTGGTACAGCAAGTAGGACAATACTAAAAACAAATGAAAACATAGAAAGCTCAACCTTTTATCCGTATATAACACGTTTACTAGTAAGGTTGATCAAGTCTTACCAACAAACAAGCGGTATATAGAACAAAAAGTCTCACCTCTTACGAAGTAATCACTGAACTTTTACCTTGATGGACATTGTCCCTACCATGATAGTTTTGTATTTCTGAGGCACATGTAGTGGACAATCCCATTCTCCAATTTTCACGGTCTCGATATTCTCTATAGAGTTGAGGGCATGCCTCCTGTCGGTCTTCTTCGGAAAATATACCGTGTGTTCTTTATCATTCACATGAAAGGTAACCTTCCCTTTGTTGCAATCAATAATAGCACCTGGGGTGTTAAGGAAAGGTCTACCAAGAATAATGGACATGCTCCCATCCTCGGGCATGTCAAGCACAACAAAATCAGTAAGAATTAAACAATTAGCAACTTCAACTGGAACATCCTCACAAATACCTATCGGAACAGCGGTTGACTTGTCAGCCATCTGAAGGGAGATATCTGTAGGAATTAGTTTCTCTAAACAAAGCCTCTCGTAAAGAGAGAGAGGCATAACACTCACTCCCGCTCCAAGATCACATAAAGCAGTTTTGACATAATTATTCTTTATGGAGCAAGGAATGGTGGGTATACCTGGATCACCGAGCTTCTCAGGAATTTTTCCACTGAAAGAATAGTTAGCAAGCATAGTAGATATTCCATCATTAGGAACTTTTCTTTTGCTACTGACAATATCTTTCATATATTTTGAATACGGAAGTAACTTAATAGCATCAGTAAAAGGGATTTGAAGAAAAAGAGGTTTAATCCATTCACAAAACTTATTATAATGCTCTTCTTCTTTAGATTTGATGGACTTACCTGGAATGGGCATGGGTTTCTGTACCCATGGTTCTTTCTCCTTCCCATGTTTTCTTGCGATGAAGTCTTCTCTAGTGTACCTCTTACGTTTGTCAGGTGCTTCTTCTTCTCGAACTTCAGGTGGATCATTCTTCTCATTATTATTACCTTCAGGTTCAGCACCGTCTTCAGTCTCAGCATCGGAGATAGATACACTGTTGGGATCAATAGCTGGCTCTTCATCTGCAATAGGATCATTAGAATTGTCAGTCTGTTTATGTTTCTTTTTCTTATTTGGAAAGACAACAATTTCTTCTTCCTGCATTTGAGAATCTTGCTCGATTCTCTTCGGATGTCCCTCCGGATAAAGAGGATCTTGAGTACTAGTTCCTCCTCGGGTCTTAATACCAAAAGCCTACAGTTTATCTTGTTTGGCATTGCTAGCAAGCAAATCTCTTTGCACATTAGAAATTTGATCAAGCTGAGTTTGAACCATATGAAAATGCTTCACAAGACATTGAACATCATTAACTGTTCTATCTAAAACACCAAGCAACTTTTTGATAGCAAGGGAATTATCATGCAACTGACTTTCTATCCTCTCATTAAAATGATTATGTTTCATAATAAAATTATCAAACTCATCTAAACATTGATCAGGAGGCTTACCATGAGGGATGTCACTTTCGTTGAAATCTAAAAGAGAGTGTACCTCTACCATAGGAGGGTGAGTGGTAGGCTCACACAGCTTCTCAATAGGGGGTAGATTCTTCACGTCTTCAGCTTTAATACCTTTCTCTTTGATAGACTTCTTTGCTTCCCGCATATCTTCGGGGCTTAGGACAAACATGCCCCTCTTCTTTGTTGGTGGAGGTGGTTCAGGAACGGACCAATCTTCATAGTTTTTGGCTATCCTGCCCATTAGATCTTCCGCGTCGTCCGGTGTTCTTTTCCTGAAAACACAACCAGCACAACTGTCCAAATAGGACCTAGATTCATCAGTTAAACCATCATAGAATATATCAATTAATTCATTCTTAGGAACTCCATGTCCTGGTCTAGCCTGGATCAAACTGCAGTACCTCCCCCAAGCTTTAGGGAGGGACTCATCCTGCAACTGTTTAAAGTTATAAATTCTTTGTAAAGCAGCATGTTGCATATGAGCAGGAAAGTACTTATCAACAAAAGAGTGAGCTAAGTCCTGAGGACTCTTAATAGAACCGCATGGGAGTGAATCATACCATGCTTTAGCACCTTCCTTCAAGGAGAAAGGAAGAAGCTTGGTCACATAAAAGTAGCGTATCTTTTCATCTGTAGTAAACAGGCTACCTAGCTCACCAAGTTTAGTTAGGTGTGCAATAGCATCATCATTTTCTCTGCCATAAAAGGGGTCAGCTTCAACCATAGGTATAAGTGAAAGATCAACAGAGAAATCAAAATCAGGATCATCAATGCATATAGGAGATGTAGCAAACTCAGGATTAGGTACGGTTTTGTTTTTCAAAGAGTGTTTTTCAAATATTTTCTTAATAGTTTCAGGGTTAGAGCCGGCAAACTCTGTCAGTTCCTTGCATAAATCTTCATCAAGTATATAGTAATCATCATCAAGGAGCCTCTCCTGGAGTTTACTCAATTCAGGAAAATCATAAGTTTCACCAATAGGGTAGCGAGTAACAGGAAGTTCAATTCCATATTTTTCAGCAGCAGCAGTAATTTGTTTCTCAAGAGCATAACCAAGTGAACTAATATCATCATCAAAAGTAGTAGAAGCATCATCAAGTGTATCAGACATAGTAAAAGATTCAGCAGGAGCATCATGTGGTGGTGGTGAGGCAAACTTACTCATAACAGAAGGTGAATCAAGTGTAGCACTAGTGCTCAGAGCAGTACCTCTTCTTGTAGTGGATCGTAAGATCGGAACCTTGGGGTCACCTTTCTTACCCATAGTGAATAAAGTGCAGCAGGTAGGATACCTCAAGTAGACTTGTAAATATTGTATGCTCCCCGGCAACGGCGCCAGAAAACGGTACTTGATAACCCTCAACCGTAAGGGATCGAGATAGTCTTCGCGGGTAAGAATAACCCAATTTATTGATTCGACACACGGGGAGCCAAAGAGTATTTATAAGCTTTAACAGTTGAGTTGTCAATTCAACCGCACCTGAAATATACTAACTTGCAACAAAAGATAAGCGGTAACAGTGATATGATAGTGATGATAGTAATAGTAAAAGTAAATAGCAAAAGTAAATAGCAGTAGTAAATGGCAAAAGTAGCAACTAGTGACAAGCAAGGTTTAAAATACTGTAGGCTAGGGAGATGGATGGTTGGGTGTTGCATGGATGAGATAGTTTCTAACTTGGGGCACGGCACACGGAAAAGTAATGATCATCTAGGCAAATATCAAACATTAGGCATGTATCCCGTAGGTAGTTGTACGTGCTTGCAATAAGAACTTGCACAACATCTTTTGTCCTACCATCCCGCTACGAACGGGGCCAAAAGGAACTAATGGATATTAAGGTGCTCCTGTCAAAGAGCACCAGAACAAAGCAATGAACTCAATGGATACATGTAATCCTCAAACTACGGACCGTCCCCTTTGGTGTCCCAAGCTGTCACCTTTGGGATCGCCGGTTCCGAACCGTAACAGGTGCATACAACTCATAGATAGGATCAAGAACACAAATATATTCATGCAAACACATAAGGTTCAGATCTGAAATCATGGCACTCGGGCCCTAGTGTCAAGCATTAAGAATAACAAGTTGTAGCAAAGATGATAAACACCATACTAGATGATAGACAACATGCCCCCAACAATCTGACGAACTATTACATGATCTAACTCATCCAATCCCTACCATCCCCTTCGCCTACAGCAAGGGAATTACTCACACATGAAGGGGGAAGTCATGGAGGGATGATGGAGTGGTGATGATGATGACGATGGCGACGATCTCCCCTCTCCGGAGGCCTAATCAACCTCCAGATTAGCCCTCCCGAAGAAGAACAGAGGGTGGCGGCGGCTCCGCGACGCGAAACAGCGAAAAGGACTTCCGATCTGGGGTTTCTGCCTCGGAGGAAAAAATACGGGCTAAAGTAGGGCACCAGGGGGCGTGGGCCCCACCCAGGCGCCCCCCGGCGCGGCCCAGGGGGGGCGCGCCCACAGGGCGCCTGGGCACCCCCTGGCCCCCCTCTGGCCCCACTTCTGGTATGTTGTTTCTTCGGGTGCGTGGATTTTTCGTGATTTTTCGTGGATTTTTCTGAGATGCTTAAAAATCCGTTTTCCTGCACACAAATAAACCATACAGGCAGCTCTGCTGAAAACAGCGTCAGTCCAGGTTAGTTTAGTCCAAATCATGCAAGAATGAGGTCAAAACAATATCAAAAGTGTTTGGAAAAGTAGATACGTTTGAGACGTATCAGTGCTCTCGGCGTGGCGTGGTCAATGTGGTCAACGACCGACTTCCATCGGAAGAGTACTATACGTGGAGAGGCTGACAGCTGGTTCCATGGCCACAGCCCAGTTTTGTTGTGATTTGCCAAGTAAGTCACTTTGTCAGGCTTGTTGAGCTGCACATCTTTCAAGACAAGGAGAGCTTCATTCGGCTGGCCGAGAAAATGGCCTATCAGTAATGAGAAATGGGTTGTACATTTTTAAAACACATCAAACCGGCAATTAGTTTCAAATTTCTTTTTTTCATTTTGAGATTTTAAATTGCATTGATTTTTATGCGTGGACAATTTGTTAGATTTTATATTGATATACATTTATTTTCTAAAATCAGTTTGAATGTGACTCGAAATTTCGGGATTAAAAACAGTTCGGACCGCACCAAAATATGCTAAATTTCGTATATTTTTTTAACCCTGGCCTCAATATGGGCTGTAATACTAACAAAAATAATATGGGCTCCAAAAAAAACCTTAAGAATTAGCAAATGGGCTGTAAATTATTAGAAATAATGGCAGATGGGTTGTATGATGTTTTTCCACAGATTTGAGGCTTTCCTAAAAAAAGGTTGACGCACAAGCAGTGACTGTTGGATGTCCATCCAACGGCCGTCGTGCTTCTTCAATCTCTGCTCTTCCTGCTCCAGCCGCTCAAACAAGTGCAGGCGGGACTGCCTGCTCCCTCCTCCCCGCGGCCGGCTGTGCTGCCGCGCAGGCCTCACTGCCCCACCGTACTCCCATCGCTGGCCTAGCCATCCCTCTACTCACCCACACCTGCTGTTATTCTCCGGCGACGGCAGACGAACCAGTGAACCCTTGTACAGTCGTACTCCCCTCCGTGTAGGAAACAACTACCGAGTCTTCCCTATCTCCCTGTTGTTCCCTTCCTAGGCCTCGCAGTCGTCCACCGCCCTGGTGCTCTCGGCGCGGCCTGGTCAACGTGGTCAACGACCGACATGCATCTGAAGTGGACTGTACGTGGAGAGGCTGACAGCTGGGTCCACGGCCGCACACAAGGAAATGCCTCCTTATTACGCGCAAAAAAATGATTCCTCCACCTGACATCTGGGACCCACCGAAAGGGCCTATGTATTTCGCGAAAAAATGTTACTACCGCTGACAGCTTGGACCCACCAGCTATATCTTCGCACGCAAGGAAGTGCCTCCTTATTACGCACAAAAAAATGAATACTCCACCTGCTAGCTGGGACCCAGTATAGTGGCAGGCTGACTTGTGGGCCTACTAAGTTGACGGGACGGAGGGCTTTGTCAACTTAGTCAATATGCATGATTCTATCTCCAATGACCGTACGATGTCCATCCAACAGCCGTAGTGCTTCTTCAACCTCTGGTCTTCATGCTCCAGCCGCCCAAACCAGCACCGGTCATGCCTCGTGCTCCTGCCTCCCGTGGCCGGCTGCGATGCGGCGGAGGCCTCACCGCCCCCTACTACTCCCACCGCTGGCTAGGCCATCCCTGTACTCACCCACACCCCCTGTTATTCTGCGGCGATGGCAACCACACACCACAGCGAACCAGTGAACCCTCATACTCCTCTACGCGTGGGCATCCACTGCCGCATCTTCCCCAGCTCTGCGTCGTCCCCTTCCTAGGCCTCGCCGTCGTCCACCGCCCTGGTGCTTTCGGCATGGCGTGGTCAACGTGGTCAAGGAACGGCTTCCATCGGACGTGGACTGTACGTGGAGAGGCTGACAGCTGGGTCCACGACGGCAGCAAGGAAGTGCCTCCTTATTATGCGGAAAATAATGATTCCTCCACCTGACAGTAGGGAACCACCGGACGGGCCACCGTATTTTGCGAAGAAAACATCCCCCCGTGACTACTGGGACCCAGCGGACGGGCCACCGTATTGCGTGAAAAAAACGTTCCCCTCGTTGTCAGCTCGGACCCACCGGAAGCGCCTCCTTATTACGCACAAAAAAATCAATACTCCCCCTGCTGGTTGGGACCCACCTTGGTGGGAGGCTGACTTGTGGGCCTATTAAGTTGACGGGGACGGAGTGCTTTGTCAACTTAGTCAATATGAACGATTCTAGCTCGAGTGACCGTACGATGTCCATCCAACGGCCGTAGTGCTTCTTCAACCTCTGGTCTTCTTGCTCCAGCCGCCCAAAGCAGCGCCGGCCGTGCCGAATGCTCCTGCCTCCCATGGCCGGCTGTGCTGCCGCGGAGGCCTCACCGCCCCCTACTATTCCCACCGCTGGCCAGGCCCTGCGGCGATGGGAGCCTCACACCGCAGCCGAACAAGTGAACCCTCGTACTCCTCTCTACGCGGGCTTCCACTGCCGCGTCTTCCCCGGCTCCGCGTCCTTCCCTTCATAGGCCTCGTCGTCGTTCACCAC
Organism: Secale cereale; assembly: GCA_902687465.1. NCBI lineage: Eukaryota > Viridiplantae > Streptophyta > Magnoliopsida > Poales > Poaceae > Secale > Secale cereale. The sequence continues at coordinate 93,601,802 of LR738714.1, read as the reverse complement.
CCTGGTGCTCTCGGTGCGGCGTGGTCAACGTGGTCAAGGAACGACTTCCATCGGAAGAGTACTATACGTGGAGAGGCTGACAGCTGGGTCCACGGTCGCAGCAAGGAAGTGCCTTCTTATTACGCGCAAAATAATTATTCCTCCACCTGACATCAAGGACCCACCGGATGGGCCACCGTATTTCGCGAAAAAAATCCCCCTAACTGCTGGGACCCACCAGCTACATCTTCGGACGCAAGGAAGTGCGTCCGAAAAAAAACGATTCGCCCCCCTGACTGTTGGGATCCACCAGCTACATCTTCGCACGCAAGGAAGTGCGTCCGGGCAAAAACAACGATTCACCCCCCGGACTGCTGGGACCCACCAGCTACATCTTCGCAGGCAAGGAAGTGCCTGACAGTCGGGACCCACCTGGTCGAAGCGTACATAGCGTTGTCATTCTGATCGGGAACGTGCACGTACATACTGGTCGATGTAGAGGCGCGCACGTGTCATAGTAGAGGCGCGCACATAGCATGTACATGTACATACAGCGGTAAGTGTGCAAGAAAGAAAATACGGCCACGTACGTACATACGGACAGGGTCTCGAACACCGACTCGCGCATATGTACGGCCAGGGCTCGTGTACATGGCTGGGTCGGAACGGAGAAACAACGTCATCGTCGTGTTCATGGGGAGCCAACCGGCTGGGTCGGAATGGAATGCGTCGTCATGTTCATCGGGAGGGCTTGGACGGAAAAGCCGATGGAAACAAGGCCTGGCGTACCACAGAACGGAGGAAACGGCCTTGTGTTCGACCGACTACGTTCGAAACGGGATCATGTTCATCGGGAGGGGTCTGGCATACCGCAAAATGGAGGAAATGGACCTCCTACAGTCGAAACGGGGGTCATGTTGATCGGGAGGGGTGTGGCGTATCGCAGAACGGAGGAAACGAACTTGTGTTGGAGTGCTACGGTCAAAACGGGGGTCCTGTTCATTGAGAGGGGTGTGGCATACCACAAAACGGAGGAAACGGACTTGTGTTGGAGCGCTACGGTCGAAATGGGGGTCCTGTTCATCGGGAGGGGTGTGGCGTACTGCAAAACGGGACTCCATGGGATACTGTTCATCACCACCGTCGACCCCCTCCAACCTCCACGGGCTACTGTTCATCCACCGTTGACCTCCTCTAGCCTCTACCTGCGACTGTTCAGCCTCCACTGCGCGCTACTCCACCGGCTACTGTTCAACTAGCCCTCTCCACGGGCTCCTATTCAACCACCCCTCCATGGGCTATTGTTCATCCCAGCCCTCCATCGTCTACTGTTCATGCAGCCCTCCACGGGGTGGTCCTTTTCATGCAGCCCTCCATGGGGTCCTGTTCAAGCAGCCCCAACCGGCTCGATCGAACGGGGTCCTGTTCATGCAGAGGCAACACCACGGGGTCCTGTTCAGCCACCCCCACCGGTAACTGTTCATCCAAACCCCCTCCCCAGCAACGCTCACTGTTCATGCAGAGGCAGCATCGATCGGCTTCACTTAGCAGCAGTAGCGAAGGAATCGCTCGATCGGGTTCAGTTAACAGCCATCGATCCATCGCTCGGGTTCAGTAACGCGTAGCCTGCAGTGCAATTGCTTGGGTTCAGTTAGAGCCCAACGCCTCGCTCGGGTTCAGTTAGAGCCCAACGCCTCGCACCCACGCGCGTGCGTGTACGAGAAAAACGCGCATCGCTCGGCCCGACCACCCACCGTAACCGGGAACACCCCGATATTTTCCTCGCCCTCGCTTCTACCACGGTTTTTTCCGACATGGACGGGCCAAAGAATGTCATGCAGCTGCGTCTCCGGCCCGCCCAGGATGAAAAGCCCATTTTTTGTCATGATTTTTTGTCATAGAAGTAGGACCCCACCACATCCATGATGGTACCATGTTTTGTCACAATTATTGTCATAGAAGTGTCATAAGTATGACAGAAAAAAGTTTCGTTCGGACCAAAATGTCACGGATGTGTCTTTTTTTGTAGTGATAGTAGTGTGATGGTGATACGATACCGGAGCACCTCCCCCAAGCTTGTTAGTTGCCAAGGGGAGTGCCCATACACATGTGATTATGTCTCTTTCTTCGGAGGTGGTGATGTGATATTCTTGGCGATGATACCCCTCGGGATACGATTCTCCTCCTCGAGCTTGTTAACTTGCTGCTTGAGGTCCATTATTTCCTTGCGGAGCTTGCCCGTGACAGCTAAAGCTCCTTTCACCCAAGGATGTTGCATAGCTGCGGGAGAACATGTAAAACTCTTTTTCATATTTCCATAAGAAAGAAAGTTGACATTGGAAGGGATGACCGAGTTTGGAATGGCTGAGCTCTGTAGTTCCCCCATTGTGAATCTGCCTCGAAACCGAGAAATAACTTCTTGATATTCCTTCATGGCATCTATCCTTTTCAAGTCAGCCTCCATCTCTTCCTCTGTTGATGGCCCAAAGTGGACAGCATCGCTGTTTGCTCCTGGTCCTAGTGTTGGATGAGACACCAGACTCTCTCCAGCTGACTCCTGAGAAGACATCTTGCTCTAATCTGTGGCAGAAACAAATCAAAACAAAAACAGAGGATTTTGGCGTGATACGATGGTTAAAACCTTTGGGAGATTATATAATGATTTTTTTACCGACTAAAAGAAGTATCGTGTAAGAAAACGGAGTCCGGAGGGCACACGAGGTGCCCACGAGGTAGGGGGCGCGCCCTACCCCCTGAGCATGCCCTCCACCCTCGTGGATGCCTCATGTCCCGTTCGGACTACTTCTTATTTTCCTATTTTTTTTAAATATTCCAAAACGGAGAAAAAATGTTGTTAGAACTATTTTGGAGTTGGTTTACTGACCGTACCACATACCTCTTCCTTTTCGGGGTCTGAATCGTTCTGGAAAGTGTCCCTTATGTATTCTTCCGGGGTTACGGTTTCAATAACATTTGTTTCAACATTTATGGGATTACCTGAGACATAATGTTTGATTCTTTGGCCGTTCACCACCTTTGGATTTGTGCCTTCGAAGTTGTTGATTTTTATGGCACCGGATCGATAGACCTCCTCGATAACGTAAGGACCTTCCCACTTAGAGAGAAGTTTTCCTGCAAAAAATCTTAAACCAGAGTTTTATAGCAAGACATAATCACCTACGTTAAACTCACGCTTCTATATCCTTTTGTCATGCCATCTTTTAACTTTTTCTTCAAACAATTTGGCATCTTCATAGGCCTAGGTTCTCACCTCATCAAGTGAGATAATGTAAAAAAGCCTCTTCTCACCGGCAAGTTTGAAATCATAATTGAGCTCTTTAATAGCCCAATATGCCTTATGTTCTAGTTTGAGAGGTAAGTGACATGCTTTTCCATCAACTATTTTATACAGAGACATGCCCATAAGATTTTTGTATGCAGTTCTATAAGCCCATAATGCATCATCAAATTTCTTGGATCAATCCTTTCTAGATCTATTAACAGTCTTTTGCAAAATTAATTTCAGCTCTTTGTTACTTAGTTCTACTTGACCATTAGACTATGGGTGGTAAGGGGATGCAATTCTATGATTAACATCATACTTAGCAAGCATTTTGCGGAAAGCACCATGAATAAAATGTGAACCACCATCAGTCATTAAGTATCTAGGGACTCCAAACCTCGGAAAAATAACTTCTCTAAGCATCTTAATAGACGTGTTGTGATCGGCACTACTAGTTGGAATAGCTTCTACCCACTTAGTAACGTAATCAACAACAACTAAAATATGTGTATACCCATTAGAGGAAGGAAACGGTCCCATATAATCAAAGCCCCAAACATTAAATGGTTCAATAACAAGTGAATAATTCATAGGAATTTCTTGACGTCTACTAATATTACCAATTCTTTGACATTCATCACAAGACAAGACAAACTTATGTGCATCCTTAAAGAGAGTAGGCCAATAAAAACCAGATTGTAGTACCTTGTGTGCAGTTCTATCTCTACAATGGTGTCCTCCATAAGCCTCAGAGTGACACTTGCGCAGGATCTGTTCCTCTTCATGCTCAGGTACACAACGTCTAATAATACTATCTACTCCTTCTTTATAAAAGTGTGGGTTATCCCAGAAGTAATGTCTCAAATCATAGAAAAACTTTTTCTTTTACTGGTATGTGAAACTAGGTGGTATAAATTTAGCAACAATGTAATTAGCATAATCAGCATACCATGGAGCAGTACGAGTAGCATTTATGATAACTAATTGTTCATCAGGAAAGCTATCATCAATAGGTAGTGGGTCATCAAGAATATTCTCTAACCTAGATAAGTTGTGTGCAACGGGGTTCTCAGCTCCCTTTCTATCAGTAATATGCAAATCAAATTCTTGTAGCTGGAGAACCCATCTAATAAGTCTAGGTTTTGCATCTTTCTTTTCCATAAGATATTTAATAGCAGCATGATCAGTGTGAACAGTTACTTTAGAATCAACAATATAATGCCTGAACTTATCACAAGCAAATACAATAGCTAAAAATTCTTTTTCAGTCGTAGAATAATTTCTCTGGGCACTGTCTAGAGTTTTACTAACATATTGGATAGCATTCAATTTCTTATCAACTCTTTGTCCTAGAACAACACGTACAGCATAATCACTAGCATCGCACATAATTTCAAAGGGTAAATTCGAGTCAGGTGTCTCGACAATAGGTGCAGAGATCAAGGCTTTCTTAAGTATTTCAAATGCTTCTACACAATCATCATCAAAGACAAAAGGAACATCTTTTTGTAAGAGGTTAGTCAGAGGCCTAGAGATTTTTGAGAAGTGCTTAATTAACCTCCTATAAAACTCGTCATGACCAAGGAAACTTCTTATACCTTTGATATCCTTGGGACACGACATCTTTTCAATAGCATAAACCTTAGCTTTATCAACTTCAATACCTCTTTCGGAAATTTTATGCCCCAAGACAATACCTTCATTAACCATAAAGTGGCACTTTTCCCAATTCAAGACAAGATTAGTTTCTTCACATCTCTGCAAAACTCGATCAAGGTTGCTTAAGCAATCGTCAAAAGAAGTTCCATAAACAGAAAAATCATCCATGAAAACCTCAACAATCTTTTCACAAAAATCAGAGAATATAACCATCATGCATCTTTGAAAGGTAGCAGGTGCATTACATAAACTAAAAGGCATACGTCTATAAGCAAAGGTACCGAAAGGGAAAGTGTAAGTGGTCTTTTCATGATCCTCCTTTGACACAGGTATTTGAGAGAAACTCGAATAGCCATCTAGAAAGCAAAAATGAGTATGTTTGGATAACCTTTCAAGCATTTGATTAATAAAAGGTAGAGGGTAATGATCCTTCTTAGTAGCTTTATTTAATTTGCGGAAATCATTTACCATTCTATAGCCTATAACAATTCTTTGTGGGATCAATTCATCTTTATCATTAGGAACAACAGTAATACCTCCCTTCTTAGGGACACAATGGACAGGACTTACCCACTGACTATCGGCAACTGGATAAATTATACCTGCCTCTAGAAGCTTTAGTGTTTCTTTCCTTACCACTTATTTCATCCTAGAATTTAACTGTCGTTGGTGATCAACAACCGGTTTAGCGTCCTTCTCCAATTTTATTTTGTGTTGGCATAGAGTGGGACTAATGCCCTTAAGATCATCAAGAGTATATCCAATAGCAGCACGGTGCTTCTTCAGAGTTTTCAATAATTTCTCTTATTCCTGCTCTGAAAGGTTAGCACTAACAATAACATGATATATCTTCTTTTCATCGAGATAAGCATACTTAAGAGTATCGGGTAATGGTTTGAGCTCAAACACGGGATCACCCTTGGGTGGAGGAGGATCCCCTAGAATTTCAACAGGCAAGTTGTGTTTCAATAAAGGTCCCTATTTAAATATATTTCATCTATTTCCCTTCTCTCATTCATATACATATCATTTTCATGGTCTAGCAGATATTGTTCTAAATGATCGTCAGGAGGCACAACAATAGAAGCAAGACCAATAATTTCATCCTTACTAGGCAATTATTTATCATGGGGTTGTCTACGAAATTTAGCAAAGTTAAAATCCTGAGACATGTCCCCTAAACCAATAGTAAGAACATCATTTTCGTAGTCTATCTTAGCATTAACAGTATTCAAGAAGGGTCTACCAAATATAATGGGGCAAAAATCATCTTGTGGTGAACCAAGAACAATAAAATCAGTATGGTATTTAACTTTCCCACACAAGACTTCAACATCTCTAACAATCCCAACTGGTGAAATAGTGTCTCTATTGGCAAGCTTAATAGTAACATCAATACATTCTAGCTCAGCAAGTGCAATATAGTGCATAATTTCTTCATATAAGGAATGATGTATTGCACTAGCACTAGCACCCATGTCACATAAGCCTAGCATTGATCTCCTATTTTAACAGAAATAACAGGCATGCCTACAACAGGTCTATGTTTATTCTTAGTACCGGGTCTAGCAATTCTAGCAGCTTCATCACAGAGGTAAATAACATGCCCATCAATATCATCGACCAAGAGATCCTTAACCGTAGCAACACTAGGTTCAACTTTAATTTTCTCAGAGGGTGTAGGTGTTCTAGTATTACTCTTACGAACCACAGTTGAAGCTTTAGCATGATCCTTTATTCTAGCAGGGAAGGGTGGTTTCTCAATATAAGCAATAGGAACAATAGGATCAACATTATAAGTGATAGTCTTTTCTTCAACTCTAACAGGTTGAACTACTTTTACTTCAATGGGAGGATGAAATTTAAACCTCTTTTCTTTAGAGAGATTAACATGACTAGCAAATGATTCGCAGAAAGAAGCTACTATCTCAGAGTCAATTCCATATTTAGTGCTAAATTCACTGAAAACATCGGTATCCGTAAAAGATTTAACACAATCAAACTTAGGTGTTATGCGTGACTACTTAACTTCGTCGAGATCCCAATCTTCAGAGTTGCGTTTAATTCTTTCCAATAAATCCCATTTGAATTCAATAGTCTTCATCATAAAAGTACCAGTGCAAGAAGTATCGAGCATGGCGATTATTGAGAGAAAGCCGAGCATATATTTTTTGAATAATCATTTATCTTGAGAGCTCATGATTGGGGCATGAATATAAGATTGACTTACGCCTCCCCCAAGCTTGAGCGATACTTTCTCCTTCATGAGGCCAAAAATTATATATATAATTACGATCACGATGAACCTGGTGCATTGGATAGAACTTCTGATGAAATTCCAATTTCAACCGGTTGTAGTTCCATGATCCAATATCATCGCATAGCCTAAACCATGTCAATGCCTCTCCCTTGAAAGATAAAGGGAAGACCTTCTCTTGATCACATCCTCGGGCATACCTGCAAGCTTAAATAATCCAAAAACTTCATCCACATAGATTAGGTGCAAATCGGGATGCAATGTTCCATCTCCTATAAAGGGATTAGCTAGCAGTTATTCTATCATACCCGAAGGGATTTCAAAGGAAACATTTTCAGTAGGCTCAGTAGGTCGAGGAGCAACTCTTTGCTCTAGTGGTCGGGGTGAAGATACCCCGAACAAGCCCCTCAAAGGATTATGTTCCATAGTAACAAGTGACAGTAAATTTCAGCACACTATATAAATTTTTCCTTACCAAATTCCACTTAACAGAGGCGCTTCACTCCCCGGCAATGGCGCCAGAAAAGAGTCTTGATGACCCACAAGTGTAGGGGATCTATCATAGTCCTTTCGATAAGTAAGAGTGTCAAACCCAACGAGGAGTAGAAGGAAATGATAGGCAGTTTTCAGTAAGGTATTCTCAGCAAGCACTGAAATTATCGGTAACAGATAGTTTTGTGATAAGGTAATTGGTAACAAGTAACAAGTGGTAAAAGTAAATAAGGTGCAGAAATATGGCCCAATCCTTTTTGTAGCAAAGGACAAGCCTGGACAAACTCTTATATAAAGGAAAGCGCTCCCAAGGACACATGGGAATAATCGTCAAACTAGTTTTCATCACGCTCATATGATTCACGTTCGTTGCTTTGATAATTTGGTATGTGGGTGGACCAGTGCTTGGGTGCTGCCCATACTAGGACAAGCATCCCACTTATGATTAACCTCTATTGCAATCATCTGCAACTACAAAAGAAGTATTAAGGTAAACCTAACCATAGCATGAAACATATGGATCCAAATCAGCCCCTTACGAAGCAACACATAAAATAGGGTTTAAGCTTCTGTCACTCTAGCAACCCATCATCTACTTATTACTTCCCAATGCCTTCCTCTAGGCCCAAACAATGGTGAAGTGTCGTGTAGTCGACGTTCACATGACACCACTAGAGGAATGACAACATACATCTCATCAAAATATCTAACGAATACCAAATTCACATGACTACTTATAGTAAGACTTCTCCCATGTCCTCGGGAACAAACGTAACTACTCACAAATCATATTCATGTTCATAATCAGAGGGGTCTTAATATGCATAATGGATCTGAACATATGATCTTCCACCGGACAAACCAACTAGCATCAACTACAAGGAGTAATCAACACTACTAGCAACCCACACGTACCAATATGAGGTTTCGATACAAAGATTGGATACAAGAGATGAACTAGGGTTTGATAGGAGATGGTTCTGGTGAAGATGTTGATGAAGATAACCCTCCCCAAGATGGGAGAGTTGTTGGTGATGACGATGGTGATGATTTCCCCCTCCCGGAGGGAAGATTCCCCGGCAGAACAACTCCGCCGGAGCCCTAGATTGGTTCCGCCTCGAGACAGCGGCGCTTCGTCCCGAAAGCCTCCTCATGATTTTTTTCTAGGTCAAAACACTTTATATAGCAGAAGATGGGCATCAAGGGGCTGCCAGGTGGTCCACGAGGCAAGGGGGCACGCCCAGGGGGGTAGGGCGCGCCCACAACCTCGTGGACGGTGGGTGGTCCCGCTCCAGTACTTTCTTCGCCAGATATTTTTTATATTTTCCAAAACTAACTTCCGTTGAGTTTCAGTGCTTTTGAGTTGTGGAGAATAGGTCTCCAATATTTGCTCCTTTTCCAGCCCAGAACTATAGCTGCTGACATTCTCCCTCTTCATGTAAACCTTGTAAAATAAGAGAGAAAAGGCATAAGTATTGTGACATAATGTGTAATAACAGCCCATAATGCAATAAACATCAATATAAAAGCATGATGCAAAATGGACGTATCAAGTCTCTCTCAAACAACCCTGCAACCAAATAACAAAGAGTCTCTTGTGTACCCAACACACCCAATACAATGGCAAATTGTATAGGTGCACTGTTTCGGCAAAGAGATGGTGATACAAGTGCAATATGGATGGTAGATATACGTTTTTTTAATGTGAAAATATAAAAACGGCAAGGTAACTAATAATAAAAGTGAGCACAAACAGTATTGCAATGGTTTGAAACAAGGCCTAGGGTTCATACTTTCACCAGTGCAAGTTCTCAAAACAATAATAACATAACTGGATCATATAACTATCCCTCAACATGCAACAAAGAGTCACTCCAAAGTCGCTGATAGCGGAGAAGAAACGAAGATATTATTGTAGGGTACGAAACCACCTCAAAGTTATTCTTTCTGATCGATCTATTCAAGAGTTCGTAGTAAAATAACAAAAAGCTATTCTTTCTGTTCGATCAATCCTAGAGTTCGTACTAGAATAGCACCTTGAGACACACATCAACCAAAACTCTAATGTCACCTAGATACTCCATTGTCACCTCAAGTATCCGTGGGCATGATTATACGATATGCATCACACAATCTCAGATTCATCTATTCAACCAACACAAAGAACTTCAAACAGTGGCCCAAAGTTTCTACCGGAGAGTCATGATGAAAACGTGTGCCAACCCCTATGCATAGACTCACAAGGTCACGGAACCCGCAAGTTGATCACCAAAACATACATCAAGTAGATCACGTGATTTTCCATTGTCACCACAGATAAGCACATGCAAGACATACATCAAGTGTTCTCAAATCCTTAAAGACTCAATCCGATAAGATAACTTCAAAGGGAAAACTCAATTCATTACAAGAAAGTAGAGGGGGAGTGATACGTCTCCAACGTATCTATAATTTTTGATTGTTCCATTCTATTATTTATGATGTTTTGGATGTTTAATGGGCTTTGTCATACACTTTTATATTATTTTTGGGACTAACCTACTAACCCAAAGGCCCAGTCCAGATTGATGTTTTTTGCCTCATTCAGGGTTTTACAGAAAAGGAATATCAAACGGAGTCCAAACGGAATGAAACCTTCGAGAGAGATATTTTTGGAGAAAATCACGCACATGAGACTTGAGAACCACGGAGTAGGGCACACGTGGTGCCCACGAGGGTGGGGGCGCCCCCGCCCTATAGGGCGCGCCCCCTACCTCGTGGGCCCCACGTTTGGCCCCCGGTGCACTCCTTCATCCTATATATACCTACGTACCCCGAAACCATCAGAAGAGGATAGAAAACCCTAGCTCCACCATCGTAACCTTCTGTTCCCGTGAGATCCCATCTTGGGGCCTGTTCCGGAGCTCCGCCGGAGGGGGGGTCTACCACGGAGTGCTTCTACATCATCATCATCGCCTCACCATGAGTTGTGAGTAGTTTACCATAGACCTTCGGGTCCATAGCTAGTATCTAGATGGCTTCTTATCTCTCTCTTTGGATCTCAATACAAAGTTCTCCTCGGTCTTCGAGGAGATCTATTCGATGTAATCTCTTTTCGCAGTTTGTTTGTCGAGATCCGATGAATTGTGGGTTTATGATCAAGATTATCTTTGAGAAATATTTGGTTCTTCTCTGAACTCTTTATGTATGATTATAATATCCTTGCAAGCCTCTATGAATTATTGGTTTGGTATGGCCTACTAGATCTATAGTTCTTGCAATGGGAGAAGTACTTGGCTTTGGGTTCAATCTTGCGGTGTCCTTTCCCAGTGACAGTAGGGGCAGCAAGGCACATATTGTATTGTTGCCATCGAGGATAAAAAGATGGGGTTTATATCACTAAGTTTGAGTTTATCCCTCTACATCATGTCATCTTGCTTAAGGCGTTACTCTGTTCTGATGAACTCAATACACTAGATGCATGCTGGATAGCAGTCGATGCGTGGAGTAATAGTAGTAGATGCAGAATCGTTTCGGTCTACTTGTCTCGGACATGATGCCTATATATAATAATCATGCCTAGATAGTCTCATAATTATTCGCTTTTCTACCAATTGATCGACAGTAATTTGTTTACCCGTCGTAAAATATCGCTATCATGAGAGAAGCCACTAGAGAAAACTATGGCCCCCGGGTCTATCTTTATCATATTACTTTCCCTAGCCAATTTCTGCCGCCGTTGTTTATTTGCTTTCTTTATTTTCTGTTTCTATACCAAAAATACCAAAAATATAATTATCATCTCTATCAGATCTCACTATCGTAAGTGACCGCAAAGGGATTGACAACTCCTTATCGCGTTGGTTGTGAAGTTTTTATTTGTTTGTGCAGGTGCAAGGGACTCGCGCGTGGTCTCCTACTGGATTGATACCTTGGTTCTCAACAACTGAGGGAAATACTTACGCTACTGTGCTGCATCACCCTTTCCTTTTCGAGGGAATACACCACAAGCTCGAGAAGTAGCAGGAAGAATTTCTGGCGCCGTTGCAGGGTAGGCTTACGCAAAAGTCATATACCAAGTACCTATCACAAACCCTTATCCTTCGCATTGCATTTATTTTCCTCTCGTTTTCCTCTCCCCCACTTCACCCTTGCCGTTTTATTTGCCCTTCTTCTGTCGTGTGTTTATCGTTCGCTTGCCTCTTGTTTGCTTGTGTGTGTGTTGGATTGTTTGCTTGTCACTATGGCTCAGAACAATACCAAATTGTGTGACTTTTCCAATACCAACAATAATGATTTTATCAGCACTCCGATTGCTCCTATTACCGATGCTGAATCTTGTGAGATCAATGCTGCTTTGTTGAATCTTGTCATGAAAGATCAATTATCCGGCCTTCCTAGTGAACATGCCGCTACCCATCTAAATAACTTTGTTGATTTGTGTGATATGCAAAAGAAAAGGGATACGGATAACGATATTGTTAAACTGAAGTTATTTCCGTTTTCACTTAGAGATCGTGCTAAAATTTGGTTTTCCTCTTTGCCTAGAAATAGTATTGATTCGTGGAATAAGTGCAAAGATGCTTTTATCTCTAAGTATTTCCCTCCTGCTAAGATCTTATCTCTTAGAAATGATATTATGAATTTTAAGCAACTAGATCATGAGCATGTAGCACAAGCTTGAGATAGAATGAAATTAATGATACGTAATTGCCCTACACATGGTTTAAACTTATGGATGATTATTCAAAACTTTTATGATGGCTTGAATTTTGCTTCTAGAAATCTTTTAGATTCGGCCGCAGGAGGCACTTTCATGGAAACTACCTTAGGAGAAGCTACCAAACTCATAAATAATATTATGGTTAATTATTCTCAATGGCACACCGAAAGATCTACTAGTAAAAAAGTGCATGCTATTGAAGAAATTAATGTTTTGAGTGGAAAGATGGATGAACTTATGAAATTATTTGCTGCTAAGAGTGCCTCTTCTAATCCTAATGATATGCCTCTGTCCACTTTGATTGAAAATAGCAATGAATCATTGGATGTGAATTTTGTTGATAGGCATAATTTTGGTAACAATGCTTATAGAGGGAACTTTAATCCTAGGTCTTTTCCTAGTAATTCCTCTAATAATTATGGTAATTCCTACAACAACTCTTATGGAAAGATGCCTTCTGAATTTGAAACTAGTGTTAAGGAGTTTATGATTTTGCAAAAGAATTTCAATGCTTTGCTTGAAGAAAAATTGCTTAAGATTGATGAATTGGCTAGAAGTGTGGATAGAATTACTCTTGATGTTGATTCTTTGAAACTTAGATCTATCTCACATAAGCATGATATCAATGAGTCTCTCAAAGCCATGAAAATTTCCATTGATGAATGCAAAGAAAGAACCGCTAGGATGCGTGCTAAAAGAGAGAATTATATAAAAATGTGTTCTTCTAGTTATCATGAAAATAAAGATGAAGATCTGAAAGTTATTTATGTGTCTCCTATTAGATCCTTGTTTTCTAGTATAAATCTTGATGAAGATAGGATTGGAGATGATTTTACTTTAAGGTGTCCCAATGATTCGGAGTTTTTAGATCTTGATGCTAAAATTGTTAAAAGTGGGAGTGAAGAGATTAAAATTTTGCATAGTGATGAACCCACTACTTTGGATTTCAAGGGATTCAATTATGATAATTGCTCTTTGATTGATTGTATTTCCTTGTTGCAATCCGTACTAAATTCTCCGCATGCTTATAGTCAAAATAAAGCTTTTACCAAACACATAGTTGATGCTTTGATGCAATCTTATGAAGAAAAACTTGAGTTAGAAGTTTCTATCCCTAGAAAGCTTTAAGATGAGTGGGAACCTACTATTAAAATAAAAATTAAATATCATGAATGCTATGCTTTGTGCGATTTGGGTGCAAGTGTCTCCAATATCTCAAAAACTTTGTGTGATTTGCTAGGATTCCATGAGCTTGATGATTGTTCTTTGAATTTGCATCTTGCGGATTCCACTATTAAGAAACCTATGGGAAGGATTAATGATGTTCTTATTGTTGCCAATAGGAATTATGTGCCCGTAGATTTCATTGTTCTTGATATAGATTGCAATCCTTCATGTCCTATTATTCTTGGTAGACCTTTCCTTAGAACGATTGGTGCAATTATTGATATGAAGGAAGGAAATATTAGATTCCAATTTCCGTTAAGGAAAGGCATGGAACACTTTCCTAGAAAGAAAATCAAATTACCATATGAATCTATTATGAGATCCACTTATGGATTTCCTTCCAAAGATGGCAATACCTAGATCTATCCATGTATCGTGCCTAGCTAGGGGCGTAAAACGATAGTGCTTGTTGGGAGGCAACCCAATTTTATATTTTTTGTTTATGATTCTGTTTAGGAATAAATATTGCATCTAGCTTCTGTTTAACGCTCACTAGAATGATCACCAGATTTTACTGGAGCGTTCTATTTAGTTGATTCTTTTTGCACATGATTAATAGACAAATTCCTCACGTATACCAATTTAGTTTGAATTTTTTGGAGTTACAGAAGTATGTGAAAACTGCAGATTACTACAGACCGTTCTGTTTTTGACAGATTATGTTTTTCGTGTGTTGTTTGCTTATTTCAATGCATCTATGAGTAGTATTGGGAAGTATGAACCATAGAGAAGTTGTAATACAGTAGGTTTAACACCAATATAAACAAATAATGAATTCATTGCAGTACCTTTGAGTAGTGGTTTGCTTTCTTATACTAACGGAGCTCACAAGATTTTTGTCTAAGTTTTGTGTTGTGAAGTTTTCAAGTTTTGAGTATTGATTTGATGTACTATGGAACAAAGAGTGGCAAGAGCCTAAGATTGTGGATTCCCAAGTCACCCCAAGGTAAAATTCAAGGACAACCAAAAGCCTAAGCTTGGGGATGCCCCGGGAAGGCATCCCCTCTTTCGTCTTCATACATCGGTAACTATACTCGGAGCTATATTTTTATTCGCCACATGATATGTGTTTTACTTGGAGTGTCTTGTATAATTTGAGTCTTTGATTGTTAGTTTGGCACAATTATCCTTGCTGTACACACCTATTTGAGAGATTTAAATATGGCCTAGGAATTATTAGAACACTCTATGTGCTTCACTTATATCTTTTGAGTTGAATAGTTTTTGGTCTAGTGCTTCACTTATATCTTTTAGAGCACGGTGGTGATAATATTTTGAAGAAATTGTTGAACTCTCATGCTTCACTTATATCCTTTTGAGAGTCTATTAAAACAGCATGGTAATGTTCTTAGGCTATAAAACTAGTCTCCACACGATAGACATCCAATATCAATGTAGTAAAAACTTTCACACTAGTACATTGAATATGATGAGAAGTTGGATGCTTGATAATTGTTTTGAGATACGAGGATAGTGATATTAGAGTCATGCTACTGGAGTTATTATGAAATTAAGAAATGCTTGTGTTAAGGTTAGTGATTCCCGTAGCATGCACGTATGGTAAACCGCTATGTGACGAAGCATGGGGTATTTGTAAAGTGTCAACCTTTGTGTGGAGGTCGGGGGCGCGCGATTGCATTGTTTTGATGACTCGTAGATTTTTGCTATAAGTATATGAGTTCTTTATGACTAATGTTGAGTCCATGGATTATACGCACTCTCACCCTTCCACCATTGCTAGCCTCTCTTGTATCGCGCAACTTTTGCCGGTACCATACACCCACTATATATCCTTCCTCAAAACATCCACCATATATATTCCTCAAAACATCCACCTTACCGACCTATCATGGCATTTCCATGGCCATTCCGAGATATATTGCCATGCAACTTTCCACCGTTCTGCTCATATGACACGCTTCATATTGTCATATTGCCATGCATGATCATGTAGTTGACATCGTATTTGTGGCAAAGCCACCATGCATAATTTTTCATACATGTCACTCTTGATTCATTGCACATCCCGGTACACCGCCGGAGGCATTCATATAGAGTCATACTTTGTTCTAGTATCGAGTTGTAATATCGAGTTGTAATGAAAGTGTGATGATCATCATTATTAGAGCATTGTCCCATGTGAGGAAAGGCTAAATCAATAAAGCCCCTCCAAAAAAAGGCCCAAAAAAAGTAAAAAGAAAAAGGGACAATTGCTACTATCTTTTTCCACACTTCTGCTTCAAAGTAGCACCATGTTCTTCATGATAGAGAGTCTCATGTTTAGTCACTTTCATATACTAGTGGGAATTTTCATTATATAACTTGGCTTGTATATTCCAACGATGGGCTTCCTCAAATGCCCTAGGTCTTCATGAGCAAGCAAGTTGGATGCACACTCACTAGTTTCTTTTGTTGAGCTTTCATACATTTTTTAGCTCTAGTGCATCCGTTGCATGGCAATCCCTACTCACTCACATTGATATCTATTGATGGGAATCTCCATAGCCCGTTGATATGCCTAGTCGATGTGAGACTATCTCCCTCCTTTTTGTCTTCTCCACAACCACCTCTCTATTCCACTCATAGTGCTATGTCCATGGCTCACGCTCATGTATTGCGTGAAAGTTGAAAGGTTTGAAAGAATAGAGTATGAAAACAAGTGCTTGGCGGAAATAGGGGTTGTGCATGATATGAATATTTTGTGTGATGAAGAGGGAGCATAGCCAGACTATATGATTTTGTAGGGATAACTTTCTTTAGCCATAGTATTTTGAGAAGACATGATTGCTTTGTTAGTATGCTTGAAGTATTATTATTTCTTATGTCAATATAGACTTTTGTCTTGAATCTTTCATATCTGAACATTCATGCAACAATTAAGAGAATTACATTGAAAAACTATGTTTATTAGCATTCCACATCAAAAATTCTGTTTTTATCATTTACCTACTCGAGGACTAGCAGGAATTAAGCTTGGGGATGCTTGATACGTCTCCAACGTATCTATAATTTTTTATTATTCCATGCTATTATTAATGGTGTTTTGGATGTTTAATGGGCTTTGTCATACACATTTATATTATTTTTGGGACTAACCTACTAACCCAAAGGCCCAGTCCAGATTGCTGTTTTTTGCCTGTTTCAGGGTTTTACAGAAAAGGAATATCAAACGGAGTCCAAACGGAATGAAACCTTCGGGAGAGATATTTTTGGAGAAAATCACGCACAGAAGACTTGAGAACCACGGAGTAGGGCACACGTGGCGCCCACAAAGGTGGGGGCACGCCCCCCTGCCTCGTGGGCAACACGTTTGGCCCCGATGCCCTCCTTCCTCCTATATATACATACTTACCCCGAAACCATCAGAAGAGGAGAGAAAACCCTAGTTCCACTGCCGTAACCTTCTGTTCCCGTGAGATCCATCTTGGGGCCTGTTCCGGAGCTCCGCCGGAGGGGGGATCTACCACGGAGTGCTTCTACATCATCATCATCGCCTCACCATGAGTTCTGAGTAGTTTACCACAAACCTTCGGGTCCATAGCTAGTATCTAGATGGCTTCTTCTCTCTCTTTGGATCTCAATACAAAGTTCTCCTTGGTCTTCGAGGAGATCTATTCGATGTAATCTCTTTTTGCAGTGTGTTTGTCGAGATCCGATGAATTGTGGGTTTATGATCAAGATTATCTTTGAGAAATATTTGGTTCTTCTCTGAACTCTTTATGTATGATTATAATATCCTTGCAAGTCTCTTCAAATTATTGGTTTGGTTTGGCCTACTAGATCTATAGTTCTTGCAGTGGGAGAAGTACTTGGCTTTGGGTTCAATCTTGCGGTGTCCTTTCCCAGTGACAATAGGGGCAGCAAGGCACGTATTGTATTGTTTCCATCAAGGATGAAAAGATGGGGTTTATATCACTAAGTTTGAGTTTATCCCTCTACATCATGTCATCTTGCTTAAGGCATTACTCTGTTCTTATGAACTCAATACACTAGATGCATGCTGGATAGCAGTCGATGTGTGGAGTAATAGTAGTAGATGCAGAATCGTTTCGGTATACTTGTCTCGGACGTGATGCCTATATATAATGATCATGCCTAGATAGTCTCATAATTATTCGCTTTTCTATCAATTGCTCGACAGTAGTTTGTTTACCCGCCGTAGAATATCGCTATCATGAGAGAAGCTACTAGAGAACACTATGGCCCCCGGGTCTATTCTCAACATATCAATCTACAATCTACCATACTTTTCCGCTTTTACTTTCTGTTCTTATAATAAAAAATACCAAAAATATCAAACTATCATCTCTATCAGTTCTCACTCTCGTAAGTCACCGTAAAGGGATTGACAACCCCTTATCGCGTTGGCTGCGAAGTTCTTATTTCTTTGTGCAAGTGCGAGGGACTCGCGCGTGGTCTCCTACTAAATTGATACCTTGGTTCTCAAAAACTGAGGGAAATACTTACGCTACTATGCTGCATCACCCTTTCCTCTTCGAGGGAATACAACGCAAGCTCGAGAAGTAACAGGGAGAAGCATCATAAGATCCAACTAAAATAGCAAAGCTCGCGATACATCAAGATCGTGCCATCTCAAGAACACAAGAGAGAGAGAGAGATCAAAACAATAGCTACTGGTACATACCCTCAGCCCCGAGGGTGAACTACTCCCTCCTCGTCATGGAGAGCACCGTGATGATGAACATGGCCACCGGTGAGGGATCCCCCCTTCGGCAGGGTGCCAGAACAGGGTCCCGGTTGGTTTTTGGTGGCTGCAGAGGCTTGCGATGATGGAACTCCTAATATAGGTTTCTTTTCTAGGGTTTTTGTATTTATAGGATTTTTTGGCGTAGGGCACAAGTCAAGGGGGTCTCCGAGCCGTCCACAAGATAGGGGGCGCGCACAGGGGGGTGGGCGCGTGCCCAACCCTCGTGGGCAGCCCGGGACTCTTCTGGCCCAACTCTTTTACTCTGGGGGCTTCTTTTGGTCCATAAAATATCATCAAAAATTGGCACGTCAATTGGACTCCGTTTGGTATTCCTTTTCTGTAAAACTCAAAAACAAGGAAAAAACAAAAATTCGCACTGGGCACTAGGTTAATAGGTTAGTCCCAAAAATCATATAAAAGTCTATATAAAAGCCCATTAAACTTCCAAAACAGATAATATAATAGCATGGAATTATAAAAAATTATAGATACGTTGGAGACGTATCAAGCATCCCCATGCTTAATTCCTTCTCGTCCTCGAGTAGGTAAATGAAAAAAACAGAATTTTTGATGTGGAATGCTACCTAACATAATTATCAATGTAATTTTCTTTATTGTGGCATGAATGTTCAGATCCGAAAGATTCAAGAGAAAACTTTAATATTGACATAAGAATAATAATATTTCAAGCATACTTACAAAGCAATTATGTCTTCTCAAAATAACATGGCTAAAGAAAGTTCATCCCTACAAAATCGTATAGTCTGGCTATGCTCTATCTTCATCACACAAAATATTGAAATCATGCACAACCCCGGTTTCAGCCAAGCAATTGTTTCACACTTCAATTTTTTCAAACTTTTCAACTTTCACGCATTACATGAGCTTGAGCCATGGATATAGCACTATAGGTGGAATAGAGTGGTGGTTGTCAAGAAGACAAAAAGGAGGAAGATAGTCTCACATCAACTAGGCATATCAACAGACTATGGAGATGCCCATCAGTAGATATCAATGTGAGTGAGTAGGGATTGCCATGCAATGGATGCACTAGAGCTATAAGTGTATGAAAGCTCAAAAGGAAACTAAATGGCTGTGCATCCAATTGCTTGCTCACGAAGACCTAGGGCACTTTGAGGAAGCCCATCATTGGAATATACAAGCCAAGTTCTATAATGAAAATTTCCCGCTAGTATATGAAAGTGACAAAATAGGAGACTCTCTATCATGGTGCTACTTTGAAGCACAAGTGTGGTAAAAGGATAGTAGCATTGCCCCTTCTTTTTTTTGCACAAGTGTGGTAAAAGGATAGTAGCATTGCCCCTTCTTTTTTTTTCTCATTTTTTTATATTTGGGCTTTTTTATGGCCTCTTTTTTTTGTCCAGAGTCTCATCCCGACTTGTGGGGGAATCATAGTCTCCATCATCCTTTCCTCACTAGGACAATGCTCTAATAATGATGATCATCACACTTTTATTTACTTACAACTCATGAATTATAACTCGATGCTTAGAACAAAATATGATTCTATGTGAATGTCTCCGGTAGTGTACCGAGATGTGCAATGAATCAAGAGTGACATGTTTGAAAAATCATGCATGGTGGCCTTGCTACAAATACGATGTCAACTTCATGATCATGCATGGAAATATGACAATGATGAAACGTGTCATATATAAACGGAACGGTGGAAAGTTGCATGGCAATATATCTCGGAATGGTTATGGAAATGCCATAATAGGTAGGTATGGTGGCTGTTTTGAGGAAGATATATGGTGGGTTTATGGTACCGGCGAAAGTTGCGCGGTACTAGAGAGGCTAGCAATGGTGGAAGGGTGAGAGTGCGTATAATCCATGGACTCAACATTAGTCATAAAGAACTCATATACTTATTGCAAAAATCTACAAGTTATCAAAACAAATCACTAAACGCATGCTCGTAGAGGAAGGGTTGGTAGGAGTTAACCATCGCGCGATCCCGACCTCCACACAAAGGATGACAATCAATAAATAAATCATGCTCCAATTTCATCACATAACGGTTCACCATACGTGCATGCTACGAGACTTGCAAAACTCAACACAAGTATTTATCAAATTCACAACTACTCTACTAGCATGACTCTAATATCACCATCCTCATATCTCAACACAATCATCAAGCATCAAACTTCTCATAGTATTCAATGCACTTTATATGAAAGTTTTTATTATACCCATCTTGGATGCCCATCACATTAGGACTAAATTCATAACAAAAGCAAATTACCATGCTGTTTAAGACTCTCAAAATAATATAAGTGAAGCATGAGAGTTCATCTATTTCTTCAAAATAAAACCACTGTCGCGCTCTAAAAGATATAAGTGAAGCACTAGAGCAAATGCCAAACTACTCTAAAAGATATAAGTGAAGATCAATGAGTATTTGAATAATTATGTAACTATGTGAAGATTCTCTAACATTTAAGAATTTCAGATCTTGGGATATTATTCAAACAGCAAGCAAAACAAAATAAAATAAATTTACGCTCTAAGCAAAACACATATCATGTGGTGAATAAAAATATAGCCTTAAGTAAAGTTACCGATGAACGAAGACGAAAGAGGGGATGTCATCCGGGGCATCCCCAAGCTTGGGCTCTTGGTCGCCCTTTAATATTAACTTGGGGTGACTTGGGCATCCCCAAGCTTAGGCTCTTGCCACTCCTTTTTCCATAGTCCATCGAATCTTTACCCAAAACTTGAAAACTTCACAACACAAAACTCAACAGAAAACTCGTAAGTTAGTATAAGAAAATAAAACCACCACTTTGGTACTGTTGTGAACTCATTCTAAATTCATATTGGTGTAATGTCTATTGTATTCCAACTTCTCTATTGTTCATGCCCTCCAATACTACTCATAGATTCATCAAAATAAGCAAACAACACATAGAAAACAGAATCTGTCAAAAACAGAACAGTCTGTAGCAATCTATAACTTTCAAATAATTATATAACTCAAAAAAAATATGAAATAAATTGGTGGACGTGAGAAATTTGTCTATTAATCTTCTGCAAAATGAATCAACTTAAAATCACTCTCCAGTGAAAAATGGCAGCTAATCTCGTGAGCGCAAAGTTTCTGTTTTTTACAGCAAGATCACATTAACTTTCACCCAAGTCTTCCCAAAGGTTCTACTTGGCACTTTATTGAAACAAAATCTATAAAACATGGTTACTACAGTAGCTTAATCATGTGGACTCACAAAAACAGTAAGGGTAAATATTGGGTTGTATCCCAACAAGCGCTTTTCTTTAATGCCTTTCTAGCTAGGCATGACGATGACAATGATGCTCGCATAAAAGATAAGAATTGAAACATAACGGGAGCATCATGAAGAATATGACTAGAACATTTAAGCCTAACCCACTTCCTATGCATAGGGATTTTGTGACCAAACAACTTAAGGCAAGAATCAACTAGCATAGGAAAGCAAAACAAGCATAGCTTCAAGATTTTCAACACATAGAGAGGAAACTTGATATTATTGCAATTCCTACAAGCATATGTTCCTCCCTCATAATAATTTTCAGTAGCGTCATGAATAAATTCAACAATATATCCAGCACATAAAGCATTCTTTTCATGATCCCCAAGCATATAGATTTTATTACTCTCCACATAAGAAAATTTCTTCTCATGAATAGTAGTGGGAGAAAACTCAACAAAATAACTATCATGGGAGGCATAATCCAATTGAAACTTAAAATCATCATAAATAGGAGGCATGCTATCATCATAAATAGGAGGCATGCTATCATAAAAATAAGTTTTCTCATCAAAACTTGGGGGACAAAAAATATCATATTCATCAAACAAAGCATCCCCAAGCTTGTGGCTTTGCATATCATATTCATCAAACATAGCATCCCCAAGCTTGTGGCTTTGCATATCATTAGCATCATGGATATTCAAAGGATTCACACTAACAACATTGCAATCATGCTCATCATTCAAGTATCTAGTGCCAAACATTTTAATGCACTCTTCTTCTAGTAATTGGGCACAATTTTTCTTTCCATCATTTTCACGAAAGATATTAAAAAGATGAAGCATATGAGGTACCCTCAACTCCATTTTTTGTAGTTTCCTTTTATAAACTAAACTAGTGATAAAACAAGAAACTAAAAGATTCGATTGCAAGATCTAAAGATATATCTACAAGCACTAAATTCCCCAGCAACGGTGCCAGAAAAGAGCTTGATCTCTACTACGCAACCTTCTTCTTGTAGGCGTTGTTGGGCCTCCAAGTGCAGGAGTTTGTAGGACAGTAGCAAAAATCCCTCAAGTGGATGACCTAAGGTTTATCAATCCGTGGGAGGCATAGGATGAAGATGGTCTCTCTCAAACAACCCTCCAACCAAATTACAAAGAGTCTCTTGTGTCCCCAACACACCCAATACAACGGCAAATTGTATAGGTGCACTAGTTCGGCGAAGAGATGGTGATACAAGTGCAATATGGATGGTAGATATAAGTTTTTGTAATATGAAAATATAAAAACGTCAAGGTAACTAATGATAAAAGTGAGCACAAACGGTATTTCAATGCTTTGAAACAAGGCCTAGGGTTCATACATTCACTAGTGCAAGTTCTCTCAACAATAATAACATAATTGGATCATATAACTATCCCTCAACATGCAACAAAGAGTCGCTCCAAAGTCGCTAATAGCGGAGAACAAACGAAGAGATTATTGTAGGGTACGAAACCACCTCAAAGTTATTCTTTCCGATGGATCTATTCAAGAGTCCATAGTAAAATAACACAAAGCTATTCTTTCCGTTCGATTTATCCTAGAGTTCGTACTAGAATAACACCTTAAGACACACATCAACCAAAACCCTAATGTCACCTAGATACTCCATTGTCACCTCAAGTGTCCGTGGGAATAATTATATGATATGCATCACACAATCTCGGATTCATCTATCCAACCAACACAAAGAACTTCAAAGAGTGCCCCAAAGTTTCTACCGGAGAGTCAAGACGAAAACGTGTGCCAACCCCTATGCATAAATTCCCAAGGTCACGGAACCCGGAAGTTGATCACCAAAACATACATCAAGTAGATCACATGATATACCATTGTCACTATAGATAAGCACATGCAAGACATACATCAAGTGTTCTCAAATCCGTAAAGACTCAATCCGATAAGATAACTTCAAAGGGAAAACTAAATTCATTACAAGAAAGTAGAGGGGGAGAAGCATCATAAGATCCAACTAAAATAACAAAGCTCGCGATACATCAAGATCGTGCCATCTCAAGAACACGAGAGAGAGAGAGAGAGAGAGAGAGAGAGAGAGAGAGAGAGATCAAACACATAGCTACTGGTACATACCCTCAGCCCCGAGGGTGAACTACTCCCTCCTCGTCATGGAGAGCGCCAGGATGATGAAGATGGCCACCGGTGAGGGATCCCCCCTCCGGTAGGGTGCCGGAACAGGGTCCCGATTGGTTTTTGGTGGCTACAGAGGCTTGCGGTGGCGGAACTCCCGATCTAGGTTTCTTTTCGGGGGTTTCTGTATTTATAAGATTTTTTGGCATAGGGCACAAGTCAGGGGGGTCTCCGAGCCGTCCACGAGATAGGGGGCGCACCCAGGGGGTGGGCGCGCCCCCCACCCTCATGGGCAGCCCGGGACTCTTCTGGCCCAACTCTTTTACTGTGGGGGCTTCTTTTGGTCCATAAAAAATCATCAAAAATTGGCTCGTCAATTGGACTCCGTTTGGTATTCCTTTTCTATAAAACTCAAAAACAAGGAAAAAACTGAAGCTGGCACTGGGCTCTAGGTTAATTGGTTAGTCCCAAAAATCATATAAAAGTGTATATTAAAGCCCATTAAACATCCAAAACGGATGATATAATAGCATGGAACAATAAAAAATTATAGATACGTTGGAGACGTATCACCGCTCGCCGCGAGAACTAGTCTCCGTGACCTGCAGCGCATCAAGAAAGTAGAGATCAGTAAGCCAGATCGTTGTGTGTGTCTTCCTTCTTTGTTTTCCCTTGTGTATTTAGCACATAACCGCATGTGGCTTTTTCAATTATCTTCCTAAATATGTAAGACAATTATTACCCATTGTCGTCATCCTTATATATTCATCAGTCTTGCTATAAGTCACTGTAGATGCTATATAGGTCCGTCGGGTCTTACATCAAGATCCATGCAAAATTTTCTTTTAGATTTTCTTTTTTCTGTCTTAAATCTCAGTCGAGTGAGACATAGCCACTCCATTAAATAGGGGCTCCGGCGCCACTGATGGACACCTTGGGAGAGAGGTGGGCGGTAGATTGATCTCAAAGGGCTCTCCTCCCGATAAGCACGCACAGGGGTCTGATCCCACGCCTCCCATACTCAAATAGCTACCCCGCACAGCTCCTCCTAGTCAATAAAAAAGGGGTTGTGTGGCGACACGTAAATGGTAAGTAGAATGCCCACGGTTTCAATAATACTTGTGTTTCCTATGTTTCCGGCCGAGCCACGTTGCCCAGATGTTTGAATTTCATTCCCATTTTCAACCAACTTTGGTGCACTCGAGCATGTGCTTGTAGTTCAAATTTGAATTATGCACATTAAATGATCAGAAACTCAATTAATGTATAAAATAGGCCAAATGAACCCAGAATAATTCCAAAATTTAACCCAACACTCATATAGTTCTATGTTGCCTCTGTAAAGAAAATTAGGGGGGCAACGTATATCGTTTCGCACACAAAGGTGACACGTTCCCTCTCAAAACTATGAGCCTTCTTGAGAGAAGCTCAGGTTTGCAAGAAGCTTATACCAATTCGGCCATTTTTTACCACATCATGTTATTGCCATGACATGACACCATGCCAAGTTTCATGATTTTCAGGCGTGTTTTGGATTTACAAGAATTTAAAAACCAAGTTTCCCAAGGTTCTCGGCCGAGCCACGACGCCTAGGTGTTTGAATTTCATTCCCATTTCTTGCATGGGACATAGAAATTCACCCCAGGACACACATGTTATTTTTCAACCAACTTTGGTGCACTGGCGCATGTGCTTGTAGTTCAAATTTGAATTATGCACATTAAATGATAAGAAACTCAATTAATGTATAAAAAGGCCAAACGAACCCGTAATAATTCCAGAATTTAACATGACACTAATATAGTTCTATGTTGCCTCTATAAAGAAAATCAGGGGGGGCAGCGTATGTCGTTTTGCACACAAAGGTGACATGTTCCCTCTCTGAACCATGAGCCTTCTTGAGAGAAGCTCTGGTTTGCAAGAAGCTTATACCAAAACTTGTTCCAATTCAGACAATTTTTTTACCACAATATGTTAGTGCCATGACATGACACCAGGCCAAGTTTCATGATTTTCAGGCGTGTTTTGGATTTACAAGAATTTAAAAACCAAGTTTCTCAATGTTCTGGGCTGAGCCACGACGCCTAGGTTTTGAATTTCATTCTCATTTCTTGCATGGGACCTAGAAATTCACCCAAGGACACACATGCTATTTTCAACCAACTTTGGTGTACTGGAGCATGTGCTTGTAGTTCAAATTTGAATTATGCACATTAAATGATCAGAAACTCAATTAATGTATAAAAAGGCCAAACGAACCCGTAATAATTCCAAAATTTAACATGGCACTAATATAGTTCTATGTTGCCTCTGTAAAGAAAATCAAGGGAGGTGCAGCGTATATCGTTTCGCACACAAAGGTGACACGTTCCCTCTCAGAACCATGAGCCTTCTTGAAAGAAGCTCCGGTTTGCAAGAAGCTTATACCAAAACTTGTTCCAATTCGGACAAATTTTTACCACAATATGTTAGTGCCATGACATGACACCATGCCAAGTTTCATGATTTTCAGGCATGTTTTGGATTTACAAGAATTTAAAAACCAAGTTTGTTCTCGGTTGAGTCACGACGCCTAGGTTTTGAATTTCATTCTCATTTCTTGCATGGGACCTTGAAATTCACCCAAGGACACGCATGCTATTTTTCAACCAACTTTGGTGCACTGGAGCATGTGCTTGTAGTTCAAATTTTAGTTATGCACATTAAGTGGCCAGAAACTCAATTAATGTACAAAAAAAGGCCAAACGAACCCAAAATAATTCCAAAATTTTACATGACACTCATATAGTTCTATGTTGCCTTTGTGAAGAAAATCAAGGGGGCAGCGTATATCGTTTCGCACACAAAGGTGACACGTTCCCTCTCAAAACCATGAGCCTTCTTGAGAGAAGCTCCGGTTTGCAATAAGCTTATAGCAAAACTTGTTCCAATTCGGCCAAATTTTGTACACCAGCATGTTAGTTCCATGACATGACACCATGCCAACTTTCATGATTTTCAGGCGAGTTTTGGATTTACATGAATTTAAAAACCAAGTTTCTCAATGTTCTCGGCCGAGTCACGACGCCCAGATGTTTGAATTTCATTCCCATTTCTTGCATGTGACCTAGAAATTCACCCAAGGACACACATGTGATTTTTCAACCAACTTTGGTGCACCGGAGCATGTGCTTGAAGTTCAAATTTGAATTACGCACATTAAATGACCAGAACTCAATTAATGTATAAAAAAGACCAAACGAACCCGGAATAATTCCAAAATTTAACAGGGCACTCATATAGTTCTATGTTGCCCTTGTAAAGAAAATCAGGGGGGAGGTAGATCATTCCGCACACAAAGGTGACACATTCCCTCTCGGAACCACGAGGCTTCTTGAGAGAATGTCCGGTTTGCAAGAAGCTTATACCATAACTTGTCCCAGTTCGGCCAAAATTTATACATATGAAAACATGGTTTAGATTATCCCGAACATCTCGCTACCTAGACCAATGTACTGTGATTTGAATAGAACATAAAATGGATACAAATATTTGAATTGGAGATCATATGGTACATGTAGTTCATATTGAAATATGATTACTACTATATGCATGTTTTCTGTTATCAAGATAATATTTAAATGATGGTATAACTTGACAACAATCGTAGTCATATAAGGAAAATTGATTCAAATTTAGTCCATATGGTAGACGACAATATATATATTCATAGGGTGGAGTAAAATATTCATGTAAGATAGAAGATCAAAATGTAGGACAACATCCATTATAAACCGCAAGATCACCTAACGATATATTTGAATTCAACATAACGTGGATTCAAAAATTAAAATTCAAGATCCTGGCATTTGTAATCATATAAAAAGGGACATGACTCTTTATTGGGGTGGCAATTGATTTGTTTTTTGTTGTTGTTGAGGGAAGTGTGAATTGATTTGGTACTGTACAGGCTAATCTTTTCTCCCAGTTTTTCTTTACATTTTTCTTGTAGTTTTTTCAATGGTATTTATAGAAATATAGTAAAAGGGGACATGACTCTCTCGTGTCTTGTATGAATTGTCTTTTTTGTACACTTTAAGTTTGTTCTGTCAAACATGGAATCCGGGCCTTGTTATCCCGAAATTTTCAAGCTCTAGTATCTTACGTCTCTTTTGCTATGAATCTCCCACCTCTTCAACCCACGCCACGCCTTGTTATCTCGAAATTTTGACGCACGCGAACACTCCCTCCGCATTCGAAATCGGTCCTGCAGCTGAGACACGCGAAATTCCCCTTCTACACTTAAGCCGAAAATGCCGCCTCGACGTCGTGTGGTCAAAACCGGTGGGGGTACGTTGATAACTTACCCCACATTTCGGACAAGCGCGTCCCTAAACCATGGCTCCCTCCTACCTTCCCCTTCGCCTCCCATTTGTACACCGAGGCCGCGAAAACCCGTGAAACCCCACGCTCCTCCGTCGGCCTACCGACCACCGCCCAGCAGGATACTTTTGCCCGATGACGCCGTCCACAACAACAACTCGGCGTCCCTCATCCATCGCACTGGATGAGGATCCATCGTTGATCTCGTCGTCCTGCTGGATCAGCTGCTCCGTCCTCCACCTCCAAGGTGATGCCCCGACATTCGCCTCGTCTATCACGCCACCTCCATTCCCATGATGCCGTCTTGACCTGCCCCACCGGAACCGCATCACCCTCACCAATTCCTCCGATGAAGCCGAGGCCTACTCGGCGCCACCAAGGAGGTTATGCACTCACCGCTCCATTTTATCTTTTATTCGATCTCACGTGGCTGTCGGTGCTCGATACCGAGCAGCCATGGCGGGTCTCCATCGGCGGTGCCATCGCCGGTCACTTCCTCCACGACGTCTCTCCCCCATGTCATTGCTTCCTAGGCGGTGACTTCCACACCAGCACTAGCTGCTCCTGCTTTGGCTCCCGCTCGCGCTGCTGCTGCTCCGGCTCTCACTCGTGATGTGACTCTGTTCTTGCTGTTGGTCGCGCAGCTGCACTGCTCTTGCTTTTGTCCGTGCTGCTTGTGACGCCCCCGATTTGACCATACACTAATCATGCACGCAAACGTGTACGACCAAGGTCAGGGACTCACTGGAAGATATCACAACACAACTCTACACACAAATAAAATAATACAAGCTTTATATTACAAGCCAGGGGCCTCGAGGGCTCGAATACATAAGCTCGAATACACAAGAGTCAGCGGAAGCAACAATATCTGAGTACAGACATAAGTTAAACAACTTTGCATTAAGAAGGCTAGCACAAAAACAACACGATCAAAAAGGCAAGGCCTCCTGCCTGGGACCTCCTAACTACTCATGGTCGTCGGCGGTCTTCACGTAGTAGTAGCCTCCGTCGAGGTAGTAGCAGTTGTCAAAGGTGGCTCCTGGCTCCTGGACTCGACCATCTGGTTGCATCAACCAGAAAGAAGAAAGAAGGGGGAAAGGGGTAGCAAAGCAACCGTGAGTACTCATCCAGAGTACTCGTAAGCAAGGATCTACACTACATATGCATCGGTATCAATGAAAAGGGTAGTATCTGTGGACTAAGCTGCAGAATGCCAGAATATGAGGGGGAGAAGCTAGTCCTATCGAAGACTATCATCTTCTGGAAACCACCGTCTTGCAGCAAGAGGGGAGAGTAGAGTAGTATAACATAAGTCATATTTATGTTGTTGGTTCAATGCTCCAGGATCCTTTCTCGACTCAAGAAGCAACATATCCAAATCATGCCTCAGCATCCAGTTCTAGTTGTAGCGACCGGGATACAACTCCAAGTGTCTGTTACCGTAGGACAGGCTATCAATAGATGTTTTCTTCCCTATAGGGGTGCACCAACTTACCCACCACGCTCGCTTAACTCCGGCCGGACACACCATCAGGTCATGCCCGGCCTCGGCCAAACAATACGCCGCAACCCGACCTAGGCTTAATAGCAAGTTCATGCACGCCGGACTAAACCCTATGCCCTCAGGGGTCATGGGCCAATCGCCCCGGGAACTCCTGCACATTGCGTACGCGGCCGGTGAGCAGACCTGGGCTACCTCCTTAAAAAGCAGGTGCTTACGCGGTCCAACCCGACACGTGCCGCTCAGTCGCAATGACATTAGTTAAGCTACGGCTGATGCATATGACGCATAACGCCCATACTATGCCCACGTGATGGTTAGCGCTATCAGGCCAGAGGCCCCTTGGATCAAATATCCAAACCGTTTAGTGTCTTAGGTATGCGCGGTAACGAGCAGAGACTCACTATCATGTGACCCCATCGCCCCGTCTCGAGGACTTGCGGCAAGGGAAGAATGCCCAGCCACGCCTCGTATTTATCTCATGGGCACCTTCCAGGTAAACCCAACTACACATCACTCGCAATTAAGCTCGCGCGGGTACCCCTCTAGGCCGACCCGTCTTTAGTAACATGGTTTAGTGTAAAGTCATAGTAACCATAGTAACTGTGTGTCTAACACCAAAGGAAAAATTTGAGGAAATCACCCACGATGGAATTCCTCCTGATGTTTATTGTCAAGGTGAACGAAAGAGGAGTCACCCTCGAGGTCCACTCTTGAGGAGTTGCACGACAGTGTCGTTATCAGGACGGGAGAAGGAGGAAATCACCCTCGATGACCATAACCGATGAACTAACCTACAAGGTTAACATCAGAAGTGCTGCTGAGGTGTCACCCTCGGCACTCGATAGTAACCCGGTATTGTCGAGCAACTAAGGGGAAAGTGATGTGCGGTGCCAGGGCCTGGTCTTCGATCCCGTTGATCGGGTCTTCTGATAATCCAGCGGGGCAGACAAGACAAAGTGGGGGGGTCTCTGATGGATCTCTAACCAGCCTATACTAAGCAGTTTCGTATAAACATGTAAGGTATGAAAACAGGTATCAACAACAGGCTATGCATCAGAATATGATCATACAAAAAGCAGTAGCAGTTCTGGTGCAAGCATAAGAGAGAAGGGAATGGGCGATATCGGAATGATCAAAGGGGGTTGGCTTGCCTGGTTGCTATGGCAAGAAGGAGGGGTTGTCAACATCGCAGTTGATCACCGGGGCATCATCGGTCTCGGGGTCTACCAGAGAGAAGAGGGGGTAGGAATAGTAAATATAAAGCAAACAGTTGCATGACAAGCAAAAGCAGCGCTCGATGAGATCTAACGCGGTGCTACACGTTACCGGCGAATGGGGATAACATTCGGGAAAGTATCCCCGGTGTTTCGCGTTTTCGGACAGTTGAATCGGAGGGGGGATGTTGCACGTTCTCTATGCTAGGAGCATGTGGCAGATGAAGGGACCACATATTCGGATTCGTCTCGTCGTTCTGAGCAACTTCCATATATAAAACTTTTTCATCTGAGTTACGGATGATTTTATATGATTTTTTAAAGTTTTATACATTTTCTGGATTTATTTAATTAATTTAAATCAACATTATCCAGAATAGTACGGGATGACGTCAGCATGATGTCAGGGTGATGTCAGCAGTTAGTTGACTTAGTCAAACTGACGTGTGGGTCATACCGTCATTGAATGTTTGTCTAAACAGATAATTAAGGTTAATTAACATGATTAATTAGATTATTTAATAGGATTAATTAAGTTAACTAATTAATTAATATATTTTTTACTAACTTCTTTTTTTAATCTTTTTTTAATAGGGCGTTGGGCCCACTTGTCGGTGGCCCAGGGCGGCCGTGCCGGATAACGGGCGCGTGCGGGGCGGGCGCCGCCCGACAGGCCGCACGCCCAAGGGCGCAGCGACCGTCGGGGGCGGCCATCGTTGGCCAGCGGGCGTGGGTGCCGGGTGGCCACGGCAAGGCCCTCCGGCCGGCCGCAGTGAGCGGAGGCGAGCAAGGGGGAAGGCGGAGCGGGGCAGTTGGCGGCGGCCCGGCCTGGGCCTGGAGCGCGGTCAGGAGCGTCGCCGGCGGCCACGGCTGCGGGTGCAGCCACCGGTGATGGCAAGTAGGCGGCACAAGGGGGAGGTGCCTGCAGCGGGCGGAGCAAGCTCGCACGGTCGGGGGGTAGGCCGCCGGCACCGGCGACAGCGACATGCGGCAGCGGCTAGCGCAGTAGGGGGGTCGCGGGGCGAGGCGCGTGTGGGCGCGGTGGCGCGTGGCAT
Source organism: Secale cereale (assembly GCA_902687465.1). Taxonomy (NCBI): domain Eukaryota; kingdom Viridiplantae; phylum Streptophyta; class Magnoliopsida; order Poales; family Poaceae; genus Secale; species Secale cereale. The sequence continues at coordinate 93,569,970 of LR738714.1, read as the reverse complement.
AGGCGTGAGCGGCAGCAGGAAGAAGTGGGGCGGCGCGCGGCTGCAAGAGGAGCCGCAGGCAGCAGTAATAGGCGGCAGCGGGGGCATCCAAGCAGCAGCGCGGCAGAAGTGAGTGCGGCGCAGGCGAGCGCAACGCGAGGCGTGGGAGGGGGACGACGGGCGCGACGCGGGCAAAGGGGTGCGGGCTCACGCGCCGGGGTGCGTGCAGGGGTGCGCAGGGCGCCGGCCAGCGCGGGCAAGGGGAGGTGAGCCCGGTGAGCGGGGGGGAACGGAGGTAGGCGAGGCCTCACCGCAGGGAGTAGGGCATGGGGCAGCGGTTCTCGAGGTGGGGGACGGGGATGACGCACACAGGGGAGGCAGTCCGGTGGGGTGTCTTCGACGTCGAGCGGCGGGGGGCAACGTCGGCGTTCGTGGGCGCGGTCACCCCGATCCCGATCTGGATCGGGTGTGGGGATGAGACAGACGTGGGGGGGAGTGTGCTCGGTTAGGTCACGGGGAGGGGGGCATATTGGCCAGAGGGAGAGGTGGGCCGACTGCTGGGCCTTGGCTTAGTTGGACGAGGGTCCAGGGGGAGGGGCCTCTCTCCTTTTCCTTTACCGCTTCTTTTTTTTGCATTTTCTTTTAATCTTTTCTATTTCAATTATTTTAGGACACTTTAAATATTTTGCAAAAATGTTGGCCCACCACCAATATTAACAAAAGAATATTTGCCACATGATGAACATTTTAGTTTTCATGTTTGAGCAATTTTGAATTACACTCTTATTTTGAAATCTATATTCAACTAGAATTGAAAGGAATACGAGACAATGATGATCATATACTTGTTTAGCAAAAAGATTAACTTAACCCCAAGGGTTATTGTAGCATCATTACACCGGGGTGTTACAACTCTCCTCCTCTAAAAGAAATTCTCGTCCCAAGAATTAAGAGGTGGAAGGGAAAAGGTCGGGATACTCTGCCCGAAGATTATCCTCGCGTTCCCAAGTGGCTTCATCTTCAGAATGATTTGACCACTGCACCTTGAGGAACTTGGTAATCTTCTGCCGGGTTCGACGTTCAGCTTCTTCAAGAATGCGGATCGGATGTTCTTTGTACGTGAGATCATCTTGAACTTCAATCAATTCCGGTTCCACTTCATGTTCCGGATCCTTGAAGGAACAACGAAGTTGCGACACATGGAAGACGTCATGGACGTGAGAGAACTGAGGTGGCAACTCCAGTTGATAAGCCACCAGTCCACGACGGGTGAGAATACGAAAGGGACCAATGTAGCGCGGAGCTAGCTTGCCCTTGACTCCGAACCGATGGGTGCCTCTCAAAGGAGTGACACGCAGATAAGCTTGTTCACCAGGTTGATAAGTTGAACCACAGTGTTTCCGGTCATAGTTGCTCTTCTGGCAGGACTGGGCCGCCTTGAGATTACCCCGGACAATGCGAACCTGCTCTTCAGCTTGTTGAATAATGTCTAGACCAATGAGCGTCTGTTCCCCAGTTTCTGACCAATTTGGAGGGGTTCGGCACTTACGTCCATAAAGCACTTCGAAGGGTGCCATCTTCAAGCTGGCTTGATAACTGTTATTATAAGATAACTCCGCATAAGGGAGAGATTCTTCCCACTTCTTGCCGAAAGAAATAACACAAGCCCGAAGCATGTCTTCAAGAATTTGATTGACTCGCTCGACTTGGCCTTGGGATTAGGGATGATAAGCAGTGCTCCAGGTTATATGAGTTCCCATTGCTTCTTGGAAACTATCCCAGAACTTCAAAGTGAAAATACTACCACGGTCTGAACTGGTGTCTTTCGGAATACCGTGGAGTGACAAAATTCTGGAGATATACAAGTTTGCTAATTGACTAGCAGTGATTGTCTCCTTGACTAGCAGAAAGTGAGCAACCTTCGAGAATTGGTCGATGATGACAAAGATAGCATCATTACCTTTCTGTGACTTCGGAAGGCCAGTGACAAAGTCCATCTGAATCTTATCCCACTTCCATTCAGGAATCGGAAGCGGTTGTAGTAGTCCAGCTGGTTTCTGATGCTCTGCTTTGATGTGACGACAAACGTCACATTCTTGGATATACCGAGCAATGTCTTGCTTCATGTTAGACCACCAGTACTTTTGACGGATGTCTAGATACATCTTAGCACTTCCCGGATGAATAGAGAGAGGGGTGTCATGTGCTTCTTTCGTCACCTTCTCAGTCATAAGCTCGAAGCGGGGTACCACTATGCGATCTTCGAAGTACAAGGTCCCATCTTCAGCAAGTGAGAAATCTCTGGATTTCTCTAAGGCAAGATCCTTTTTCATTAGATCAACGTGAGCATCTTTGGCTTGAGCAAACTTAATTGCTTTCAATAGAGTTGGTTCCAAGACAAGGTTATTCAGAGAACCCTGTGGAACTAGTTGAAGGTTCAGCTTGCAAAGTTCTTCATAAAGGCGGGGTTGAGCTTTATGAACCATGTGGTTATTGCAATAAGACTTGCGGCTCAGGGCATCAGCCATGACATTAGCCTTGCCTGGGGTATAGGAAATACCCACGTTATAATCTGCTATAGCCTCCATCCACCTTTGCTGGCAGAGGTTTACATCTGGCTGAGTAAACAGATACTTCAGACTCTGATGATCGGTGAAGATCTCGCATCGATTACTGAGAAGGTAATGTCGCCACAGCTTCAATGAATAAATAACCGCTGCAAGCTCGAGGTCATGAGTTGGGTAGTTTTCTTCGTGAGAATGCACTTGACGGGAGGCATAAGCAATCACCCTGCGCTCTTGCATTAGGACACAGCCTAACCCTTGTCGTGAAGCATCGCAATATATGACAAAATCCTTTTGAGAATCCGGAGGAGCAAGCACTAGGGCAGAAGTTAGCTTGTCATTGAGAGCCTGGAAACTTTCCTGACATATGTCTGTCCATTCAAACTTAACGCCTTTGTGTAGCAGATTGGTCAGTGGCTTGGCGATCTTGGAGAAGTTCTCAACGAAACAACGGCAGTAGCTGGCGAGTCCGAGAAAGCTTCTGACTTGCTTGCCATTCTTGGGAGGGGTCCAGTCAAGAATAGCCTGAACTCCCTCTGGGTTGACGGCAATACCATCCTTGGAGATCACATGACCAAGGTAGGTTACTTCGGGTAGCCAGAATTCACACTTAGAATACTTGGCATATAGTTGATGCTCTCGAAGCTTTTCCAGAATAAGACGAAGATGTTCAGCATGTTCTTCTTTATTCTTCGAATATACTAGGATATCATCCAGATAGACCACGAGGAACTTGTCGAGGTAATCCATGAATATATAGTTCATCAGACGAGAGAATGTCACTGGAGCATTGGTCAAACCGAAGGACATGACGGTGTACTCGTTAGAACCATAACGAGTGACGAATGTGGTATTTGGAATATCCTATTCACGAACACGGATCTGGTGGTAACCCAACCTCAAGTCAAGTTTAGAGAAAACTGATGAACTAGCCAGTTGATCATACAAATCGTTGATCCGAGGAAGAGGATATTTGTTCTGAATTGTAGTTTGGTTGATAGGACGGTAGTCTTGGACCAAACTGTTCATGCCATCCTTCTTCTTCACAAAGAGAGAAGGTGCTCCCCAAGAAGAGGAACTTGGACGAATGAATCCACTGCGAAGAGACTTGTCAATTTCTTCCTTAAGCTCAAGGAGTTCATGACTTGGCATCTTGTAGGGTCGTTTGGCAATAGGAACGGTACCTGGTTTCAAGTTGATGACAAATTCAACAAACCGTGTAGGAGGGATGCCTGGGAGTTCTTCTGGAAAGACATCTTGGAAATCGCGAACGACTGGAATCTTCTCAATGCCCTCAAGAGGTGCTGCGTTCAACGCATTCAAGGCATAAAGTCGTGCCTCGGCATTCTGAACAATCTGAGCATGGTAACTTACTATCTCATTCGATGGATGTAGAAGATGAATGACTTTGGTGGCGCAAACAATAGAGGCAGTATGTTGATAACCCTCAACCGTAAGGGATCGAGATAGTCTTCGTGGGTAAGAATAACCCAAAATATTGATTCGACACACGGGGAGCCAAAGAGTATTTATAAGCTTTGACAGTTGAGTTGTCAATTCAACCGCACCTGAAATATACTTACTTGCAACAAAAGATAAATGGTAACAGTGATATGATAGCGATGATGGTGATAGTAAAAGTAAACAGCGAAAGTAAATTGTAAAGGTAAATGGCAAAAGTAGCAACTAGTGACAAGCAGGATTTAAAACACTGTAGGCTAGGGAGATGGATGGTTGGGCGCTGCATGGATGAGATATATCATGATTCTAACTTGGGGCACGGCACACGGAAAAGTAATGATCATCTAGGCAAGTATCAAACATTAGGCATGTATCCCGTAGGTAGTTGTGCGTGCTTGCAATAAGAACTTGCACAACATCTTTTGTCCTACCATCCCGCTACGAACGGGGCCAAAAGGAACTTATGGAGATTAAGGTGCTCCTGTCAAAGAGCACCGGAACAAAGCAATGAACTCAATGGATACATGTAATCCTCAAACTACGGACCATCCCCTTTGGTGTCCCAAGCTGTCACTTTTGAGATCGCCGGTTCCGAACCGTAACAGGTGCAAACAACTCATAGGTAGGATCAAGAACACAAATATATTCATGCAAACACATATGGTTCAGATCTGAAATCATGGCACTCGGGCCCTAAGTGTCAAGCATTAAGAATAACAAGTTGAAGCAAAGATGATAAACACCATAGTAGATGATAGGCAACAAGCCCCCAATGATCTGACAAACTATTACATGATCTAACTCATCCAATCCCTACCATCCCCTTCGCCTACAGCAGGGGAATTACTCACACATGGAAGGAGAAGTCATGGAGGGATGATGGAGTGGTGATGATGATGACGATGGCGACGATCTCCCCTCTCCGGAGGCCAATTCAGCTTCCAGATTAGCCCTCCCTAAGAAGAACAGAGGGTGGCGGCGGCTCCGCGACGAAAACTGCGAAAAGAACTTCTGATTTGGGGTTTCCGTGTCGCGAGTAAAAATACGAGGCAAAGTAGGGCACCAGGGGGTGTGGGGCCCACCCAGGTGACCCCCCGGCGCGGCCAGGGGCTGGGCCGCGCCACCAGGGCGCCTGGGCACCCCCTGGCCCCCCTCTGGCCCCCCTTCTGGCTCCTGGTTCCTTCGGGTGCGTGGATTTTCTGTGATTTTTCGTGGATTTTTCTGAGATACCTAAAAATTCGTTTTCCTGCACACAATAAAACCATACAGGCAGCTCTGCTGAAAACAGCGTCAGTCCGGGTTAGTTTAGTTCAAATCATGCAAGAATGAGGTCAAAACAATATCAAAAGTGTTTGGAAAAGTAGATACATTTGAGACGTATCAACTCCCCCAAGCTTAGCATATTGCTTGTCCTCAAGCAATTCAGTTCAACGAACTGGACGCGACAAAGAAAACTTTGACAAACTCTTTTGCTTCATTAGATGTATATAAGCATGTACTACGAAAAGAGTCTAGCAAGTATTGAAACAGTACTATGAGGACAATGCAAGGAGCAATCCTTCTTTCAAGTGACCAGTCACAAATACTTAAAAGTAAATAATATACTACTGAAAATCAAGACAAGATTATATTGCACATAGCTTGAGCATGCTAGGGTGGTATCTCGCTAGTCTCCATGAGTGAAGCAAAACATAAATGCAGAAACTCCTCCAGAGTTTTAAAGGAGACTAGAACTAAGAATTTCAGAATAAATCATATCACAAGCATGCAGAAGACAATGTAATACTTTGGGACAATGCACATTACACTCAGAATGACAATTATGCTCTCCTAGTTAGTGCTTTGAAGAAAGAAGGTGGAGACTCTCGAACCGTGGCTTTTGTTTGGCAAGGTTGAAAACCCGTGGTCGGAAACAAAAACTAAACATGTACCAGAGCTCTTGGTTTTAAAAACAGAGGTAAAAACGTTTTTGAGAAGTGCATATTTCGTCAACGAATGCTAGCAGATAACTCAATCACTTCTTGAGCTGGACAAGTCTCGAGGAACGGCTCCCGGATGAGGACGATCACATCCTCTTAATCTCCTTTGTTTATCACTGCCAAAGTTTTCTGATTTCTCATGAACAAAGCGTGAAGGAGGGTTTGTTTGTTATATTATCTTTTTGAGCCGGGCGCACTCTATGCCAGTTCCTTCTCGTATTAAGGGTTTGCACATTACACATGCAATCCAGGGGTGAAACTTGTCCAACTTAAAAAGATCATGAATTAACTACTACTTCCTCATGAGCTGAAACATAGGCACAAAAAGAGAAATGCTTTTGATTAATTTCGAGGTGGTACACGAAAGTCTTCGTTAGGAATGGCAGGTAAATGCCATGTATAGGAAGGTATGGTGGATTCATATGGCATAACAGGTTTTAAGGATTTTGGATGCACAAGCAGTCAGTCCGCTTTGTACAGGTGGGGGTTTAGCAAAAGACTGGGAAGCGACCAACTAGAGAGCAATAACGGCCATAATCATGCAGAGCGACAAAGCAACATTGAATCGGGCATGAAAGTGATATAACTATTCTAAAACTCAAAGATCATCAAGGCAGAGCAGACTTTTTAGTCTTAAGCATGTGTAAGCATGTGCCAAGTCAATCCAAAAATTCTCTAAAGGGAAATACCACCTTAGTATACCGAACTATGAACAATGCAATGCATGTAGATCATTTCGATAACACATTATATACTCTAGTTATTCGAGACTAGCCACAAGGAAAGCATGAACCACTGGAAGAGCATTGTAAACATAGCACTATGTCGCTACAAGCTGGTCTCTAGATCATAAGTACAGGCATATGTACAAAAGTAGAAACAAGAAGAGTTCATACCGGTCTTCCTTGTTGCTTCCCTTCAGTCGATCTTCGTCATTACTGCTTGTCACTTGCATGACCGAACGTAGGAAATATAATTAAATGCCATCACGGACTCGAGCTGAACTCTGAAAACAAAGCAAACTAAAGAGAAAAGGAAATCTTTTTGGATTATTTCAAAGGTTGAACGAAAGCAAAAGAAAAAGAAAATCTTTTTGTTGTTTTTGCAAAGAGAGAAATAAAGAAGAACGGGCAAAAACTTCGAAAAGATCAAAGCGAACAAAATGGATAATACAATGGAAAAGTGAGAGGGGCACGTACTCCCCCAAGCTTAGGCTTTTGGCCTAAGTTGGTAGCAGCTACTGCCCCCAGGAGCCTCCTGCTCCGGGGGTATGGTGGTGAGACCACGGGTCGTAGAAGGATGCTGGCGCGTATACCGAACTCCTCGGAGTCTCCCACGAGGAAGGGTCCGTACGCCAAGCAGAGGAAGACCCTTCACCAAACTCGGTGGCGGTATCTCCCTGGAAAGGTGGTAACTCACCGTGCTCCTCCTCGTCGGGCACAACCCCCTCCATGGGGTCATGAAACTGATACTGGACCATGAACTCATCGAACTGGACAACATCAAAGGACCATCCGTTCCTGCGAGAAAAATAAAACAAAAGAGGTGTAGGTAGACGGATCTCGCGTTCCGCTGTAGTTCCGAAACGTAAGATATAAACAAGATTATCCAGCTCAGAAGCCATGGTAACGAACTTATGTCTTTTCATAGCAGCAAGATCAAAGTTTAAATAAGTAAAAGGATTATCATCAGGGTGTGGGGTGCCTCCAAGATGTTCTAAGATAAGTGTGGCCTAAACGCCACCATATAAGTCCCCCTTGTTACCGTTCATAACAAGGCGTCGAGCAATTAAGGCACCCAGATTATAATCAGACCTCCCTGAGAGGGCTGCTGCCAGGATAGCAATATCCGGAGCAGAAATGATGCTCGTGTTGTCACGAGCTAACACCCCTCTAGCAACATAATACGCAAAATACCTGAGGTGAGGAAATAAGATGCTGGAGATCTTCGACCGATGAATATCCCTCGTACCCATGCTGCAGAGAGAGTTAATGACGGTTTTCAGCTCGGAGGGCTGAGTGGCCATCCTAGCCGTCCTCCCAACGTTTGGCACACCTATTATTTCACAAAACCTTCCCAAAGTCATGGTGATAAGATCATTGTAAATTTTAAACTCAATAGCACCTGAATCAGGATTATATCTAAAACTGTTAATAAAACTGGAGGTGAGTTTTTGATATTGAGTAACACGGCACGTGACGAGCCGTGTCAAACCTGCATTAGCACAAAGATTATAAAACTCATCCTTAATTCCCGCAGCTTCAAGGAATTCATCACATGGAAACGGCATTGCACGTGCTGGACTTGTGTCTTCCAACAACTCCAGAGGCACATGATCTTCATTATAGCTCACCCTAGCAGTTGAGGGTGAAGCTGCGGCTCTAGTAACTTGATCGGAGTGTGCAGGCCTCCTCTTCTCAAGCCACCCTTTTGCCCTTCCTAACAAACTCATTTCTGAAATTTTTGGGAATTTACAAAAACGAGGATTAAAACAAGATGAGTTAAGGCAAACTACTCAACTCACTTGCCCAAGGCATAAACTTGCATCAAAACTTGGAAAATAACTTTCTACACATGCATGCAAGCTCATCTATACAGCACCAAGAACTACTAAATACTCACAAAAGAAGCCACCAATCAAAAATGTAATTGTAGGGGTGGAGGAGTCACATACCAGGGAGTATTTGTTCAAAATCTCAGCTCAAATGATGGGTTGTAGAGAGAGATCGAAGAATCGCCTCCAAGAACAGCAAGAACACAAGAACAAGTGCAGAACTCGCGTTTTTTGGAGAAAAAGAGAGAGGGAGGAAGAAGACATACCTGGAGGGGGGCCATGTGGGCCCCAGGCGCCCTGTGGGCGCGGCCAGGGGCTGGGCCGCGCCAGCTGGCCGCCTGGGCCACTGGTGCGTCCCCCTGGCTGGCCCCTGGTCCCTCTGGGTCTCTCCCGTCGTGGAAATTTTTATTTAAATTTTTCTGGAATTTTTCTGAAAACTTCACTGTTGAAATTTTTTCGAAGTTCAAAAAGCTGCGAAACTCTCTGAAAACTTGAAGTAGTGAGTAGTATTGTGAAGCTTCAAAACATAAATACTTGGTATAGAAAGTAGGACAAAAACTAAAAACAAATGAAAACATAACAAGCTCAACTTTTTATCTATATAAAACATGTTTACTAGTAAGGTTGATCAAGTTTTACCAACAAACAGGCGATATATAGAGCAAAAAGTCTCACCTCTCATGAAGTAATCACTGAACCTTTACCTTGATGGACATTGTCCCCACCATGATAGTTTTGTATTTGTGAGGCACATGTAGTGGACAATCCCATTCTCCAATATTCACGGTCTCGATATTTTCTATAGAGTTGAGGCCATGCCTCCTGTCGATCTTCTTTGGAAAATATACCGTGTGTTATTTATCATTCACATGGAAGGTAACCTTCCCTTTATTGCAATCAATAATAGCACCTGCGGTGTTAAGGAAAGGTCTACCAAGAATAATGGACATGCTCCCATCCTCGGGCATGTCAAGCACAACAAAATCAGTAAGAATCAAACAATTAGCAACTTCTACGGGAACATCCTCACAAATACCTATCGGGATGGCGGTTGACTTGTCAGCCATCTGAAGGGAGATATCTATAGGAATTAGTTTCTCTAAACAAAGCCTCTCATAAAGAGAGAGAGGCATAACACTCACTCCTGCTCCAAGATCACATAAAGCAGTTTTGACATAATTATTCATTATGGAGCAAGGAATGGTGGGTATACCTGGATCACCGAGCTTCTCAGGAATCCTGCCACTGAAAGAGTAGTTAGCAAGCATAGTAGATATTGCTTCATTAGGAACTTTTCTTTTATTAGTGACAATATCTTTCATATATTTTGAATAAGGAGGTAACTTAATAGCTTCAGTCAAAGGAATTTGAAGAAAAAGAGGTTTAATCCACTCACAAAACTTATTGTAATGCTCTTCTTCTTTGGATTTGATGGACTTACCTGGAAAGGGCATGGGTTTCTGCACCCATGGTTCTCTTTCCTTCCCATGTTTTCTTGCGATGAAGTCTTCTTTAGTGTACCTCTTACGTTTGTCAGGTGCTTCTTCTTCTTGAACTTCAGGCGGATCATTCTTCTCATTATCCTTACCTTCAGGTTCAGCACCGTCTTCAGTCTCAGCATCGGAGATAGATACACTATTTGGATCAATAGTTGGCTCTTCATCTACAATAGGATCATTAGAATTGTCAGCCTCCTTATGTTTCTTCTTTTTCTTTGGAGAGCTAGCAATTTCTTCTTCCTGCATTTGAGAATCTTGCTCGATTCTCTTCGGATGCCCCTCTGGATAGAGAGGATCTTGAGTGCTAGTTCCTCCTCGGGTCTTAATCCCAAAAGCCTGCAAATTATCTTGTTTGGCATTGTTAGCAAGCAAATCTTTTTGCACATTAGAAATTTGGTCAAGCTGAGTTTTAACCATATGAAAATGCTTCACAAGACATTGAACATCATTAACTGTTCTACCTAGAACATCAAGCAAACTTTTGATAGCAAGGGAATTATCATGCAACAAACTTTGTATTCTCTCATTAAAATGATTTTGTTTCATAATAAAATTATCAAACTCATCTAAACATTGATCAGGAGGCTTACCATGAGGGATGTCACTTGCGTTGAAATCTAAAAGAGAGTGTACCTCTACCATAGGAGGGTGAGTGGTAGGCTCACACAGCTTCTTAATTGGGGGTAGATTCTTCACATCTTCAGCTTTAATACCTTTCTCTTTAATAAACTTCTTTGCTTCTCGCATATCTTCGGGGCTTAGAACAAACATGCCCTCTTCTTTGGTGGTGGAGGTGGTTCAGGGACGGACCAATCTTCATGATTTTTGGCAATCCTGCCCATCAAATCTTCTGCATCTTCCGGCGTCCTTTTCCTGAAAACACAACCAGCACAACTATCCAAATAGGACATGGATTCATCAGTTAAACCAGCATAGAATATATCGATTAATTCGTTCTTAGGGACTTCATGTCCTGGTCTAGCCCGAATCAGACCGCAGTACCTCCCCCAAGCTTTAGGGAGGGACTCATCCCGCAACTGTTTAAAGTTATAAGTTCTTTGAAAAGCAGCATGTTGCATGTGAGCAGGAAAGTACTTATCAACAAAAGAGTGAGCTAAGTCTTGAGGACTCTTAATAGAACCGCATGGAAGCGAATCATACCATGCTTTAGCACCTTCCTTCAAGGAGAAAGGAAGAAGCTTGGTGATATAAAAGTATCGTATCTTCTCATCTGTGGTAAACAGGCCACCCAACTCACCGAGTTTAGTTAGGTGTGCAATAGCATCATCATTTTCTCTTCCATAAAAGGGGTCAGATTCAACCATAGGTATAAGTGAAAGATCAACAGAGAAATCATAATCAGGAGATGTAGCAAATTCAGGATCAGGAACTGTTTTGTTCTTCAAAGAGTGGTTTTCAAATAGTTTCTTAATAACTTCAGGGTCAGAGCCAGAAAACTCTGTCAGTTCCCTGCATAAATCTTCATCAAGCATATAGTAATCATCATCAAGGAGTCTCTCCTTGAGTTTACTCAAATCAGGATAATCTTAAGTTTCACCAATAGGGTAGCGAGTAACAGGAATTTCAATTCCAGACTTTTTAGCAGCAGCAGCAATTTGTTTTCAAGAGCATAACCAAGTGAGCTAATATCAGCAACAGTAGTAGAAGCGTCATCAAGAGTATCGGACATAGGAACTGATTCAGTAGGAGCATCATGTGGTGGTGGTGAGGCAAACTTACTTATAATAGAAGGTGAATCAAGTGTAGCACTAGTGCTCAGAACAGTACCTCTTCTTGTAGTAGATAGTAAGATCGGAACCTTGGGGTCTCCTTTCTTACCCATAGTGGATGAAGTGCAGCAGGTAGGATACTTCAAGTAGACTTGTAAATATTGCTATGCTACCCGGCAACGGCGCCAGAAAACGGTACTTGATAACCCTCAACCGTAAGGGATCGAGATAGTCTTCACGGGTAAGAATAACCCAATTTATTGATTCGACACACGGGGAGCCAAAGAGTATTTATAAGCTTTGACAGTTGAGTTGTCAATTCAACCGCACCTGAAATATACTTACTTGCAACAAAAGTTAAATGGTAACAGTGATATGATAGCGATGATGGTGATAGTAAAAGTAAACAGCGAAAGTAAATTGTAATGGTAAATGGCAAAAGTAGCAACTAGTGACAAGCAGGATTTAAAACACTGTAGGCTAGGGAGATGGATGGTTGGGCGCTGCATGGATGAGATATATCATGATTCTAACTTGGGGCACGGCACACGGAAAAGTAATGATCATCTAGGCAAGTATCAAACATTAGGCATGTATCCCGTAGGTAGTTGTGCGTGCTTGCAATAAGAACTTGCACAACATCTTTTGTCCTACCATCCCGCTACGAACGGGGCCAAAAGGAACTTATGGAGATTAAGGTGCTCCTGTCAAAGAGCACCGGAACAAAGCAATGAACTCAATGGATACATGTAATCCTCAAACTACGGACCATCCCCTTTGGTGTCCCAAGCTGTCACTTTTGAGATCGCCGGTTCCGAACCGTAACAGGTGCAAACAACTCATAGGTAGGATCAAGAACACAAATATATTCATGCAAACACATATGGTTCAGATCTGAAATCATGGCACTCGGGCCCTAAGTGTCAAGCATTAAGAATAACAAGTTGAAGCAAAGATGATAAACACCATAGTAGATGATAGGCAACATGCCCCCAAAGATCTGACAAACTATTACATGATCTAACTCATCCAATCCCTACCATCCCCTTCGCCTACAGCAGGGGAATTACTCACACATGGAAGGAGAAGTCATGGAGGGATGATGGAGTGGTGATGATGATGACGATGGCGACGATCTCCCCTCTCCGGAGGCCAATTCAGCTTCCAGATTAGCCCTCCCTAAGAAGAACAGAGGGTGGCGGCGGCTCCGCGACGAAAACTGCGAAAAGAACTTCTGATTTGGGGTTTCCGTGTCGCGAGTAAAAATACGAGGCAAAGTAGGGCACCAGGGGGTGTGGGGCCCACCCAGGTGACCCCCCGGCGCGGCCAGGGGCTGGGCCGCGCCACCAGGGCGCCTGGGCACCCCCTGGCCCCCCTCTGGCCCCCCTTCTGGCTCCTGGTTCCTTCGGGTGCGTGGATTTTCTGTGATTTTTCGTGGATTTTTCTGAGATACCTAAAAATTCGTTTTCATGCACACAATAAAACCATACAGGCAGCTCTGCTGAAAACAGCGTCAGTCCGGGTTAGTTTAGTTCAAATCATGCAAGAATGAGGTCAAAACAATATCAAAAGTGTTTGGAAAAGTAGATACATTTGAGACGTATCAACTCCGCCAAGCTTAGCATATTGCTTGTCCTCAAGCAATTCAGTTCAACGAACTGGACGCGACAAAGAAAACTTTGACAAACTCTTTTGCTTCATTAGATGTATATAAGCATGTACTACGAAAAGAGTCTAGCAAGTATTGAAACAGTACTATGAGGACAATGCAAGGAGCAATCCTTCTTTCAAGTGACCAGTCACAAATACTTAAAAGTAAATAATATACTACTGAAAATCAAGACAAGATTATATTGCACATAGCTTGAGCATGCTAGGGTGGTATCTCGCTAGTCTCCATGAGTGAAGCAAAACATAAATGCAGAAACTCCTCCAGAGTTTTAAAGGAGACTAGAACTAAGAATTTCAGAATAAATCATATCACAAGCATGCAGAAGACAATGTAATACTTTGGGACAATGCACATTACACTCAGAATGACAATTATGCTCTCCTAGTTAGTGCTTTGAAGAAAGAAGGTGGAGACTCTCGAACCGTGGCTTTTGTTTGGCAAGGTTGAAAACCCGTGGTCGGAAACAAAAACTAAACATGTACCAGAGCTCTTGGTTTTAAAAACAGAGGTAAAAACGTTTTTGAGAAGTGCATATTTCGTCAACGAATGCTAGCAGATAACTCAATCACTTCTTGAGCTGGACAAGTCTCGAGGAACGGCTCCCGGATGAGGACGATCACATCCTCTTAATCTCCTTTGTTTATCACTGCCAAAGTTTTCTGATTTCTCATGAACAAAGCGTGAAGGAGGGTTTGTTTGTTATATTATCTTTTTGAGCCGGGCGCACTCTATGCCAGTTCCTTCTCGTATTAAGGGTTTGCACATTACACATGCAATCCAGGGGTGAAACTTGTCCAACTTAAAAAGATCATGAATTAACTACTACTTCCTCATGAGCTGAAACATAGGCACAAAAAGAGAAATGCTTTTGATTAATTTCGAGGTGGTACACGAAAGTCTTCGTTAGGAATGGCAGGTAAATGCCATGTATAGGAAGGTATGGTGGATTCATATGGCATAACAGGTTTTAAGGATTTTGGATGCACAAGCAGTCAGTCCGCTTTGTACAGGTGGGGGTTTAGCAAAAGACTGGGAAGCGACCAACTAGAGAGCAATAACGGCCATAATCATGCAGAGCGACAAAGCAACATTGAATCGGGCATGAAAGTGATATAACTATTCTAAAACTCAAAGATCATCAAGGCAGAGCAGACTTTTTAGTCTTAAGCATGTGTAAGCATGTGCCAAGTCAATCCAAAAATTCTCTAAAGGGAAATACCACCTTAGTAGTGCTCAGAACAGTACCTCTTCTTGTAGTAGATAGTAAGATCGGAACCTTGGGGTCTCCTTTCTTACCCATAGTGGATGAAGTGCAGCAGGTAGGATACTTCAAGTAGACTTGTAAATATTGCTATGCTACCCGGCAACGGCGCCAGAAAACGGTACTTGATAACCCTCAACCGTAAGGGATCGAGATAGTCTTCACGGGTAAGAATAACCCAATTTATTGATTCGACACACGGGGAGCCAAAGAGTATTTATAAGCTTTGACAGTTGAGTTGTCAATTCAACCGCACCTGAAATATACTTACTTGCAACAAAAGTTAAATGGTAACAGTGATATGATAGCGATGATGGTGATAGTAAAAGTAAACAGCGAAAGTAAATTGTAATGGTAAATGGCAAAAGTAGCAACTAGTGACAAGCAGGATTTAAAACACTGTAGGCTAGGGAGATGGATGGTTGGGCGCTGCATGGATGAGATATATCATGATTCTAACTTGGGGCACGGCACACGGAAAAGTAATGATCATCTAGGCAAATATCAAACATTAGGCATGTATCCCGTAGGTAGTTGTGCGTGCTTGCAATAAGAACTTGCACAACATCTTTTGTCCTACCATCCCGCTACGAACGGGGCCAAAAGGAACTTATGGAGATTAAGGTGCTCCTGTCAAAGAGCACCAGAAGAAAGCAATGAACTCAATGGATACATGTAATCCACAAACTACGGACCATCCCCTTTGGTGTCCCGAGCTGTCACTTTTGGGATCGCCGGTTCCGAACCGTAACATGTGCAAACAACTCATAGGTAGGATCAAGAACACAAATATATTCATGCAAACACATATGGTTCAGATCTTAAATCATGGCACTCGGGCCCTAAGTGTCAAGCATTAAGAATAACAAGTTGAAGCAAAGATGATAAACACCATAGTAGATGATAGGCAACATGCCCCCAACGATCTGACAAACTATTACATGATCTAACTCATCCAATCCCTACCATCCCCTTCGCCTACAGCAGGGGAATTACTCACACATGGAAGGAGAACTCATGGAGGGATGATGGAGTGGTGATGATGATGATGATGGCGACGATCTCCCCTCTCCGGAGGCCAATTCAGCCTCCAGATTAGCCCTCCCGAAGAAGAACAGAGGGTGGCGGCGGCTCCGCGATGAAAACTGTGAAAAGAACTTCTGATCTGGGGTTTCCGTGTCGCGAGTAAAAATACGAGGCAAAGTAGGGCATCAGGGGGTGTGGGGCCCACCCAGGCGACCCCCCGGCGCGGCCAGGGGCTGGGCCGCGCCACCAGGGCGCCTGGGCACCCCCTGGCCCCCCTCTGGCCCCCCTTCTGGCTCCTGGTTCCTTCGGGTGCGTGGATTTTCTGTGATTTTTCGTGGATTTTTCTGAGATACCTAAAAATCCGTTTTCCTGCACACAATAAAACCATACAGGCAGCTCTGCTGAAAACAGCGTCAGTCCGGGTTAGTTTAGTTCAAATCATGCAAGAATGAGGTCAAAACAATATCAAAAGTGTTTGGAAAAGTAGATACGTTTGAGACGTATCATGTGTGCTTTCAACCATTCCATTCCCAGAACGAGATCAATATTAGAAGACTCCAATATAATGGGGGAAACATGGAATTCCAACCCTTCAATTCCAACGGGGACGTTGCGACCAATCATGGTAGTTTGACATTGGCCCGCAAGGGTGCGTACCACTATCGGAGTATTCATAGGCTCGCATCGAATGTCGTGTGCGTATGAAAAAAAATCGGACATGAATGAATGTGATGCTCCCGAATCGAACAACACAGAAGCCGGTACTGAGTTCACGAGAAGAGTACCCATCATAGTAGCAAGCTAGTCTTGAGGTTCACTCAGATCAACGTGGTTAGCCTGACCATGACCATAAGGACTGGCATTGTTGTTGCGGGGCTGATTGTTACCACGACCAGCAGGAGGAAGAACAAGTTGATCCTGATTCCGAGGACAGTTCCTGGAACGGTGACCTGGAAGGCCACACTTGAAGCATAGACCATCCATAGGGTTGGAAGCAGGCGCTCGGGGTGGTGCAGTCTGAAGAGGCTGCCTCGGTGGTGGGGGAGGCGGGCGAGGTGCAACATAGGACTGTCTTGGTGCACGTGCAGTTGAACAATACATTCTGTGGGGGATCCAAATCCGACGCTTCTGTGTGGACGGGCCGAAAGATGAGCCAGCATCACGGCTGCGCCTGAGTGATCCCTGGTGTTCCTGAAGGCCAGTCTCAACCTGAATAGCCTTGTTCACCAAGGTGGCGAAGTCGGCAAAGTCATGAGCGAGAAGTGCTAGCTTGATATCAGGGTGAAGTCCATCACGAAACTTTTCTTGCCTGCGAGCATCAGTAGCAATGTCTTCTTCAGCGTAGCGGGACAATTCCAAGAATTCCCGCTGATAAGCATCTACAGACTTGTTGCCTTGGATGAGGTTGCGGAACTCTTGCTTCTTCCTGTCCATGATTCCCTGAGGAATGAAGCGGGCACGAAAGGCGCTTGGAAATCCGGCCAAGTGATGGTCGTTCCAGCAGGTAGGGTACGCCTATGGCTGTCCCACCATTGAGCAGCGGGGCCCCTTAGATAGTATGCCACGAAGGTGACATAGTTGGCAGGGGCTACATCAGCAGACTCTAGCTCGAAAGTGATGTATCGGAGCTAGTCATCAGCATCCAGTGGCTGAGTTGAGCTGCGGTAGACGATAGGGTTGAGTTGCGCAAAGTCTTGTAGAGTTACAGGGGCTGGCTGCTGATTCGTATTTGGGCGAGGAAACTGAGCCATCACTCCTTCCATGAACTGGCGATTCAGCTCAAACTGTTGCATCATTCCGGCAAAGAACTCGGGCGGTGGTGGATCATTGGCACCACGGCCATGACCACCTGGTCTAACCATCCTGCTAACATGTAACAGGGGTAGTTCAGCATTGAGCATTTGCAAAGACAAAGAATTATTCGCTATCTAACATGTAGAATGAACGAGGTCCGACGGGTACCACATAGTATCGATCAAGACAAAGTGTGTACAATCCAAAACAGTATTCTATAGAATAACTATGGCTTATCCAACTTTGGGGTGAATGTGGTCACGGGATCCTAATGTTAGAGTTAGTAAATTCGTTTAAACTGAATAGAAGAGAGTTCAGAGTCCCGGAGTATAGACGAGGAGTAAAAGATCCTAATACCACCCAATGGCGATGTGGGCCCGTAATGCACACAGCCATGTTAGTAAAACCGTTTTTCAAAGACTAGACTCAACTTCGGCCAAGGAGTTGGAAAGGGGGCTACCTACACGCAGTCGGCTCTGATACCAACTTGTGACGCCTCCGATTTGACCGTACACTAATCATGCACGCAAACGTGTACGACCTAGGTCAGGGACTCACTGGAAGATATCACAACACAACTCTAGACACAAATAAAATAATACAAGCTTTATATTACAAGCCAGGGGCCTCGAGGGCTCGAATACATAAGCTCAAATACACAAGAGTCAGTGGAAGCAACAATATCTGAGTACTGACATAAGTTAAACAAGTTTGCCTTAAGAAAGCTAGCACAAAAACAACACGATCGAAAAGGCAAGGTCTCCTGCCTGGGGCCTCCTAACTACTCCTGGTCGTCGGCGGTCTTCAAGTAGTAGTAGCCTCCATCGGGGTAGTAGCAGTCGTCAAAGGTGGCTCCTGGCTCCTGGACTCGACCATCTGGTTGCATCAACCAGAAAGAAGAAAGAAGGGGGAAAGGGGGTAGCAAAGCAACCGTGAGTACTCATCCAAAGTACTTGCAAGCAATGATCTACACTACATATGCATCGGTATCAATGAAAAGGGTATTATATGTGGACTAAGCTGTAGAATGCGAGAATAAGAGGGGGAGACGCTAGTCCTACCGAAGACTAGCATCTTCTAGAAACCACCGTCTTGCAGCAAGAGGGGGGAGTAGAGTAATATAACATAAGTCATATTTATGTTGTTGTCTCAACGCTCCGGGATCCTTTCTCGACTCCCGAAGCAACATATCCAAATCATGCCTCAGCATCCAGTTCTAGTTGTAGCGATCGGGATACAACTCCTAGTGTCCGTTATCGTAGGATAGGCTATCGTTAGATGTTTTCTTCCCTGCAGGGGTGCACCAACTTACCCACCACGCTCGCTTAACTCCGGCCGGACACACCATCAAGTCATGCCCGGCCTCGGCCAATACGCCGCAACCCAACCTAGGCTTAATAGAGAGGTCATGCATGCCGGACTAAACCCTATTCCCCCAGGGGTCATGGGCCAATCGCCCCGAGAACTCCTGCACGTTGCGTACGTGGCCGGTGAGCAGACCTGGGCTACCTACTTAAAAAGGCAGGTGCTTACGCGGTCCAACCCGGCACGCGCCGCTCAGTCGCAATGACGTCAGTTAAGCTTCGGCTGATGCATACGACGCAGAACGCCCATACTATGCCCACGTGATGGTTAGCGCTATCAGGCTAGAGGCCCCTTGGATCAAATATCCAAACCGTTTAGTGTCTTGGGAACGCGGTAACGAGCAGAGACTCGCGATCATGTGACCCCATCGCCCCGTCTCGAGGAATTGCGGCAAGGGCTAAGAATTCCCGACCACGCCTCGTATTTATCTCGCAGGCACCTTCCACGTCAACCCGACTACACATCACTCGCAATTAAGCTCGCACGGGTACCCCTCAGGGCCGACCCGTCTTTAGTAACATGGTTCAGTGTAAAGTCATAGTAACCATAGTTACTGTGTGTCTAACACCAAAGGGAAAACCTGAGGAAATCACTCTCGATGGAATTCCACCTGATGTTTATCGTCAAGGTGAACGAAAGAGGAGTCACCCTCGAGGTCCACTCTTAAGGAATTGCACGACAGTGTCGTTATCAGGAGTGGAGAAGGAGGAAATCACCCTCGATGACCATAACCGATGAACTAACCTACAAGGTTAACATCAGAAGTGTTGCTGAGGTGTCAACCTCGGCACTCGATAGTAACCCAGTATTGTCGAGCAACTAAGGGGAAAGTGATGTGCGGTGCCGGGGCCTGGTCTTCGATTTCGTTGATCGGGTCTTCTGATAATCCAGCGGGGAAGACATGACAAAGTGGGGGGGGGTCTCTGATGGATCTCTAACCAGCATATACTAAGCAGTTTAGTATAAACATCTAAGGTATGAAAACAGGTATCAACTACAGGCTATGCATCAGAATAGGATCATACAAAAAGCAATAACAGTTCTAGTGCAAGCATAAGAGAGAAGGGAATGGGCGATATCGGAATGATCAAAGGGGGTTGCTCTGGCAAGAAGGAGGGATTGTCAACACCGTAGTCGATCACCGGGGCATCATCGGTCTTGGGGTCTACCGGAGAGAAGAGGGGGGAGAAATAGTAAATATAAAGCAAATAGTTGCATGACAAGCAAAAGCAGCGCTCGGAGTGATCTAACGCGGTGCTACACGTTAACGGCGACGGGGGATAACATCCGGGAAAGTATCCCCGGTGTTTCGTGTTTTCGGACAGTTAAATCGGAGGGGGGATGTTGCACGTTCGCTATGCTAGGAGCATGTGACAGACGAAGGGACCACATATTCGGATTTGTCTCGTCGTTCTGAGCAACTTTCATATATAAAACATTTTCATCAGAGTTACGGATTATTTTATATGATTTTCTAAAGTTTTAGACATTTTCTGGAATTTATTTAATTAATTTAAATCAACATTATCCAGAATAGTATGGGATGACGTCGGCATGAAGTCAGGGTGATGTCAGCAGTCAATTGACTTAGTCAAACTGGCGTGTGGGTCCTACTGTCATTGACTGTTTCTCTAAACAGATAATTAAGGTTAATTAACAACATTAATTAGATTAGTTAATAGGATTAATTAAGTTAATTAATTCTTTTAATTAATTAATTAATATATTATTATTTTTACTAACTTCTTTTTTAACAGGGCGTTGGGCCCACTGGTCGGTGGCACAGGCCGACCGTGCGGGTTAACGGGCGCGTGCGGGGCGGGCGCCGCCCAACAGGCCGCACGCCCATGGGCGCAGCGACCGTCGGGGGCGGCCATCGTTGGCCAGCGGGCACGGGCGCCGGGTGGCCATGGCAAGGCCCTCCGACCGGCCGCGGTGAGCGGAGGCGGGCAAGGGGAAGGCGGAGCGGGGCAATTGGCGGCGTCCCGGGCCTGGAGCACGGCCAGGAGCGTCGCTGGCGGCCACGGCTGCGGGTGCAGCTAGCAGCGACGGCAAGTAGACGGCGTAAGGGAGGGTGCCTGCAGCAGGCGGAGCGAGCTAGCACGGTCTGGGGGGCGGGCCGCCGGCACCGGCGGCAGCGACAAGAGGCAGCGGCTAGCGTAGTAGGGGGTCGCGGGGCGAGGCGCGTGGCAGAGGCGCGAGCGGCAGCAGGAGGAAGTGAGGCGGTGCGCGCGGCTGCAGGAGGAGCCGCAGGCAGTAGTAATAGGCAGCGGCGGGGGCAGCCAAGCAGCAGCGCGGCAAGGGCGAGCGCGAAGCGGGGCGTGGGGGGAGAGGGATGATGGGCGTGATGCGGGCACAGGGGCGTGGGCTCGCGCGCCGCGGTGCGTGCAGGGGTGTGCGGGGCGCTAGACAGCGCACGCAATGGGAGGTGAGCGCGGTGAGCGGGGGGAAGCGAAAGTAGGCGGGGCCTCACCGTGGGGCGTAGGGCATGGGGCAGTGGTGCTCGAGGTGGGGGACGGGGACAATGCACGCAGGGGAGGCAGTCCGGCGGGGTGGCTTCGACGTCGAGCGGCGGGGGGCAACGTCGGCGTTTGTGGGCGCGATCACCCCGATCCCAATCTGGATCAGGGGTGGGGAAGAGAGAGACGTGGGGGGGAGTGTGCTTGGTTAGGTCACGAGGAGGCGGGCATATAGGCCAGAGGGGAGAGGTGGGCCGACTGTTGGGCCTTGGCCCAGTTGGGCCAGGGTCCATGGGGGAGGGGCCTCTCTCTGTCAGGCCCAAGATGCGATTCTATCCCGATCACGTGACACTTACGTGATTGGGGCACAACCGCATTTCGGATGCTTAGCAAGATGGATATCATTACATCGTACCATTACATACATACATGGGGGATACAACAATACATACAAGTCACATGAATACAACAACATCAATACAAGGCATCCGACTACGGATGCAAACATGAAAAGAACAATGACATCCATCTGCTATCCCAAGCTGCCGACCAGGAACCTAACCCAAGACTGAAGAAGAAGAAGAAGAAGAAGAAAGAACTCCAACACAAGGATCATCGCTCTCACGTCAAAACATCGGAAACCTGCACCTGCAACTGTTGTTGTAGTATCTGTGAGCCACGAGGAGTCAGCAATCCCATAACCATGGGTAACGAGACTATCAAAGCTTAATAGGTAGGAAGAGGTAAAGTGGTGAGGTTGCAGCAGCGGCTAAGCAAAATATATGGTGGCTAACTTACGAGTACAAGAATAAGATGAGCATCTACGCAAACGGTCGCAAACTAGTAATGATCGCTAAAGATCCTGAACTACCTATGAGTCAAACATAACCCCACCGTGTTCTCTTCTCAAAGTGAAAAGAGACAATCATGGTTACTCACACAGTTGTGTGTTTTATCTCGGATCCTCTGTCAAGTTTTCTACAATCGGACATTAACAAATTCCAATCTGCCACATAACCGTGGGCACGGCTTTCGAAAGATCATAACCCTGCAGGGGTGTCCCAACTTAGCCCATCACAAACTCTCACGATCAGCTGAAGTAATAATAATTATTACCCCTTATCTTAGGGAAATCCGATCAGGCTCGGCATCCCGGTGCACAAGACATTTCGACAATGGTAAAACAAGTCCAGCAAGACCTCCCGGTGTGTAGACACCCTGATAGTAGCCGCGCGTATCTCGTCTCAGGCCACGACCGGATGGGTGGTCCTACGAGTAAAACCAATCCTCGAGTTTCCCCGTGGTGGCCCCGCATAACCCCCATTTGGGACCAACACCATCAGCACTGGCCCCCCTGCTATGTAGAAGAATCCACGGGTAGCGCTAACTCCCTATGGAATTTAATTGATTAATTAAGTTGTTATTGTGAGCAAATCAAAACCAATGTTGGGCCTTGCTGGAGGAGTTTTATTCAAAGACGAAGTGTCAAGGGGTCCCCATATACCCAACCGTGTAAGGAACGCAAAATCAAGGAACATAATGCCGGTTTATCGGCGCCTAAGGTGGCATGAGTGGAACAAAACACCGAGAAATAGGCCAAGCCTTCCACCCATGCCCAGTATATATGTGAGTTAATAATAATAATAGATATTGTGTTATTCCAACAACGAGTTCCAACATGGAACGATCTTCATCTTCACCTACAACTAACAACGCTATAAGAGGGGCTGAGCAAGCGGGTAACATAGCCAAACAATGGTTTGCTAGGAAGGTGTGAAAGGTTAGAGGTTTCATGGCAACAAGGAGAGGGGCTGACAATAAAAGATGGGTAGCGCGACATATAACGATAGCATCGAGACACTAAGCAATGGCAATGATAGTAAAGGTATCCAAGGGTATGGTCATCTTGCATGAGATCCCGCAAGGAAGAAGAACGGTTCCGTGAAGAAGACGAAGAAGAAGTCCTGAAGACGAACCACGGGTAGACGAACGAATCCTCACGATCGCAACGGAACAAGCACTAACGAGAAGAGCAAGCAATACGGTACACACACAACACAAGAACATGACAATATGCTCAAGCAAGTATGATGCAAGACAAGTCTATATATGATGCAATACATGGCAAGGTAGGAAGCACACAAGAACAACACAAGCCTATATATGATGCAATACATGGCAAGGTATGATGCAAGACAAGTCTATATAGGAAGCAATACATGGCAAGGTAGGAAGCACAGGAAAACAACACAAGAACATGACAATATGCTCAACCAAGTAGGATGCAGACAAGTCTATATATGATGCAAAACAAGTCTGTATAGGATGCAATACACATGATGACATGGCAAGTTGCAACACGCAAGCATATGACATGGCACTGACAACGAATAACTGGCTGACACCTGGCGCACCGGTCTCGGGGTGTCACAACAGTCCCCTACTAACAAGAGATCTCGTCCCGAGATCTTAGGAACGAGACGGAAGAGAAAAGGAAGAACAAATTCTTCGAGGGCAAAAGAGTGAAACCAAGAATATTGAGAGGTTTAACAATATGAAAGAAGGATACAACGGAGAAGAACGAGGTTGCAAAGACTTCGTTAGACAAGAGGAAGAAGGAATACGACGAGAATCAAGGAGGTTGAAAGGCACGAAACAAAAGCTCAACGAAACAAGAATGAATTCGAAACCACTCCGGTTAAAAGAGATATAAAGGAATGTCCACGAAGGAATTCAGGCAGCACTCCGGCTAAAACTGAAAGAAATAGCACACCGGTAGAATATGGAAGGAATGGAACAAGAACTTGAGAAGATGAAACCAAAACATGACGAAAAGAACAATACATGCCTCTGGAAGAATTGAAAGAATGGAATTAAAAGAATGGAGAAGAAGATGACAGCTTTGAGCACGAGTGACATGAACGAGAATTTATAAGAGAAAAGCTTGAACGGAATTGTTGAGAAATTCAACAACAAAAGAATAAGCTTGTTATGGACTTATGTAACATCTCAAAACTTGAGGTGAATTACCGCCGCAACGAAAAGATGGAAGATTCGAGGTGAGGGAAGAAATGCAAAACTCCACTTCAAAAGAATACGGAGAATTATTTTGCGCTCGAGAGGCAAAAGAATAATGCTTGAGCTTTATCCAAAAGAATTTGATGAACACTAGAAGAATGAATTAAATGATGAAGAACCACCCTGAAGAACTCTGGTAACAAAAGGATGATGATATAGAAATGACGGATGAAAAGAATAAGATTAAAGCCTTGCGATGATTAGACGGGGTTCCGACGAGATAGTCGAGGAAATTTGAACTCCGGAAAAGAAAAAGGTGAGACGCTTGGGACTAGAATTTATTCAATAAGGACAAACTCCGAAGGAAAGGATTAATGAACTTCACAAGGAATAATAAGAATTATGTTATGCTTATCCTCCACCAATAAATTGATGAGAAGCAATGGATTTGCATATCACTTATTCTCGTTGAAATGATTAAAGAGGGATATATCGCGAACTTGCGAAAAATTCATGAAACACCGGTACGATTGGAATAAAAATGAATGAATTGATAAGATCACACCGGAAAAGAACTGTTGAGCGAGCCACCGTAAAGAATTGAAGCCGAGTGAAGAAAAGAAACGAACCACCGGAAAGAATTAAAATCGAATGATGAAAGAGAAAGACCATCGTAAGCAATTGAAATCGAGTGAATACCACGGAATGAATCTCCGGAAAGAATTAAGCACTTGAGGAAAATCCGGAAAGAACGAAGAGATTGTGAACTGATTAAAGAATACTTGAACGAAGCACCGGAAGAATGTGAGACGAACGAAGAGGCAACAATGAAGAATATTTGAAGGACGAAGTTGAAAACCGAGAGCGAAGAAATCTTCTGAAATGATGGCATTCGGAGGAACACAATGAAAAGAATTCATGAAATACTCCGGAATAATGAAAAGAATTACGGTTGAACCAATGATGAAAAGAATTAAAAGCGATTTTGAAGAAGGCATATGACTGATGGAATTCATACTTACGTCACACTTGAAAAGAATATCGGGACACTCCGGGAAATTAGAAGAGTCAGGTAAGATCCTGGGAAAAGACCTGTGGGTTATGAGCCCACCGAAGAGAAAACACCGTTGAAAAGGATCGAAAAGGAGATGATGCACCGGAACAATTGAAAAACTCGAATGAGGTGACAACCATGAATTAATTAGAACACAGACGAATCTGAAATGCCTGCAGAACTCTGGATAATTAAATGACGAGAGTTAACGAGCAAGGGGAAAACACTTGAACCGATGAAAGAATAAGAACATCACCGAGATATTGGAATTGAGTCCACCGGAAAAGAAAAGGAGATGAAGAAGGACGAACTAGACGAGAATTCACTAGTTGAAATACTGAGGGAAAAAATGCAAAGGATTCACACGAGTAGGATGGATACTCAATTAATGATTCTGGCTCCGAGAAGAAAAAGGGTGGGCGGGTGGGAAAAGAAAGACCACTTCGGGCGGGGAAAACACCGTCGGTAGGAAAAGAACTGAGGATTGAACTTGCAAAGAAGAAGAGGGTCAAAACACTTGACGAGAGATGCACCAGATGAAAGAACTGACAACGCAACGAACGAAAACTAACCACGAGATCCTAAAAAAATTTGAAGGGGAAGAGAAGTAATTCAAAACACCTACGTCATGATTCCTCACCAGAGCGACGAATGGACTGAGGAGTAAAAAGAATTGCTACTCTCCGATATAACTAGACTACGAAAAAGTTTTCTGCTAGACTCAACAACGGTCAGACTATGATCAATCAAGGGGGCTCCTATGGTCGGTCGAGGCTCTGATACCAACTTGTCAGGCCCAAGATGCGATTCTATCTAGATCACGTGACACTTACGTGATTGGGGCACAACCGCATTTCGGATGCTTAGCAAGATGGATATCATTACATCGTACCATTACATACATACATGGGGGATACAACAATACATACAAGTCACATGAATACAACAACATCAATACAAGGCATCCGACTACGGATGCAAACATGAAAAGAACAACGACATCCATCTGCTATCCCAGGCTGCCGACCAGGAACATAGCCCAAGACTGAAGAAGAAGAAGAAGAAGAAGAAGAAGAAGAAGAAGAAGAAGAAGAAGAAGAAGAAGAAGAAGAAGAAGAAGCAGAAGAAGAAGAAGAAGAAGAAGAAGAAGAAGAAGAAGAAGAAAGAACTCCAACACAACGATCATCGCTCTCAAGTCAAAACATCGGAAACCTGCACCTGCAACTATTGTTGTAGTATCTGTGAGCCACGAGAACTAAGCAATCCCATAACCATGGGTAACAAGACTATAAAAGCTTAATAGGTAGGAAGAGGTAAAGTGGTGAGGTTGCAGCAGCGGCTAAGCAAAATATATGGTGGCTAACTTACGAGTTCAAGAATAAGATGAGCATCTACGCAAATGGTCGCAAACTAGTAATGATCGCTAAAGATCCTGAACTACCTACGAGTCAAACATAACCCCACCGTGTTCTCTTCTAAAAGTGAAAAGAGACAGTCACGGTTACTCACACAGTTGTGTGTTTTATCTCGGATCCTCTGTCAAGTTTTCTACAACCAGACATTAACAAATTCCAATCTGCCACATAACCGCGGGCACGGCTTTCGAAAGATCATAACCCTGCAGGGGTGTCCCAACTTAGCCCATCACAAGCTCTCACGATCAGCTGAAGTAATAATAATTATTACCCTTTATCTTAGGGAAATCCGATCAGGCTCGGCATCCCGGTGCACAAGACATTTCGACAATGGTAAAACAAGTCCAGCAAGACCTCCCGGTGTGTCGACACCCTGATAGTAGCCGCACGTATCTCGTCTCAGGCCACGACCGGATGGGTGATCCTACGAGTAAAACCAATCCTCGAGTTTCCCGTGGTGGCCCCGCATAACCCCCGTTTGGGACCAACACCATCAGCACTGGCCCCCCTGCTATGTAGAAGAATCCACGGGTAGTGCTAACTCCCTATGGAATTTAATTAATTAATTAAGTTGTTATTATGAGCAAATTAAAACCAATGTTGGGCCTTGCTGGAGGAGTTTTATTCAAAGACGAAGTGTCAAGGGGTCCCCATATACCCAACCGTGTAAGGAACGCAAAATCAAGGAACATAATGCCGGTTTATCGGCGCCTAAGGTGGCATGAGTGGAACAGAACACCGAGCAAAAGGCCAAGCCTTCCACCCATGCCCAGTATATAGGTGTGTTAACAATAATAATAGATATTGTGATATTCCAACAACGAGTTCCAACATGGAATGATCTTCATCTTCACCTGCAACTAACAACGCTATAAGAGGGGCTGAGCAAGTGGGTAACATAGCCAAACAATGGTTTGCTAGGAAGGTGTGAAAGGTTAGAGGTTTCATGGCAACAAGGAGAGGGGCTGACAATAAAAGATGGGTAGCGCGACATATAACGATAGCATCGAGACACTAAGCAATGGCAATGATAGTAAAGGTATCCAAGGGTATGGTCATCTTGCCTGAGATCCCGCAAGGAAGAAGAACGGTTCCGTGAAGAATACGAAGAAGAAGTCTTGAAGACGAACCACGGGTAGACGGACGAATCCTCACGATCGCAACGGAACAAGCACTAACGAGAAGAGCAAGCAATACGGTAAACACACTACACAAGAACATGACAATATGCTGAAGCAAGTATGATGCAAGACAAGTCTATATGCGATGCAATACATGGCAAGGTAGGAAGCACACAAGAACAACACAAGCCTATATATGATGCAATACATGGCAAGGTATGATGCAAGACAAGTCTATATAGGAAGCAATACATGGCAAGGTAGGAAGCACAGGAAAACAACACAAGAACATGACAATATGCTCAACCAAGTAGGATGCAGACAAGTCTATATATGATGCAAAACAAGTCTGTATAGGATGCAATACACATGATGACATGGCAAGATGCAACACGCAAGCAGATGACATGGCACTGACAACGAATAACTGGCTGACACCTGGCGCACCGGTCTCGGGGTGTCACACTCTCCTTTTTCCTTTGCCGCTTCTTTTTTTGCATTTTTTTAATCTTTTCAGTTTCAATTAGTTTAGGACACTTTAAACATTTTGCAAAAATGTTGGCCCACCACCAATATTAACAAAAGAATATTTGCCACCTGATGAACATTTTAGTTTTCATGTTTGAGCAATTTTGAATTGCACTCTTATTTTGAAATCTATATTCAACTGGAATTGAAAGGAATACGAGACAATGATGATCATATACTTGTTTAGCAAAAAGATTAACTTAACCCCAAGGGTCAATGTAGCATCATTACACCGGGGTGTTACACTGCTACTCTGGTCTGCTATTGTTGTCGATCACGATGCTGCTCCACTCTTGCTCTCGTTCGTGCTGCTGCTCTGCTCCTGTTCTCGCTCGCACTGCTGCTGCTGCACGACCTGCGACAGCTACATGAGTTGCTGCTTTAGCACTCGCTCGCGGTGCTGCTGCATGAGTTGCTCTCTGATAGTGCGTTCCCTGCTCGAGCGACTGCTGGTTTAGATCACTGCTTCTCTGCTACTAGTGCTCGAACACCCTAAACTTCTATTGCAATGCTCCCCTACTAGTTCAATCAGTTTCGACAGTAAAATTCAGTTTCGAATGTAAAGTTCAGTTTCTTCAGTTAAGTTCAGAGTGAACAATTTTTACAGCATCTATCGGAGCGGCCGTGGTGCGGCTGATGCATTTACATCTAGCACTATTTCGTGATGTATTTTACATCACCTATGGCAGATGCTATTAGAGCCCCATTTCAGATTAACATTGTCTATCTTGTCCTACTTCAGTCTCGCCGTCGTACACCTCACCAGAGCTGCTCCAATGATGGAACCGTCCATCACAGCAGAGTAATACCCTCGGCGCCATCTCCAAAGGCCTCAGATCTTCTTCCCCGTCTCCGACAGTCACACCAGCATCATCATCCTCCACGTCCAACCCAATGATGCTGAGGTCGACAAGGCTATGCCAAAGAGGTTGTACACTCGTCGCATCACTTTGTTACTCTACATTCATGTCGATTCCTCGGGGATCCTTTGGTTGAAAGCAGTTGCAAATCTAGAAATAAATGAATCGTGGTCACAAAGTTAACAAGGAGAAAACTAAATGCCCTTTTGAACAAAAATTTGAATCGATTTAGTAAGATAGCCATTATATGATACTCATGTGGACCAAATCTAAGCTCACCAAATATTTTGAGGGCATGCTTCAGCCTGTTTAAGATTGCCTACTAGAATCACCACTAGTTCAAACAAAAATTGAAGGAAAACATAGGAATTGGAAACTTTACTATGGTACTACTATTCGTGCATTTGGTTAGATGGAATGGTGCAAAGCAATACTAGAGTTTTTTTCCTTTGGTGTCTCTTTCAAATAAAAAACATAGGAATTTTAATATCCACTTGGACGTCCTTTTCATATTAATATGCATGAAGGACAAGACTAATTGCATTACTGGCATAATAAAATTCTTATTTTACATTTTCATGTGGTTTGACTTTAATTTGACCATGTTTCTCCATTCCTCTGTTCTTCCAATTCATGTGAACGAACCCACTTTAATTCATTACCTGCTACTTTATCGTCCCGTTCATCTCTTAGACTCCGAGTCAGGTCCAAACTAATGTTCAAACTTGAGTTTTAAAATGCTTGTGGGGCACATTTCAAGGCAGCGACGAATAGTATATGTCTACTATCTGGTTCATTTGGGGTCTTCTATGTGGTTCATGTTGGGTGGGTAACAAACAATAGATGATCTATTGTCTATCTTTTTAAACGGAAGCTATAATCTGCCTGCTATCATTAGTTTTGGATCTATCCACTCGTTTGCTACCACTTGTCTTGATTTCTGCATGCACCCCTTAGGCCTTACATAATCTAACTATTTTTTTCTATTATGCATGTCAGTTACTGTACACAATTGTACTGAAAAGTAGAGAAATAGAGAAGACTGTTGTGTGGGAATATAATGTCATGCAGACGCCGCTCCATGGTTGGTGAAGTAGGCCTCCCTCCTCCCATTCCAGATTGTATTCCAGAGGAAGATAACTGTTCAGAGTGGGATTTAGAGGGAGACGACCACTCCTATTTACCCCCTGAGGTGTTTGCTCTAACCTGACATGCTGATGTTGGTCATATCATGCATATGGCGCCTCACATTTCTTACATTATACATCTTATATATCATCAGCTTGGTTTAGATTTGCATTGTATGAATGCCACATGTTTGGTTTCTATATCATACTCCCACCGTTCCTAAATATTTGCCATTTTAGAGATTTCAAGAAGTGGCTACATACGGAGCAAAATGAGTGAATCTACACTCTAAAATATGTCTATATACATCTGTATGTGGTAGTCCATTTGAAATCCCTAAAAAGACAAATATTAAGGAACGGAGGGAGTATATGTGAATTATGCAAATCCCAAAATGATAGTGGTAGATCGGTAAGAGACATCATAGATCATACCATATCCAATAGAGTGCGATTACGATGTTCGTACACACCATTACGCTAAGGTGTTCCAGGCGGCGTTAGTTGTGAAACAATTCCACATTTCCTTAGGTGCGTACCGAACTCGTGACTCAAATATTCTCCTCCACAATCTGATCGTAAAACTTTATTTTCCTGTCATGTTGATTCTCTACCTCATTGTGAAATTCCTTGAACTTTTCAAAGGTCTCAGACTTGTGTTTCATTAAGTAAACATACCCATATCTACTTAAGTCATCAGTGAGGGTGAGAACATAACGATAGCCACTACGGGCCTCAACGCTCATTGGACTGCACACATCAGTATGTATGATTTCCAACAAGTTGGTTGCTCGCTCCATTAATTGTTCCGGAGAATGGAGTCTTGGTCATCTTGCCCAAGACGCATGGTTTGCACGTGTCAAATGATTTATAATCAAGAGACTCCAAAAGTCCATCTACATGGAGTTTCTTCATGCGTTTGACACCGATATGACCAAGACGGCAGTTCCACAAGTATGTGGCACTATCATTATCAACCTTACATCTTTTGGTATTCACACTATGAATATGTGTAACATCACGTTCGAGATTCAATAAAAAATAAACCATTGACCAGCGGGGCATGACCATAAAACATATCTCTCATATAAATAGAACAACCATTATTATTGGATTTAAATGAGTAGCCATCTCACATTAAACGAGATCCATATACAATGTTCATGCTCAAAGCTGGCACTAAATAACAATTATTGAGGTTTAAAACTAATCCCGAAGGTAGATGTAGAGGTAGTGTGCCGACGGCGATCACATCGACCTTGGAACCATTCCCGATGTGCATCGTCACCTCATCCTTCACCAGTCTCCGCTTATTCTGCAGCTCCTGCTTAGAGTTACAAATGTGAGCAACTACACCGGTATCAAATACCCAGGAGCTACTACGAGTGCTGGTAAGGTACACATCAATGACATGTATATCATATATACCTTTGACGTTGCCGGCCTTCTTATCCGCCAAGTACTTGGGGCAGTTCCGCTTCCAGTGACATGTCCCCTTACAATAAAAGCACTCCGTCTCAGGCTTGGGTCCATTCTTTGGCTTCTTCCCGGCAACTGGCTTACCGGGCGCAGCAATTCCCTTGTCGTCCTTCTTGAAGTTCTTTTTACCCTTGCCTTTCTTGAACTTAGTCGTCTTATTCACCATCAACACTTGATGTTCCTTTTGGATCTCCACCTCCGCTGATTTCAGCATTGAATACAACTCGGAATGGACTTCTCCACACCTTGCATATTGTAGTTCATCACAAAGCTCTTGTAGCTAGGTGGGAGCGACTAGAGGATTCTGTCAATGACCGAGTCATCTAGAAGATTAACTCCCAGCTGAGACAAGCGGTTGTGCAACTCAGACATTTTGAGTATATGCTCACTGACAGAACTGTTTTCCTCCATCTTACAACTGTAGAACTTGTCAGAGACTTCATATCTCTCAACCCGGGCATGAGCTTGGAAAACCATTTTCAGCTCTTGGAACATCTCATATGCTCCGTGTTGCTCAAAACGCTTTTGGAGCCCCGATTCTAAGCTGTAAAGCATGCCGCAATGAACCAGGGAGTAATCATCACTACGCGACTGCTAGGCGTTCATAATGTCTTGAGTTGCTAGGAAAATGGGTGCGTCACCTAGTGGTGTTTTAAGGACATATCCTTTCTTGGCAGCTATGAGGATGATCCTCAAGTTACGGACCCAATCCGTATAGTTGCTACCATCGTCTTTCAGCTTGGTTTTCTCTAGGAACGCGTTGAAGTTGAGGGCAACATTAGCATGGGCCATTTGATCTACAAGAAATATTCTAAAGATATTTAGACTATGTTCATGACAATTAAGTTCATCTAATCAAATTATTTAATGAACTCCTGATACGTCTCCAACGTATCTATAATTTTTGATTGTTCCATGCTATTATATTATCTGTTTGGGTGTTTAATGGGCTTTATTATACACTTTTATATTATTTTAGGGACTAACCTACTAACCCAAGGCCAAGTGCAAATTGCTGTTTTTGCCTATTTCAGTGTTTCGCAGAAAAGGAATATCAAACAGAGTCC
This sequence comes from Secale cereale, assembly GCA_902687465.1. Lineage (NCBI taxonomy): Eukaryota > Viridiplantae > Streptophyta > Magnoliopsida > Poales > Poaceae > Secale > Secale cereale. The sequence goes on along the minus strand of LR738714.1, from coordinate 93,536,958 downwards.
AAACGGAATGAAACCTTCGGGAGAGTCGTTTTTGGAACAGATACAACACAGAAGACTTGGAGTGCACGTCAGGGAAGAAACAAGGTGGCCACAAGGAGGGAGGGCGTGCCTAGGGGGTAGGCGCGCCCCCCACCCTCGTGGCCCACCTGTTGCTCCACCGACGTCCCTCTTCCTCCTATATATATCCACGTACACTGAAAACATCTAAGAGCACCACGAAACCCTAATTCCACTGCCCTAACCATCTGTACCCGTGAGATCCCATCTTGGGGCCTGTTCCGGAGCTCTACCGGAGGGGGCATCGATCACGGCGGGCTTCTACATCAACACCATAGCCTCTCTGATGAGTTGTGAGTAGTTTACCACAGACCTTCGGGTCCATAGTTATTAGCTAGATGGCTTCTTCTCTCTCTTTGGATCTCAATACAAAGTTCTCCTCGATCTTCTTGGAGATCTATTCGATGAAATTATTTTTGTGGTGTGTTTGTCGAGATCCGATGAATTGTGGGTTTATGATCAAGATTATCTATGAACAATATTTGATTCTTCTCTGAAATCGTTTATGCATGATTTAAATATCTTTGCAAGTCTCTTCGAATTATCAGTTTGGTTTGGCCTACTTGATTGATCTTTCTTGCAATGGGAGAAGTGTTTGCTTTGGGTTCAATCTTGAGGTGTCCTTTCCCAGTGACAGCAGGGGCAGCAAGGCACGTATTGTATTATTGCCATAGAGGATAAAAAGATGGGGTTTATATCATATTGCTTTAGTTTATCCCTCTACATCATGTCATCTTGCTTAAGGCGTTACTCTGTTCTTATGAACTTAATACTCTAGATGCATGCTGGATAGCGGTCGACGTGTGGAGTAATAGTAGTAGATGCAGAATCATTTCGGTCTACTTGTCACGGACGTGATGCCTATATACAATGATCATGCCTAGATATTCTCATAACTATGCGCTCTTCTATCAATTGTTTGACAGTAATTTGTTCACCCACCGTAGAAATCTGCTATCTTGAGAGAAGCCACTAGTGAAACCTATGGCCCCCGGGTCTATCTTCCATAATATAAATCTTCCATCAACTATTTATCTTTGCTTTACTTTTATTTTTGCAATCTTTACTTTCAATCTATAAATAAAAATACCAAAAATATTATCTTATTATCTCTATCAGATCTCACTTTTGCAAGTGGTCGAGAAGGGATTGACAACCCCTTTATCGCGTTGGTTGGAAGATTCTTATTTGTTTGTGTAGGTACGAGAGACTCTCACGTAGTCTCCTACTGGATTGATACCTTGGTTCTCAAAAACTGAGGGAAATACTTACGCTACTGTGTTGCATCACGCTTTCCTCTTCAAGAGAAGAACAACGCAAGCTCAAGAGGTAGCAAGAAGAATTTCTGGCGCCACTGCCGGGGAGATCTACGCAAAAGTCATATACCAAGTACCCATCACAAACTCTTATCCCTCGCATTACATTATTCTCCATTTGCCTCTCGTTTTCCCCTCCCCCACTTCACCTTTGCCGTTTTATTCGCCCTTTTTCCGTTCGCCTCTTTTCGCTTGCTTCTTGTTTTCTTGTGTGTTGGATTGCTTGTTCGTCACTATGGCTCTACCTATTAGTGTTGATCCTCACCTTAAAAGGTTGGAAGAAATTGAAAACAATGTTAGAAGTTTTATGTCCTTGCAATTTGAGCACAATAACTTCTTCAGAAACGAGCTTAAAGAACAGAAAATTTTTATGGAGTACATGAATAAAGAACTAGATGATATGTCTAAAGAATTTTATGGATTGAAGTCTCAGTTTGCCCATCTTGAGAACTTGATAGCCCAATTCTTGGATAAGCAAGCCACCTTAGTTAATAAGATGGTCGCTAAACCGGAAGATCATGATAATAAAGATGAAGATCTAAAAGTAATTGATGTGTCTCCTATTAAATCCTTGTTTTCTAATATGAATCTTGATAAAGATGGGACTGGAGATGAGTCAACTTTAGTTAAAAGGCGTCCCAATGATTCGGAGTTTTTAGATCTTGATGCAAAAACTATTAAAAGTGGGATTGAAGAGGTCAAAACTTTACGTAGCAATGAACCCACAATTTTGGATTTCAAGGGATTTAATTATGATAATTGCTCTTTACTAGATTGTATTTCCTTGTTGCAATCCGTGCTAAATTCTCCTCATGCTTATAGTCAAAATAAAGCTTTTAGCAAACATATAGTTGATGCTTTAATGCAATCTTATGAAGAAAAACTTGAATTAGAAGTTTCTATCCCTAGAAAACTTTATGATGAGTGGGAACCTACTATAAAAATTAAGATTAAATATCATGAATGCTATGCTTTGTGTGATTTGGGTGCTAGCGTTTCCACAATTCCAAAAACTTTGTGTGATATGTTAGGTTTCCATGAACTTGATGATTGTTCTTTAAATTTGCATCTTGCGGATTCTACCATTAAGAAACCTATGAGAAGGATTAATGATGTTCTTAAATAGGAATTATGTGCCCGTATATTTCATCATGCTTGCTATAGATTGCAATCCTACATGTCCTATTATTCTTGGTAGACCTTTCCTTAGAACGATTGGTGCAATTATTGATATGAAGGAAGGAAATATTAGATTCCAATTTCTGTTAAGGAAAGGAATGGAGCACTTTCCTAGAAAGAAAATTAAATTACCTTATGAATCTATTATGAGAGCCACTTATGGATTGCCTACCAAACATGGCAATACCTAGATCTATTTTTGTATCATGACTAGCTAGGGGCGTTAAGCGATAGCGCTTGTTGGGAGGCAACCGATTTTCTTTTCTTTGCTTTTACTTATGTTTAGTAATAAATAATCCATCTAGCTTATGTTTAGATGTGGTTTTGTGTTTTAATTAGTGTTTGTGACAAGTAGAACCTTTGGGAAGACTTGGGTGAAGTTTTTGCGATCTTGTTGTAAAAAACAGAAACTTTTGCGCTCACGAGAATAGCTACCATATTTTACTGGAGAGTGATTTTAAGTTTATTATTTTTGCAGATGATTAATAGACAAATTCCTCACGTCCACCAATTTATTTCTGAATTTTTAGAGTTACAGAAGTATTCGAAAGTTACAGATTGCTACAGACTGTTCTGTTTTTGACAGATTCTGTTTTTCGTGTGTTGTTTGCTTATTTTGATGAATCTATGAGTAGTATCGGGGGGTATGAATCATAGAGAAGTTGGAATACAGTAGGTTTAACACCAATATAAATAAAGAATGAGTTCATTACAATACCTTAAAGTGGTGGTTTGTTTTCTTATACTAACAGAACTCACGAGATTTTATGTTAAGTTTTGTGTTGTGAAGTTTTCAAGTTTTTGGGTAAGGATTTGATGGACTATGGAACAAAGAGTGGCAAGAACCTAAGCTTGGGGATGCCCAAGGCACCCAAAGGTAAAATTCAAGGACAACCAAAAGCCTAAGCTTGGGGATGCCCCGGGAAGGCATCCCCTCTTTCGTCTTCATCTATCAGTAACTATACTCGGGACTATATTTTTATTCACCACATGATATGTGTATTGCTTGGAGCGTCATGTACGATTTGAGTCTTTGCTTGTTAGTTTGACACAATCATCCTTGCTGGACACACCTTTTTGAGAGAGATAAATATGGTTTAGAATTTGTTAGAACACTCTATGTGCTTCACTTATATCTATTGAGCTAGATAGTTTTGCTCTAGTGCTTCACTTATACCTTTTAGAGCACGATGGTGATTTTATTTGTAGAAATTATTGATCACTCATGCTTCACTTATATACTTTTGAGAGTCTTTTAGAACATCATGGTAATGTGCTTTGGTTATAAAACTAGTCCTAATATGATAGGCATCCAAGATGAATATAGTAAAAACTTTCATACAAAGTGCATTGAATATGATGAGAAGTTTGATACTTGATGATTGTTTTGAGATATGAGGATAGTGATATTAGAGTCATGCTAGTGGAGTTATTATGAATTTGAGAAATACTTGTGTTAAAGTTTGTGATTCCCATAGCATGCACGTATGGTAACCGTTGTGTGACAAATTTGAAGCATGAGGTATTTCATTGATTGTCATCATTTGTGTGGAGGTCGGGATCGCGCGATGGTTAACTCCTACCAACCCTTCCCCTAGGAGAATGCGTTAGATACTTTGTTTTGATGACTTGTAGATTTTTGCAATAAGTATGTGAGTTCTTTATGACTAATGTTGAGTCCATGGATTATACGCACTCTCACCCTTCCACCACTGCTAGCCTCTCTAGTACCGCGCAACTTTCACCGGTACCATACACCCACCATATACCTTCCTCAAAACAGCCACCATACTATTAACCCACAAGTGTAGGGGATTGCAACAATTTTCGAGGGTAAAGTATTCAACCCAAATTTGTTGATTCGACACAAGGGGAGCCAAAGAATACTCTTAAGTATTAGCAGCTGAGTTGTCAATTCAACCACACGTGGAAACTTAGTATCTGCAGCAAGATAGTTTAATAGCAAAGTAGTGTGATAGTGGCAGTAGCAGCAATAAAAGTAACGATAGCGTTTTTTGTAGTTTTTGGTGATAGTAGCAACGGAAAAGTAAATAAGCAACGGGCAATATAGGTAAAGCTCGTAGGCATTGGATCGGTGATGGGAAATTACGTCGGATGCAATTCATCATGTAGAAGTTATAACCTAGGGTGACACAGAACTGGCTCTAGTTCATCAATGCAATGTAGGGATATAGTCATACGTGCTTATGGAAAAGAACTTGCATGACATCTTTTGTCCTACCCTCCCGTGGCAACGGGGTCCTATTGTAAAGAAAGGGATATTAAGGCCTCCTTTTAATAGAGTACCAGACCAAAGCATTAACACAAAGTGAATACATGAACTCCTCAAACTATGGTCATCACCGGGAGTGGTCCGATTATTGTCACTTCGGGGTTGCCGGATCATAACACATAGTAGGTGACTATAGACTTGCAAGACAGGATCAAGAACACACATATATTCATGGAAACATAATTGGTTCAGATCTGAAATCATGGCACTCGGGCCCTAGTGACAAGCATTAAGCATAGCAAAGTCATAGCAACATCAATCTCAGAACATAGTGGATACTAGGGATCAAACCCTAACAAAACTAACTCCATTACATGATAGATCCCATCCAACCCATCACCGTCCAGCAAGCCTATGATGGAATTACTCACGCACGGCGGTGAGCATCATGGAATTGGTGATGGAGGAAGGTTGATGATGACGATGGCGACGATCTCCACACTCCGAAGCCCCGAACGGACTCCAGATCAGCCCTCCCGAGCGAGATTAGGGCTTGGCGGCGGCCCCGTCTAGTGAAACGCGATAATTCCTGCTCCTTGATTTATTTTTTCTCCCGAAAGTGAAGATATAGGATCTGGGGTACGTCTGTGAGTCACCAGGGGGTCCACGAGGCAGGGGGCGCGCCCTGGGCAGGGGGCACGCCCCCCACCCTCGTGGACAGGCCCTGGGCCCCCTGGTGTGGATCTTCTCGCAGATATTTTTTATATTTTCCAAAATAATTCTCCGTTGATTTTCAGGCGATTCCGAGAACTTTTTTATTTCTGCACAAAAAACAACACCATGGCAGTTCTGCTGAAAACAGCGTCAGTCCGGGTTAGTTCCATTAAAATCATGCAAGTTCGAGTCCAAAACAAGGGCAAAAGTGTTTGGAAAAGTAGATACGTTGGAGACGTATCAACTCCCCCAAGCTTAAACCTTTGCTTGTCCTCAAGCAATTCAGTTGATAAACTGAAAGTGATAGAGAAAAACTTTGACAAACTGTGTTTGCTCTTGTTTTTTGTAAATATGTAAGCTAGAATTCAGGTTTTCAACAAGATCATGAACTAACCACATTCATATTAACTTTCAGGTCTCAAGACTACTCACGTCAATGGCATAATCAACTAGCGAGCAATAATAATAAACCTCGGATGACAACACTTTCTCAAAACAATCATGATATGATATAACAAGATGGTATCTCGCTAGCCCTTTCTGAGACCGCAAAACATAAATGCAGAGCACCTTTAAAGATCAAGAACTGACTAGACATTGTAATTCATGGTAAAAGAGATCCAGTCATGATCATACTCAATGCAAATTAATAGTAATACATGCAATGACAGAGGTGCTCTCCTACTGGTGCTTTTTGATAAGAGGACAATGACTCTGCATAAAAGTAAATAGATAGGCCCTTCGCAGAGGGAAGCAGGGATTTGTAGAGGTGCCAGAGCTCGATTTTAAAATAGAGATGAATAACATTTTGAGCGGTATACTTTCATTGTCAACATAACAACCAAGAATCTCGATATCTCCCATGCTACGCACATTACAGGCGGTTCCCAAACAAAATGGTAAAGTTTATACTCCCACAACCACCAACAAGCACACTCCACGGCTAGCCCGAAACAACGGGTACCGTCCAAACCAGCAACAGCCCTGGGGGAGTTTTGTTTAATTATTATGATTTGAGCATGGGACTGGGCATCCCGATTACCAGCCATTTTCTCATGAATGATGAGCGGAGTCCACTCATCGTGAGAATAACACGCCTAGCATGGAAGATATAGACAGCCCTAGTTGATACATGAGCTGTTCGAGCATACAAAACAGAATTTCATTTGAAGGTTTAGAGTTTGGCACATATAAATTGACTTGGAACGGCAGGTAAATACCGCATATAGGAAGGTATGGTGGACTCATATGGAATAACTTTGGGGTTTATGGAAGTGGATGCACAAGCAGTATTCCCGCTTAGTACAGGCGAAGGCTAGAAAGAGACTGGGAAGCGACCAGCTAGAGAGCAACAACAGTCATGAACATGCATTAAAATTAATCAACAATGAATGCAAACATGAGTAGGATATAGATCACCATGAACATAAATATCGTGGAGGCTATGTTGATTTGTTTCAACTACATGCGTGAACATGTGCCAAGTCAGATCACTTAAATCGTTCAAAGGAGGATACCACCCATCATACCACATCACAACCATTTTAATATCATGTTGGCACGCAAGATAGACCATTATAAACTCTCAGCTAATTAAGCATGGCATAAGCAGCTGTGATCTCTAATTGTCATTGCAAGCATGTTTCATTCATAACAAGCTAAATCAGGAACGATGAGCCATCATATTTACAAAAACAAGAGAGGTCGAGTTCATACCAGCTTTTCTCATCTCAATTAGTTCATCATATATCTTCCTTATTGCCTTTCACTCGCACGACCGAATGTTGTGTATAATAATAATAGTGCACGTGCATTGGACTAAGCTGGAATCTGCAGACATTTAATACAAGAGAGAAGACAAGGTATTATGGCTCGAGGTTAAATCAACAACAAAGCATATGAGAGCCACTAAGCAATTTAATCATGGTCTTCTACTTTTAACCCCTAAAGAAAAGAAAAGAAACTATTAACACGGGAAAGCTCCCAACAAGCAAAAGAAGAACGAGGAATCTTTTTGGGTTTTCATTTTTAACTACTACTACAAGCAAAGAAAGTAAACTAGCTAGAAGCTACAACTAATATTTTTTTGTTTTTTCTGGGTTTTTCTAGCACGCACGAAAAAGTCTAAGAAAAAGAAATTGAAACTAAGCATGGATGGTACAGTGAAAGAGTGTGAGCACCGACAACTAGAATAAGTGTGAACATGAATGTAAAGTCGGTGAGAAACACGTACTCCCCCAAGCTTAGGCTTTTGGCCTAAGTTGGTCTATGGCCACGGATCAAAGCCACTCCCTCCAGTGTACTGAGATGCATCCTCTGGGTGCCACTGTGTAGGATCGAAGTAGGTCTAGAGGGGGGGTGATTAGACTACTTGACAATATAAAAAATCTGCCTTTAGATCATGCAAAGTTTTTGGCAGTTTCACAAACAAGATCAATTCAAGTAACACCCTACACATGCAATTCTAGAGTATATGCAGCGGAAAGTAAATTGCACATGTAAAAAGGAGGTGGAGAAGATCAAACGCAGTTTGGTGACACGGAGATTTTTGTCGTGGTTCCGATAGGTGGTGCTATCGTACATCCACGTTGATGGAGACTTCAACCCACGGAGGGTAACGGCTGCGCGAGTCCACGGAGGGCTCCACCCACGAAGGGTCCACGAAGAAGCAACCTTGTCTATTCCATCACGGCCTACGCCCACGGAGGACTAGCCTTACTCGCGGTAGATCTTCACGAAGTAGGCGATCTCCTTGCCCTTACAAACTTCTTGGTTCAACTCCACATCATCAAGACGGAGGCTCCCAAGCGACACCTAACCAATCTAGGAGGCACCACCCCCCAAAAGGTAATAGACGGTGTTGATGGTGATGAACTCCTTGCTCTTGTGCTTCAGATGATAAACTCCCCAACACTCAACTCTCCTCACTGATATGGCTGTGGTGGAAGAAAGGTTTGAGTGGAAAGCAACTTGGGAAGGCTAGAGATCAAGTTTCATATGGTAGGAATGGAATGGCTTGATCTCAACACAAGGGTAGGTGGTTCACTTCTCAGAAAGTGTATGGTAGGAATGGTAGTACTTTCTGATGGCTCTCCTCACGAATGAGGAGGGGGTGGAGGGGTATATATAGCCTCCACACAAAATCCAACCGTTACACACACATTTGACCAATCTCGGTCAGACCGAAGTGAAAACTCGGTCAGACCGAAAGTTCAAATATAGTGAACGTTGAGATTTTCGGTGGGACCGAAAATACCATCTCGGTTTGTCCGAAGTGAGTCAAAGGTTAGGGTTTGCCATTTCGGTGAGACCGAAAATATAAACTCGGATATTCCGAATTGATGTCAACTGATCACAGAAGGTTGGCAGCCCTTTTTCGGTGAGACCGAAACTCAGAATCGGTTTGACCGAGAAGCTAGGGTTTGGAGAAACAACTGAAGTGGTTCATCTCGGTGGGACTGAGTTGGATAAATCGGTGTGACCGAGATGTTAGGGTTTGTAGAGATAACTTCATCTCGGTGAGACAGAGTTGGTTTGACCGAGATTACTTATGGGTGTGTGTTAAGTAGTGAATAGTGCTGATAGTTGAGGGAGTTAGATCACCAAGCACTTGAGCAACAAGAACATTAACACAACCTCATCCCCTTTTAATAGTATTGGCTTTTCCTATGGACTCAATGTGATCTTTGATCACTAAACCAAAAATGGAGTCTTGAGCTTTTGCCGATGCTTGTCTTAGCATTTTGAGGGGTCCACTTCTTCAGACATTTCCATACCCATATCATCGAACTTCTCTGAAATGATTCTCAAGATAATATTAGTTCAATGATATATATGTTGTTATTAATTACCAAAACCACCCGGGGATTAGTTGCACTTTCAATCTCCCCCTTTTTGGTAATTGATGACAACATATAGATCAAAGCTTCGACAAAAGATATAATCAAAGAATAATATCGTCGCTTTGAGAAGTATGTGATAAACAAGAGCTCCCCCTAAATTTGTGCATTATTTAAAATTTGCGTTTGAATGCAAATGCACAATCGATTAGGATTATGGGTCACTCTTCCATGTCACATACATCTTGGTGGAGCGCACAAAATGATAAGAATGAATAACATGCACTCAATCACCAAGACAATAGTAAATAGCCATACAATAAGAAATAGCATAGGATAAGCAATAAGCACACATTAAAGCATAGTATGGCTAAGCACTCATTAAGGTAGCATCAAACGTAGTAGCAAGCACACATAAAGTATCTGGAACCAAAAGAAACCAATGTATCACAGAGAAACCGGCAAAAGACGAAAAACCGAAAGAGCACTCTCTCTCTCGAAGCCCTATGATCTATAACAATTTCTCCCCCTTTGGCAACAAGTTACCAAAAAGTTCGAAAAGGTATAGAGCTAAACGTCACTGCGGGCTCGGCTGGCTGCTCCCGTCTGGGTCGATGTCGGTGTAGAGATAGCTGCATCTGCGAAGACTTCTGCTGATGTCTGCGGTGGAGGAGTGGATGCTGGAGCTGTAGGAACTGCTGGAGCTGTAGCTGGTGCTGAAGTGGTAGCCCTGGAGTCTGTCACTGGGATAGCTGCAGATCTGGATCCTCTGGGAACCGGAGCAGTCTGGCGATGAGAGTCCTGGACTATATCATCCTGCATAAGCTCTGCTCTCTCCTGCCTAGTCTCCTCCATGTCTGCCTCAAGCTTGTTGACAGACACCTGAATCTCAGTCAGCTTCACGTCTAGAGCGTGGATCTTGTCCTCGACAATCCTCTCAAGGCTCTCCTGAGATTGCTCAATGCTGGCCAGGCGTTGTTCAATTCTCTGGGTTGCTTCAAGAATCTGTTCTCCAAAGCTCTTTGGCTTAGCTGCTGCTGCTGCTGCCTCTTTGTCAGCTTTAGCTTTCTTCGCAGCTTCGTTCTTGGCTTGCCCTTCAACTGAGGTGGGATCCTCTTCATCCATCACAACTACGTTGTCCTCATGCTCTGGCTGCAGTGGCAAGTGCTTCCTATCCAACATGAATTTGCCCGTGCCAAACTTGGCGTTGATGAGCATCTGTATCTGCGGAGCAAACCCACACGACCTCTTCTGGTCAGCTGCAGTCCTCTTAATGGTTTCTACCATCAAGTCCATCACCTTAAAAGGTGCCTTCTCATCGAGAATGTGCAGCATGTTGATAGAATAGCCTCGTATCATCCGGTGGTCACCTGACTTAGGCATCAAAGTATGCCTCAGAATAGTGTTAGTGGTGGTCAGACCTGCCTGGAGATAATACACTGAGCCGAGCTTCCATCCCTCCAAATCAGCAGCTGGGATCTCCTTGTACATATTCTTCATAGAATCATGACTCTTCTTAGGAATCCCATATACATCAATGTCGTCCTCTCTCTGCACAGGAGCGTTCAGAAGTTCTGCCCATTCTTCAACAGTTGAAGAAAACCTTTGACCTTCAGTCATCCAGGTGATCTTGCCATCAGGATAGAAGTGGGCTGTGGCATAGAACTGCATGATCATCTCGTCATTCCATGCTGTCAGTTCTTGACCCACAAAACCAGCAACTCCACATGCAGTAAAGCTCTCATGCACATGGGGAAAGAAGTCCCGATGCTCTCTACTGTCAATGTACTTCCAGTCAACATACCTGGTGTCAGCAACAATGGGCTTCTTATCCATTAGCACGGTCTCATAGAAATCCTGCTGCTCTCTGGTGTGGAATCTGGGGTCCACAACAGTCCTTCTCCTTACGGCATATGGATCAGACTGTCTCCATAGCCTGAGACCTTTGTCCTTCCTTGCCTTCATGTCCTCAGCTTGAGGATGAGCATCATTGTGGAGTGGCAACTTGGGACGGAGCTTGAGCAACACATGCTCTTCATCTGACTCAGAAGGTGGCATCTCACCTTTGTTCTTCTCAGAAGCTGGAATGCTTCTGGTTGTCCTCTTGGGCTTCGCTGGAGCTGCCTTAGCTTGAGCAGGCTTCTTGGGCTTGGAGGAGGCTTGAGCCCGAATGGCATCACCCATGAACTTAGCTTTCTGAGGAGGAGGCTGGGGTGCTTCTTCTTCTTCTTCTTCAGCAACATCTTGAGGTTCAGCATATACAACTCTCTTCCTCTTGGAAGTCTTCTTCACCTTGCTTGGAGCAGGCTCTTCCAAGTTGAGCTTCTTAGCAACTGCAGACTGTTTCACTTTACTTGTGCCTTTCCTTGTTTGCTGCCCTTGGTGCTCTTTGGCAACCACATTCTTCTTGGGCTTGGAGGTAACTTCCTCAGCAACAAAGTCGGAATCCTCATCATCAGAAGTTCTCTTCTTCCTGGTTCTCGTAGCTGCGGGAGGCAGACCACTAGGGGTGCTCCTCTCACCATCATTACTAGAGCTGCTAGCAGGACTTGTATCTGCCTCTGGAATTTCAGCAAACGGTGATTCAGACCTGTTTTGGCTGTCACTGACATCTGACATGGCTGAAAAACCTGTGAAAAGATAAGGTGTAGGCAGAGTAGAAGAGTTATCACAACTGCAGAAGTTTTTGCAAAGAAAAATGAGTTTAAAAACTTAGTTTTGAGTTTTCACAGAATGTATTTCGGTCAAACCGTTTTCAAGTTTCGGTGTAACCGAAGTGTTCAACAGAACCTACACACCACTTTCGGTCAGACCGAAATGGGTTTCGGTCCTACCGAAAACTTAGGGTTTCGCAGAAACTTCAATTCGGACATTCCGATTTCCACAACTCGGTCAGACCGAACTATGTAGTGCAATGGTCAGAGACCAAATCGGTCAGTCCGAGTTTCAGGAATCGGCTTCACCGAGATGCATTCCGTGGAAACCTAAACCTAAGAATTTTCCTCGAAACTAGAAGATCTGAACAATGTATTGGGATCATATCAAACGTGGATTGAATCAGGGCAGTCCTATCATGCAAGAATCAGAAGTGGAGCATGAAAGGGATCGGGACACACCCTAACTTGGTGGTGTCCCTCTACGGCGGCAACGGCGGAGAAGATTACCGTTGACGGCGGCGGAGACCTGCGGCGAGGGCACACAGGCGACGACGGCGACGATCCTTAGATCAGGGCGACGGCAGCAGGGGTCTTGGAGGGCGAACGTTTGAAAGGAATAGATCGCGCGCAGCCCTCAGTATATATAACCCCGTGCTGTCGGTGGGACCGAGTTGAAAAACTCGGTGTCACCGAGATGCATAATTGCAGTGCAGTTACGCATATCGGTCAGACCGAGATTTTGAACTCGGTTTCACCGAGATGAAACCTAGATCAATCTAAGTGTTTCGGTTGGACCGAGATTGGGAAGTCGGTCAGACCGAAATGGACTTAGAAGGTTTTGGAAGTCAGCCTTAGACGAATCGGTGGTTCCGAGTGCTCCTCACTCGGACTGTCCGAAAAAGACTTGTTCAAAGTTGTGATATAAGCATGAATAGAATTTGAGACAAGATAGCATAGATAGCTAGGGAAGGTGCTTAGGCATTCTTGTCCATCCATTTGGCCAGAAAAAGAAACCAAAACAATCAAAACCACAAATGGATGTCCTTGAATGAATAGAATCATGCATTCAACATGCTCACACAATAAGATAGCAACTGAAATATGTGTCAAACATGCACAACCAAAACTCTAGCTACTAGCACACAAATTGTCGATGACTAGGTCATCTATATATGAGTATATTGACTTAGGAGCCAAATGAGAACATTTGATCATAGGTCATACTCATCGTTTAAGCACAAGTGGGGTTACCACTTTTACATAAAGCATTTATGTGTTCACATCATTTGGAGATGCTTTAGCTCAATTTTTAGAGCAAAGCTCCCCCTAGATGTGAGAACCCCTTTTTAAAGGGTCAAACTAACCTTGGGTTGTCGTAGAAGACTTCATGTAGATGTTGAAGATGTGGATGCTCAATGTTGATATAGATCATCAAGAGTTGAGAGCTATCCTTGGATTAGGGCACTTTCAATACCTACATGGGTTAGTCCCACAAGGAACAAACAAGAATATCCATGGACATAGAGTGAAGTACACAAGAGATGATGTCCATGAAAGCAATGATTACCTTGTCCCTTGACTTACCAACAAGAGGGTTTGTGACTCCATGAACTAGTGCATGATGTGGAAGTTGATTGCACAAGTTCTTGCCAAAATGAATATGAGTGAAGTTTGTTGGCGGAGTCACCCTCAAGAACCTACTAGTTCTTCTTCTTTGGGATCCACATCATCTTGATGGGAATCCTTGGTGTTGTAGTTGAGCTTGACGAAGTAGAACTTGATGTGTCCTTGGGAACCCACTTGACCATGGCTTGAGGTGCTTCAATGAATGCATCAATCTCCTCTTGAAGCTTGTCCTTGGCCTTTAGCTTGTGGTCTTGTGGTGGAAGGTCATCTTGAGCTTGTTCCACATTGGAAGAAGTAGGATCATACTTCTCCTTTTGTGAGACAAACTGTGGAGTAGGGTATTGACCTTCTTCCCACTCAACACCTTCGGCGTTGAACTTTCGCTCAAAACCAATCCCTTGATTCTTCCGGTGTATTCCTTGTTTGCGAACAATCTCCTCAAAGTTCTTGCTTCCGGCAAGACTCTTGTAGACACCTTTCTCTATGATTTCCTTCAATAAGCTATTTTCTTGCTCAAGTGTAACTTGGCTTGAAACATTGTTAGTGGAATCAAGAGAACTACTAGAAGCAACAATATTGGATTTAACATTGTTATTGTTACTACTAGAGGAAGAATTTTTCTTATGCTTGTCATGCTTAGTCTTAATAGGTGGCAAGAAATTAGACAAGAGAAGTCGTTTGGCAAGATATGAAGAACTCTTCTTTCGAAGATCGTCATTGATCGCTTTTAGAAACTCATGTTCTTGCTCTAGAGTGAGCTTCTCGAAGCGTAGCTTCTCATGAGATCTTAGGAGCTCTCTATGATCTTCTTGAGTTGTTTCATGAGCTAACTTAAGAGTGTTTAGTTCTTTAGTTAGACGCTCAATCTCCTTCATAGCATTGTCATTCGACTCTTCTCGACTATAAAGACTACTAGCATTTTCATCATTACTAAGCTCACTAGATTTATCATGCAATAGCTCATCTTCACCAAGTAAGTCATCCTCATCACTATCAAAGTCAATGAATTCAGGGTGTGTTACCTTGGGGCCTTTAGCCATGAAGCATCTTCCAATTCCCTCATTTGGTGAATCAAATAAGTCGTAGGAGTTGGAGTTGGAGGATACTAGTGCAAGTCCGGCAACACCTTCATCTTGACTATAGTCGGAGTCGGAGTGATAGCTTCCATCGGATTGACTGTCAGAGTCGGAGCCGGAGACCCATTCACCAACATGAGCTTGATGTCTTCTTCTTGTGTAGCTCCTTGATGACTTGTCTTTCTTCTCCGAATCCTTGCTTCTCCGAGAGGGTCTTCGTTCATAACGATCATCTCTACTCCTTCTCTCTCTCCGAGGTGACTCATCTCTTGCTCTTCTTCTTGGAGATTCTTCTCTTCTCTTGTGGGGAGCCGTACACTCATTTGAGAAGTGTCCGGGTCTTCCACAATTGTAGCAGTTTCGATCACGACTAGAAGATCTCTTTCCATCATATGATCTAGACATTGAGCTTCTTTCTTTGCCTCTATTCTTGTAGAACTTGTTGAAGTTCTTGACCATTAGGCTTATCTCTTCATTGGAAATTAGCTTGTCACTTGAGGTAGTAGGAGCATCACTTGAAGCTTTGTAAGCACCACTTGACTTGTTGTGAAGCTCTTCCTTATCCTTAAGTGTCATCTCATGAGCAACAATTCTTCCAATGACTTCAGTTGGCTTGAGAGTCTTGTAGTTTGGCATCATTTGGATCAAAGTGCACACGGTGTCATACTTTCCATCCAAAGCTCTGAGAATCTTCTTAATGATGAATCGGTCGGTCATTTCTTCGCTTCCTAAGCCAGCAATCTCATTTGTGATGAGAGCAAGCCTAGAGTACATTTCAGCGACTCCTTCACCATCCTTCATCTTGAACTTGTCAAGTTGACCTTGAAGAATATCTAGCTTTGATTCCTTCACAGATTCAGTACCTTCGTGCATTTCAACCAAAGTATCCCAAATCTCTTTAGCATTCTCAAGACGGCTGATTTTGTTGAACTCTTCGGGACACAAAGCATTGAAGAGAATGTCACAAGCTTGAGCATTGTTTTGCAACATCTGCAACTCTTCGGGTGTAGCTTCGCGATCCGGAACTTTTCCTTCTTCAAAGAAATCACCTTGCATGCCAACACAAATAATGCCCCATGCGGCTGGGTTATGACCAAGAATATGCATTTTCATTTTATGCTTCCAACTAGCAAAATTTGTACCATCAAAGTAAGGACCTCTACGATAATTACCCTCACTAGACGCCATACTCTCCTAGGTTGTGAAACCAAGCTTATGGAGTCCAATGCAATGGAAACCAAGGCAATGGAGACCAAAGCTCTGATACCACTTGTAGGATCGAAGTAGGTCTAGAGGGGGGGTGATTAGACTACTTGACAATATAAAAAATCTGCCTTTAGATCATGCAAAGTTTTTGGCAGTTTCACAAACAAGATCAATTCAAGTAACACCCTACACATGCAATTCTAGAGTATATGCAGCGGAAAGTAAATTGCACATGTAAAAAGGAGGTGGAGAAGATCAAACGCAGTTTGGTGACACGGAGATTTTTGTCGTGGTTCCGATAGGTGGTGCTATCGTACATCCACGTTGATGGAGACTTCAACCCACGGAGGGTAACGGCTGCGTGAGTCCACGGAGGGCTCCACCCACGAAGGGTCCACGAAGAAGCAACCTTGTCTATTCCATCACGGCCTACGCCCACGGAGGACTAGCCTTACTCGGGGTAGATCTTCACGAAGTAGGCGATCTCCTTGCCCTTACAAACTTCTTGGTTCAACTCCACATCATCAAGACGGAGGCTCCCAAGCGACACCTAACCAATCTAGGAGGCACCACCCCCCAAAAGGTAATAGACGGTGTTGATGGTGATGAACTCCTTGCTCTTGTGCTTCAGATGATAAACTCCCCAACACTCAACTCTCCTCACTGATATGGCTGTGGTGGAAGAAAGGTTTGAGTGGAAAGCAACTTGGGAAGGCTAGAGATCAAGTTTCATATGGTAGGAATGGAATGGCTTGATCTCAACACAAGGGTAGGTGGTTCACTTCTCAGAAAGTGTATGGTAGGAATGGTAGTACTTTCTGATGGCTCTCCTCACGAATGAGGAGGGGGTGGAGGGGTATATATAGCCTCCACACAAAATCCAACCGTTACACACACATTTGACCAATCTCGGTCAGACCGAAGTGAAAACTCGGTCAGACCGAAAGTTCAAATATAGTGAACGTTGAGATTTTCGGTGGGACCGAAAATACCATCTCGGTTTGTCCGAAGTGAGTCAAAGGTTAGGGTTTGCCATTTCGGTGAGACCGAAAATATAAACTCGGATATTCCGAATTGATGTCAACTGATCACAGAAGGTTGGCAGCCCTTTTTCGGTGAGACCGAAACTCAGAATCGGTTTGACCGAGAAGCTAGGGTTTGGAGAAACAACTGAAGTGGTTCATCTCGGTGGGACTGAGTTGGATAAATCGGTGTGACCGAGATGTTAGGGTTTGTAGAGATAACTTCATCTCGGTGAGACAGAGTTGGTTTGACCGAGATTACTTATGGGTGTGTGTTAAGTAGTGAATAGTGCTGATAGTTGAGGGAGTTAGATCACCAAGCACTTGAGCAACAAGAACATTAACACAACCTCATCCCCTTTTAATAGTATTGGCTTTTCCTATGGACTCAATGTGATCTTTGATCACTAAACCAAAAATGGAGTCTTGAGCTTTTGCCAATGCTTGTCTTAGCATTTTGAGGGGTCCACTTCTTCAGACATTTCCATACCCATATCATCGAACTTCTCTGAAATGATTCTCAAGATAATATTAGTTCAATGATATATATGTTGTTATTAATTACCAAAACCACCCGGGGATTAGTTGCACTTTCACACTGGTTGGCGAGCTCATCCAGCTCCCACCCATAAAAAGATTGACGAGAAGGATCTAGTGGTGGCTCTGGCTCAGGCTCTGAAGCTTGTGCCTAGCCTTGGTACTTGTAGAAGGCATCTGATGTAATGAGATACTTGCATGTGGACAGATCAAACAAAGATGGTGCAGGCAAGGTAACAATTTCACAGTATATTTCATCAAACCTTAATTTATAATTAAGCTGCATGTTCTTGTCTTTAATAATAAAATCATGGGCTACCATACTCTTGTAGTCTAGATAAACAGGGGCAGGCAATTTTTATTCCTTCTCATGATGCCTAATAGGTATATTAAAATATTCAGCAAGGCGAGAAGCAAAGATGCCTCCAAAGACGGGCCCCTTTGAGCGGTTCAGACTCAATCGTTTGGCAACGACGGCGCCCAAGCTAAAAGTTGTGTCTTGAAACAAGGCATGGCGTAAAATGATAATATCAGGGGCACTGAGATTCCCACTGTTCCCGTGTCCAATTAAACATCTACTAGCAAATAAGGCAAAGTAGCGCAGAACATGGAAGTGTTGATACGTCCAAAATGTATCTATAATTTCTGCTTGCTCCATGCTTCTTTTGTGTGATATTGCTATGATATTTATGCACTTCCATACACTTTTGATCATATTTGGACTAACCTATTACCTCAGTGCACCACAGTGCCAGTTCCTGTTTTCTGCTGTTTTTCTATTTCAGATTTCCCCCATATTAAAAGTGCTCCAAAAATTCCGGGAAAAATACAGAAAAAATCAGCGTACAGGAAGCTTCGAGAAAAACCAAAGTGGGGCCAGAGGGGAGCCAGGAGCAGCCCAGGCGGCCAGCCTAGGCGGCCCCACCCCTGGCCGCGCTAGGGGGGCGCCTGGGCCCCCCTCTCCGCTTCTGGTGACCCCCATTGGCATATATACTCCTCGCGTCCCGAAACCCTGGAGGACGGAACCCTTTTTCGCGATCTCGTCTATGTTCCGCCGCCGCAACGCTTCCAAGATCGGGAGCATCAGGAGAACTCTTCCCGGCACCCTGCCGGAGGGGAGAACCACCACCGGGAGCTTCTCCACCACCATGGACGCTTCCCGGATGAGTTGTGAGTAGTCCCCCTTGGACCATGGGTCCATGACCAGTAGCTATGTGATGTTCTCCTCCCCTCTTTGTTCTTCATGGTATAGACCTCGTGAGCTGCCCTACATGATCGAGGCACATATGTAATCTTTATGCTGTTGCTCTGCTGAGTTTGCTGGGATCTGATGGATTATGATATTATGTTCAGATTGTGTGTGAGTAATATATTTGATTCACCTCTTTTATATTTTAGTTCTTGAGTAATTCTTGCATGTTCTCCGTTGCTGTTTATTGCTTTGGCCGAGTAGTAGGTAGTAACTCCAAGAGGGAACGTTATGCTTGATTGTGGGTTCATGCCCCCTGATGACTAGCTTGAGTGACAGAAACATGAGTCTAGGGGATGTGCTGTTGCCACAAGGGGGAAAACAACGGTGCTTGTACTTGCGGGTGCAAGGATTGTTTACTTTACGCAAAGTTCTTTTAATGCAGTTGTCTGTTGCTTTGAGTTTACACTTTGGGTGGGACTCGCAACTTAATACCAGCGAGATGTTCTGGATAGATATCTCAAGGTGGATGATTAGTAGTAGATGCAGATGGATTTCGGTCTACTTTCCTTGGCGTACCGCCCATGCTTTTGAGCCTCTACCTTTCTTTACAGCATAGTTAGCATTGGTTTGCGCACATAATCCTGTCAATTGCCTAGCTGTAATTTGTTTACCTCGCTTAGCTGTTTTATCATCTTTTGGGAGAGAGACATCACTAGTGAACATCATGGGACCCCGGCCCATATTACCACCACTGATCACACCCTATATTTACTTCCTGTTTCTATTTCCTAGTTGCAATCATAGCTATCATTATTATCTCTTGTGTTTGATCCTTTGTAAACAGCAAGGCCGGAGGGATTGACAACCTCTCTGTACTCGTTGGGAGCAAAGTTATTTGTATCTGTGTGCAGGTCCTGTCAACCGCTAAGTATCTGGCGCCGTTAGCCGTTGACACCTTCTTGTCGACCCTCGGAGTCTCACGGGATTCGATCCTTGGTATCCTTGCCAAGAGAAACTTGCCGTTACGCTACATCTCAAACCTTCCACTTGGGGTAACCAACGAGGGGCGAGAAGCCATCAAGCAAAGTTTCTGGCGCCGTCGCCGGGGACTCCACTCTTCAAGATAGGGGAGTTGCACGCTATCTTTTATCTTTGCTTTTTAGTCTTGTTAGTTTACCTTACAGTTTTTGCTTTAGTGTCCCTTACCAAAAATCACAAAAAAAAATATTTGCTTTTCTGTTAGTAGTCCTTTCTGTTTAGTCAAGCATGTTAGGATTTGGTGCTTTGAGGGAATCAGAAGTTCTAGATTTCCATCAAAGGGATGGAGAAAATATGAAGAAGGCATGGGACAGAATTTCTGATGCACATAGGAGAATTATGCCTTGGATACCTATAAAAATTGTGCTTAGAAATTTTTACCTGGTCTTTTTAAATGGTGTAAACACTCTCTTGATATTATAGCTGAATGAGATTTCCTAGAGTGGGATGAAGCTAGAGCTCTTGAAATTATACATGGTCTATCTAGTTAGTTTGTTTATGATCATAGTTTTGATACTGTCATAGATAGACTTGCTACTATTGAGAAGAGAATGGATGCTCTAGACTTGATGAAGGTAGAGAAACCCAAACCCAATAAGAGAGATATTTTGGAAATAGACAATGATTGGGAGCCTTTTGTTAGGATTAGCATCTCTAATCAAGACTTCCTTGCTTATTGTGATATTGGATCTATGGTTTCTACTATGCCAAAAATTGTTCATGATTCTTTAAAATTTAACATGGATAGATTATCATCCTATCATGAACATGCTAATGGAGATATTTCTGAGATCTAGGGAAGAATAAAAGACGTGCCAGTTACATTCCTTAAAGGGATTGCAATGGTTGATTTCTTCATCATGAAGCCAAACCAAGGAAATATAGTGCTTGGAAGGGACTTCCTCCGAGCCGTAAAAGGCTTCATCGATATAGGTAAGGGACAAATCCACCTACGCGGGAAGGCAAAAGGTACGTACCCCTTTCCTAGAAGGAACAAGGATGAACTTGTTGAGGAACCATTTGAAGCAATTTATAACTCCGATTATTATGATGACTTTTGATTCCTCCTTTTTGCATCATGCCTAGCTTAAAGGCATAAAAGAAAGCGCTTTTGGGAGGCAGCCCACAACGAATTAGGTTTTATTTTGCTTTTGTTGTGTCTTGATGTTTGTTACTACAGTAGCATCATCATTGTATCTTTTCTTTTCAGCTTTGTGCCAAGTTTAGCCTCTGATTGCAAGAAAGTTCAAAAGTTGTGACGTGCTGTCCAGAAAACAGATTATGTCCTTGGACAGAAAACTTCGTATAAAATCACCAGATCTGAATTTTTGATCTGAATTTTTTTGACAGCGTGCTCTATACATTTGGCTTTCGAGCGTTTGTTCTGAGTTTTTTTGATTTGAGTTGCAGAAGTGCCCTGAAAAAATTATTTACTACCTGCTGGTCTGTTTTTCACAGATTCTGTCCTGTTTTGCCTATTCTTCATTTTGCAAACCTTGAGCTTGCTTTTTCTTTGCGAAAACCTTTTGGCAATCTTGAGAAACAGTAGCTCTTCAAGATTATCCTTATTTCCAGTAGAAAAAAAATTATTTTATTATGGGTACTAACCTCGCTAATCAGATTATGATGAGTTATGTATGAAGGGAGTTTTCAAGTGTGCGAGGGAATATGATAAAAGAAGATTCAGGAGGGTCAAATGCTCAAGCTTGGGGATGCCCCCGTGCACCCCCAAGAAATATTCAAGAAGACTCAAGCGTCTAAGCTTGGGGATGCCCCCGTGCATCCCCTTCTCCATCAACAATTATCAGTTCGTCTTTCCTTCCACTATATTTTAATCACTTCATGCGTTATGTGCTATGCTTGGAGCGTCTTGCTCTTAGTTTCCTTTTTAGTTTTCTTTAGCTTTGCTTGCTGTTCATAACAAGTTAGAACCCAGCTTTCTTTGTGTGGGAGAGAAACACGCTCCACTTCAACCTAGAACACAACATAGGATTTTCATGCTTATCTTTGTTGTGTGTGTTCTTTGTCTTTCCATAGCTGTTGTCATGTTTAGCTCTTAGTTTTCATGCTTTTCTTTTTAAAGAGCTTTTGTTTAGTTGGTTGTTTAACTCTCTTGAGTTTTCATGTTTATCTTGTTAAGAGAGTTTGCC
Organism: Secale cereale; assembly: GCA_902687465.1. Classification (NCBI taxonomy): domain Eukaryota; kingdom Viridiplantae; phylum Streptophyta; class Magnoliopsida; order Poales; family Poaceae; genus Secale; species Secale cereale. Next base: position 93,515,116 of record LR738714.1, on the reverse strand, counting down.
TGTTGCACTGAGTTGTGTGTCTTGACTTAAAGTAGGTAATTGAGGTTGCTATTTAATTTTAGTAGTAACTTGCAATAGTTTTGAGGTATTGCCATGAGTAATGTCTGAACTTTTGGTGTCAAGAGCTTTAGCCTATTAGTGATAGATGTCGTATTTTGGGCAATCCGTGTTTATTTTCGAAAACCTACAAAATAGTTGAGAACTTTAGCTACTAAATGGATCACTAATCTTTGGAGGGATCGAATATTAGAGTACACTCACGTACCATGAGCCGAGGATGCCCAAGGATAACCAAACCCCCATACACTCCTCCTCGGGGTAATTGTCTCTTTGTGAACCTCCTAATTAGATTGAGAGTTACCGATAATAAGTGCATGAGTTCTTCGGACTAATGTGAGTATTCGAAAGTTGACACTTCCACCTATCCATATTTTTCTAGCCTCTTTGGTACCGTGCATTGCCCTTTCTCACCTCGAGAGTTGGCGCATACTTCGCCAGTGCATCCAAATCCTTGGCACGATACGCTCTGTCATCATAAGCCTCATTATATCCTTCCTCAAAACAGCCACCATACCTACCTATTAAGGCATTTCCATAGCCTTTCCGAGATACATTACCATGCAACAGCCATCTTCTCATGACTTGATCTTCATGTCATACATGCTTTTTGCTTGATCGATGAGCCGCATGCTAGTTGGGCCTTGCCCTAATCATTGCTACATGACGCGCTAGTATCATTGCATTTCCTGCTACACTGGCAGAGGCATACATTTGCATACATCATGATAGTTTCATTTTCTTTATGTTGAGTACTTTTGTAAAGTGTGAAAGATCTTCTGTACTTCTTGTAATACATGGAGTGTTGCCCCTAAAGTGAGGAAAAGATCCCAAAGAGGACAAATCAAAAGATCCCAAAGAGGACAAAATCAAAAGATCCCAAAGAGGACAAATGAGAGTTAAATAGAAAGAGCCATTGAGGCCACAAAAAAATAAAAATAAAAAGAGAAAAAGAAATAAAAAGAGAGAAGGGGGCACACTACTATTTCTTTTGAGAGATCCACACTCGTACTCCATCTTATACCTTGTACTCCATAGAGATTATCATTTATGCATATAGCTATGTGGGGACCTTTACACTATAGAACTTGGCTTGTATATTCCAATGATGAGCCTCCTCAAAAGAGCTCTAGGTCTTCTTGAGCAAGCAAGTTGGATGCACCCCCACTAGTTCCATTGGAGAGCTTACCTTAGCTCATATGTGCATCCGTTGCATGGCAATCCCTACTCCTCACATCATATCTATCATTTGGCTTTCTCTCGCCGATGATTGTCCTCATTGATGTGAGCCTTTCACACCTTTTTGTCTTCCTCCTCCATCATTTTTCTCTTTGCCATCCTAAGTGTCGACTTTCTTGCTTACGCTCATCCATTGCATGAGTGCTCAAAATATCGAAAGGGAGTGGATCATTTTGACTTGTACCTGGCTGTTGGTCTGGGGATGAGTCAAGATAAGATTCCAAAGAAGACCAAGTGTGAAACTTTAGTAGATTAAGTTCTCAACAATATAAAAACTATGTTTTACTCTCTCGTATATCCCTATCCCCTTTCTTGCACGCAAACACCATTTGGAGACATTCGAGTCACGGACAGCGAGAGCTCTTGCACCTTTATGTTCTTATGTTACTTATTACAATGCTAATATAGACTCTTGCTTGTTATGACTTGAATTGAATTACATGCCTTGATTGCTTTACCTAAAAAGTTCTTATATGGTTGGTAGCATGTCACCACAGAAATTATGCTTGTTATCATTTCGTACTCGAGGACGAGCAGGAATTAAGCTTGGGGATGTTGATACGTCCAAAACGTATCTATAATTTCTGCTTGCTCCATGCTTCTTTTGTGTGATATTGCTATGATATTTATGCACTTCCATACACTTTTGATCATATTTGGACTAACCTATTAACTCAGTGCACCATAGTGCCAGTTCCTGTTTCCTGCTGTTTTTCTATTTCAGATTTCCCCCATATTAAAAGTGCTCCAAAAATTTCGGGAAAAATACAGAAAAAATCAGCGTACAGGAAGCTTCGAGAAAAACCAAAGTGGGGCCAGAGGGGGGCCAGGGGCAGCCTAGGCGGCCAGCCCAGGCGGCCCCACCCCTGGCCGCCCTAGGGGGGCGCTTGGGCCCCCCTCTCCGCTTCTGGTGACCCCCTTTGGCATATATACTCCTCGCGTCCCGAAACCCTGGAGGACAGAACCTTTTTTCGCGATCTCGTCTCTGTTCCGCCGCCGCAACGCTTCCAAGATCGGGAGCATCAGGAGAACTCTTCCCGGCACCCTGCCGGAGGGGAGAACCACCACCGGGAGCTTCTCCACCACCATGGACGCTTCCCGGATGAGTTGTGAGTAGTCCCCCTTGGACCATGGGTCCATGACCAGTAGCTATGTGATGTTCTCCTCCCCTCTTTGTTCTTCATGGTTTAGACCTCGTGAGCTGCCCTACATGATCGAGGCACATATGTAATCTTTATGTTGTTGCTCTGCTGAGTTTGCTGGGATCTAATGGATTATGAGATTATGTTCAAATTGTGTGTGAGTAATATATTTGATTCACCTCTTTTATATTTTAGTTCTTGAGTAATTCTTGCATGTTCTCTGTTGTTGTTTATTGCTTTGGCCGAGTAGTAGGTAGTAACTCCAAGAGGGAACGTTATGCTTGATTGTGGGTTCATGCCCCCTGATGACTAGCTTGAGTGACAGAAACATGAGTCTAGGGGATGTGCTGTTGCCACAAGGGGTAAAACAACGGTGCTTGTACTTGCGGGTGCAAGGATTGTTTACTTTACGCAAAGTTCTTTTAATGTAGTTGTCTGTTGCTTTGAGTTTACACTTTGGGTGGGACTCGCAACTTAATACCAGCGAGTTGTTCTGGATAGATATCTCAAGGTGGATGATTAGTAGTAGATGCAGATGGATTTCGGTCTACTTTCCTTGGCGTACCGCCCATGCTTTTGAGCCTCTACCTTTCTTTACAGCATAGTTAGCATTGGTTTGCGCACATAATCCTGTCAATTGCCTAGCTGTAATTTGTTTACCTCGCTTAGCTGTTTTATCATTTTTTGGGAGAGAGACATCACTAGTGAACATCATGGGACCCCGGTCCATATTACCACCACTGATCACACCCTATATTTACTTCCTGTTTCTATTTCCTAGTTGCAATCATAGCTATCATTATTATCTCTTGTGTTTGATCCTTTGTAAACAGCAAGGCCGGAGGGATTGACAACCTCTCTGTACTCGTTGGGAGCAAAGTTATTTGTATCTGTGTGCAGGTCCTGTCAACCTCTAAGTATCTGGCGCCGTTAGCCGTTGACACCTTCTTGTCGACCCTCGGAGTCTCACGGGATTCGATCCTTGGTATCCTTGCCAAGGGAAACTTGCCGTTACGCTACATCTCAAACCTTCCACTTGGGGTAACCAACGAGGGGCGAGAAGCCATCAAGTGTATACTAGTGATTCTTGCCCCTGAAACTTGTCTCCTTTCCCCTACGGCTATCATGTCAATGAACCCTTCTACGTCTTCACGATGTGGTTCATCAAGTCTACCTCCAAAGGGTACTTTGCATATTTCACAAAAGTCTAAGAGTGATATCTCCTTAATCACATCATATAAATGAAACTCCACCGTAGGTGGTGTTTTCCTAGAATGAAAATGAAAGCTTTGCGTGAAAATATTGGTGAGTAAGAGATACTGTTCTTTCTGGTCATTGAGGAAGTCGGTGAGGCCTGCATTATTTGCCAACCAATAAAAGTCTTCGTAAATCCTGGCACACATCATGAAATCATTACAAGGCCATTCACACGGTCGAACTTCCGCCATACGAGGAAGATTATACTTGGGCTTCTTGTTTTCTTCTTTCTTCTTCTCCTCTGAACTCTTGCTGGAGGAGCCCCTCAACAATCTTTTTAACATTTTCCTTTTCTGAAAATTTCTGAATTTTTTAGTAACTTCAAAATAAAAGTTAACCAAACTCAATAAGATTGATAGCAACAACTCCTATAAGTGCATAGAGACTATATAATGCTTTGGAACTACTTGGGACCAAGAAAACTTGACATGCAAGCTCAAGAACAAGGTCACCACAGCAGCATAAATTTGCAATAAATAGAGCACTAGAACAAAAACTAATTGGACCAATGGAGGAGTCACATACCAAGGAACAATCTCCCCAAACAGTTTGGTGAATGGTGCTTTGAGCAAGGAGATCGAAAATGGCAGCAAGATGAGCTAGAACTCGGGTTTGAGCTGGTTGGAGATTTTTTTGGGAGGAAGAAGAAGAGCATGGGTGCAGGAATAAGTGGAGGGGGGCCACGTGGGGCCTATGAGGCAGGGGGGCGCGCCCTGGACCCTCGTGGCCACGTGTTGGCTCCCCTCGGTATGTGTTCAGTGCCATATTTCCTAAAATATTCTAGAAAAATCATATTTCATTTTCATGACATTTGGAGAACTTTTATTTTCGCGATATTTTTTTATTGCACGGACAAGTCTAGAAACAGGCAGAAATTACTATTTTTCTTTTATTTAACCTAATTAACAGAAAGTAAAAAGTGGATACAAAAGGTTGTGCTATCTAGATTCACCTATCTCATGCTCATCAAAAGGAATCCATTAACAAGGTTGATCAGATCTTGTTAATAAACTCTTTCCGAGTAACATGCACCCGGAGAATTTTCGAATAACACTAGGTTACCTCAATGGGGATATGTATGTCCCCAACAATAAGGATGTCATATGCCTTCTTGATAGTAGGAATAGGAAACTCAAAACCTCCAATAGTGATAGTCGAAGTTTTTCCAATATAATTGATACTGTGGACCTGAGGTTGTTTCCTCGGAAAGTGTACCGTATGCTCATTACCATTGACATGAAAAGTGACATTGCCTTTGTTGCAATAAATAAAAGCCCCTGCAGTATTCAAAAAGGGTCTTCCAAGAATAATAGACATACTATCGTCCTCGGGAATATCAAGTATAACAAAGTCCATTAGAATAGTAACATTTGCAACTACAACAGGCACATCCTCACAAATACAGACATGTATAGAAGTTGATTTATCAGCCATTTGCAAAGATATTTTAGTAGGTGTCAACTTACTCAAGTCAAGTCTACGATATAAAGATAGAGGCATAACACTAACACCGGCTCCAAGATCACACAAAGCAGTTTTAACAAAATTTCTCTTATTGGAGCAAGGTATAGTGGGTACTCCCGGATCTCCTAATTTCTTAGGAATTCCACCCTCAAAAGTGTAATTGGCAAGCATGGTGGAAATTTCTACTTCAGGAATCTTTCTTTTGTTGGTAATAATATCTTTCATATACTTAGCATAAGGATATGTTTTAAGCACATCAGTCAAACGCATACGCAAAAAGATAGGTCTAATCATTTCAGCAAAGCGCTCAAAATCCTCATCATCCTTTTTCTTGGATGGTTTCGGAGGAAAAGGCATGGGTTTCTGAACCCATGGTTCTCTTTCCCTACCGTGCTTCCTAGCAACAAAGTCTCTCTTATCATAACGTTGATTCTTTGATTGTGGGTTATCAAGATCAACAGCGGGTTCAATCTCTACATCATTATCATTGCTAGGTTGAGCATCATCATGAACATCATTATTAATATTATCACTAGGTTCATGTTCATTACCAGATTGTGTCTCAGCATCAGAAACAGATATATCATTGGGATTCTCAGGTGTGCCAGCTACAGGTTCACTAGAAGCATGCAAGGTTCTATCATTTTTCTTTTTCTTCTTCTTAGAAGAACTAGGTGCATCTAAATTAGCTCTCTGAGAATCTTGCTCAATTCTCTTAGGGTGGCCTTCATGGTACATAGGTTCCTGAGTCACTTTACCACCTCTAGTAGCAACTCTAACAGCATAGTCATTATTCTTACTATTTAATTCATTGAGCAAATCATTCTGAGCCTTAAGTACGTGTTCTACTTGAGTGGTGACCATAGAAGCATGTATACTAATGAGTTTAAGTTCACCTTTAGCTCTAGACAGATAATCACTCAAGCCTTCAATCATATAAGCATTGTGTTGTAATTTTCTACCAACATAAGCATTGAAGTTTTCTTGTTTCACGATAAAATTGTCAAACTCATCTAAGCATTGGCCAGCAGACTTATAACGAGGAATATCATCTTCATCAAATATATAAAGAGAATTTACCTTTACTATGTGTGTCGGGTTGTCCAGACCATGTATTTCTTCAATAGGTGGTAAATTCTTAACATCTTCAGCTTTAATACCTTTTTCTTTCATAGATTTCTTTGCCTCTTGCATATCTTCAGGACTGAGAAATAGAACACCTCTTTTCTTCGGAGTTGGCTTAGGGGCTAGTTCAGGAAGTGTCCAATTATTTTCATTGGCCAGCATATTATTCAATAGTAGTTCAGCTTGTTGAACTGTTCTTTCCCTGAAAACACAACCGGCACAACTATCCAGGTGGTCTCTGGAAGCATCGGTTAGTCCATTATAAAAGACATCATGTATATCATGCATCTCAAGAGGATGATCAGGCAAAGCATTAAGTAACTGGAGAAGCCTCCCCCAAGCTTGTGGGAGACTCTCTTCTTCAGTTTGAGCAAAGTTCTATATTTCCCGTAAGGCAGCTTGTTTCTTATGAGCGGGAAAATATTTAGCAGAGAAGTAATACATCATATCCTGGGGACTACGCACACAACCAGGATCAACGGAATTAAACCAAGTCTTAGCATCACCCATTAACGAGAAAGGAAACAACTTAAGGATATAATAGTAACGGATCTTTTCATCGTTGGTAAACAGGGTGGCTATATCATTCAACTTAGTAAGATGTGCCACAACAGTTTCAGACCCATAGCCATGGAAAGGATCAGATTCAACCAAAGTAATTAACTCAGGATCAACAGAGAATTCATAATCTTTATCAGTAACATAGATAGGTGAAGTAGCAAAAGCAGGGTCATGTTTCATTCTAGCATTCAAGGACTTTTCTTTCAGCTTAGCTAATAACTTCTTAAGATCATATCTATCATTGCAAGCAAGAAAGTCTCTAGCAGTTTCTTCATCCATAACATAACCCTCAGGCACAACAGGCAATTCATATCTATTAGGAGTAGAATCATCATCACTTTCATAAATATCATCAGTTTCTATATTTGCATTCTCCCTAACCTTAGCAATTTGTTCATCTAGAAATTCACCTAGTGGCACAGTATCAGGCATAGAAGTAGTTTCATCATACATAGCAGAAGTAGCATCATCAAGAACATACGACATATCAGATTCAATAACAGGAGTAGGTGTCACAAGTTTACTCATAACAGAAGGAGAATCAAGTGCAGAGCTAGATGGCAGTTCCTTACCTCCCCTCGTAGTTGAGGGTAAGATCTTGGTTTTTGAGTCCTTCAGATTCTTTATAGTGATCAACAGATATAAATCCCAAGTGACTTAAAGAGTAGAGCAATGCTCCCCGTCAATGGCGCCAGAAAATAGTCTTGATAACCCACAAGTGTAGGGGATCGCAACAATAGGGTAAGGTATTCAACCCAAATTTGTTGATTCGACACAAGGGGAGCCAAAGAATACTCTTAAGTATTAGCAGCTGAGTTGTCAATTCAACCACACCTGGAAACTTAGTATCTGCAGCAAGATAGTTTAGTACCAAAGTAGTGTGATAGTGGCGGTAGCAGCAATAAAAGTAACGATAGTGTTTTTGTAGTTTTTGGTGACAATAGCAACGGAAAAGTAAATAAGCAACAGGCAATATAGGTAAAGCTCGTAGGCATTGGATCGATGATGGGAAATTACGTCGGATGCAATTCATCATATATAAGTTATAACCTAGGGTGACACGGAACTAGCTCCAGTTCATCAATGCAATGTAGGCATGTATTCCGAATATAGTCATGCGTGCTTATGGAAAAGAACTTGCATGAAATCTTTTCTCCTACCCTCCTATGGCAGCGGGGTCCTATTGGAAACTAAGGGATATTAAGGCCTCATTTTAATAGAGTACCGGACCAAAGCATTAACACATAGTGAATACATGAACTCCTCAAACTATGGTCATCACCGGGAGTGGTCCCGATTATTGTCACTTCGGGGTTGCCGGATCATAACACATAGTAGGTGACTATAGACTTGCAAGATAGGATCAAGAACACACATATATTCATGGAAACATAATAGGTTCAGATCTGAAATCATGGCACTCGAGCCCTAGTGACAAGCATTAAGCATAGCATAGTCATAGCAACATCAATCTCAGAACATATTGGATACTAGGGATCAAACCCTAACAAAACTAACTCGATTACATGATAGATCCCATCCAACCCATCACCGTCCAGCAAGCCTACGATGGAATTACTCATGCACGGCGGTGAGCATCATGGAATTGGTGATGGAGGAAGGTTAATGATGACGATGGCGACGATCTCCACACTTCGGAGCCCCGAACGGACTCTAGATCAGCCCTACTGAGAGAGATTAGGGCTTGGCGGCGGCTCCATCTCGTGAAACGCGATAAGTCCTTCTCCTTGATTTTTTTTCTCCCCGAAAGTGAAGATATAGGATCTGGGGGTACGTTGGTAAGTCACCAGGGGGCCCACGAGGCAGGGGGCGCGCCCTGGCCAGGGGGTGCGCCCCCCACCCTCGTGGACAGGCCCTGCGGCCCCTGGTGTGGATCTTTCGCAGATATTTTTTATATTTTCCAAAATAATTCTCCGTTTATTTTCAGGCGATTCCGAGAACTTTTTATTTCTGCACAAAAAACAACACCATGGCAGTTCTGCTGAAAACAGCGTCAGTCCGGGTTAGTTCCATTCAAATCATGCAAGTTAGAGTCCAAAACAAGGGCAAAAGGGTTTGGAAAAGTAGATACGTTGGAGACGTATCACATACCTACCTATCATGGCATTTCCATAGCCATTCCGAGATATATTGCCATGCAACTTTCCACCGTTCCGTTTATATGACACGCTTCATCATTGTCATATTGCCATGCATGATCATGTAGTTTACATCGTATTTGTGGCAAGGTCACCATGCATAATTTTTCATACATGTCACTCTTGATTCATTGCACATCCCGGTACACCGCCGGAGGCATTCATATAGAGTCATATTTTGTTCTAGTATCGAGTTGTAATCTATGAGTTGTAAGTAAATAGAAGTGTGATGATCATCATTTTTAGAGCATTGTCCCAAATAAAAAAAGGGAAGGACAAAGAAAAAAAAGACAGTCCCAAAAAAAGAAAAAGAAAAAGAAAAAGAAAAAGGGACAATGCTACTATCTTTTTCCACACTTGTGCTTCAAAGTAGCACCATGATCTTCATGATAGAGAGTCTCTTGTTTTGTCACTTTCATATACTATTGGGAATTTTCATTATAGAACTTGTCTTGTATATTCCAACGACGGGCTTCCTCAAATGCCCTAGGTCTTTGTGAGCAATCAAGTTGGATGCACACCCAGTTAGTTTCTTTTGTTGAGCTTTCATACATTTATAGCTCTAGTGCATCTGTTGCATGGCAATCCCTACTCACTCACATTGATATCTATTGATGGGCATCTCCATAGCCTATTGATACACCTAGTTGATGTGAGACCATCTTCCTCTTTTGTCTTCTCCACAACCACAACTCTATTCCACCTATAGTGCTATATCCATGGCTCACGCTCATGTATTGCGTGAAAGTTGAAAAAGTTTGAAAAAAATTAAGTATGAAATAATTGCTTGGCTGAAATCGGGGGTGTGCATGATTTGAGTATTTTGTGTGACGAAGATGGAACATAGCCAAACTATATCATTTTGTAGGGATGAACTTTCTTTGGCCATGCTATTTTGAGAAGACATAATTGCTTTGTTAGTATGCTTTAAATATTATTATTCTTATGTCAATATTAAACTTTTGTCTTGAATCTTTAGGATCTGAACATTCATGCCACAATAAAGAAAATCAGATTGAGAATTATGTTGGGTAGCATTCTACATCAAAAGTTCTGTTTTTTTATCATTTACCTACTCGAGGACTAGCAGGAATTAAGCTTGGGGATGCTTTATACGTCTCCAACGTATCTATAATTTTTTATTGTTCCATGCTATTATATTATCTGTTTTGGATGTTTAATGGACTTTATTATACACTTTTATATTATTTTTGAGACTAACCTACTAACCCAAGGCCCAGTGCAAATTGCTATTTTTTCCTATTTCAGGCTTCGCACAAAAGGAATATCAAACTGAGTCCAAACGGAATGAAACCTTCGGGAGAGTCGTTTTTGGAACACATACAACACAGAAGACTTGGAGTACATGTCTGGGAAGAAACGAGGCGGCCACGAGGGGGAGGGCACGCCCAGGGGGGGTAGAGACACCCCCACCCTCGTGGGCCACCTATTGCTCCACCGACGTCCCTCTTCCTCCTATATATATATCCATGTATCCTGAAAACATTCGAGAGCACCACGAAACCCTAATTCCACCGCCGTAACCTTCTGTACCCGTGAGATCCCATCTTGGGGCCTGTTCCGGAGCTCCACCGGAGGGGGCATCGATCACGGAGGGCTTCTACATCAACACCATAGCCTCTCAGATGAGTTGTGAGTAGTTTACCACAGACCTTCGAGTCCATAGTTATTAGCTAGATGGCTTCTTCTCTCTCTTTGGATCTCAATACAAAGTTCTCCTCGATCTTCGTGGAGATCTATTTGAGGTAATTCTTTTTGCGATGTGTTTGTCGAGATCCGACGAATTGAGGGTTTATGATCAAGATTATCTATGAACAATATTTGATTCTTCTCTGAAATCTTTTATGCATGATTTAAATATCTTCGCAAGTCTCTTCGAATTATCAGTTTGGTTTGGCCTACTTGATTGATCTTTCTTGCAATGGGAAAAGTGCTTAGCTTTGGGTTCAATCTTGCGGTGTCCTTTCCCAGTGATAGCAGGGGCAACATGGCACGTATTGTATTGTTGCCATCGAGGATAAAAATATGGGATTTACATCATATTGCATGAGTTTATCGCTCTACATCATGTCATCTTGCTTAAGGCGTTACTCTGTTCTTATGAACTTAATACTCTAGATGCATGCTGGATAGCGGTTGATGTGTGGAGTAATAGTAGTAGATGCAGAATCATTTCGGTCTACTTGTCACTGACGTGATGCCTACATACAATGATCATGCCTAGATATTCTCATAACTATGCGCTTTTCTATCAATTGCTCGACAGTAATTTGTTCACCCACCGTAGAAATCTGCTATCTTGAGAGAAGCCACTAGTGAAACCTATGGCCCCTTGGTCTATCTTCCATTATATAAATCTTCCATCAACCATTTATCTTTTATTTACTTTTATTTTTGCAATCTTTACTTTCAATCTATAAATAAAAATACCAGATATATTATCTTATTATCTCTATCAGATCTCATTTTTGCAAGTGGCCGAGAAGGGATTGACAACCCCTTTATCGCGTTGGTTGCAAGGTTCTTATTTGTTTGTGTAGGTACGAGGGACTCGCGCGTAGTCTCCTACTAGATTGATACCTTGGTTCTAAAAAACTGAGGGAAATACTTACGCTACTGTGATGCATCACCCTTTCCTCTTCAAGGGAAAAACAATGCAAGCTCAAGAGGTAGCAACTCCCACTCAGATAGACATCCCTCAAGTCATCTAAGTGATACATGATCCGAATTGACTAGGCTGTGTCCGATCATCACGTGAGACGGACTAGTCATCAACGATGAACATCTCCATGTTGATCGTATCTTCTATACGACTCATGTTCGACCTTTCGGTCTCCTGTGTTCCGAGGCCATGTCTGTACATGCTAGGTCAAGTCAACCTAAGTGTATTGCGTGTGTAAATCTGACTTACACCCATTGTATGCGAACGCTAGAGCCTATCACACCCGATCATCATGTGGTGCTTCGGAACAACGAACCTTAGCAACGGTGCACAATTAGGGGGAACACAATTCTTGAAATTGTAGTGAGAGATCACCTTATTTAAGCTACCGTCGTTCTAAGCAAATAAGATGTATAACATGATAAACATCACATGCAATCAAATAGTGACATGATATGGCCAATATCATTTTGCTCATTTAATCTCCATCTTCGGGGCGCCATGATCATCATCGTCACCGGCATGACACCATGATCTCTATCATCGTGTCTTCATGAAGTTGCCTCGCCAACTATTACTTCTACCACTATGGCTAACGGTTAGCAATAAAGTAAAGTAATTACATGGCGTTTTCATTGACACGCACGTCATACAGTAGATTAAGACAACTCCTATGGATCCTGTCGGTTTTCATACTCATCGACATGCAAGTTGTGATTCCTATTACAAGAACATGATCAATCTCATACATCGCATATGTCATTGATCACATCCTTTTGGCCATATCACAGCACATAGCATACCCTGCAAAAACAAGTTAGACGTCCTCTAATTGTTGTCGCATGTTTTACGTGGCTGCTATGGGTTTCTATCAAGAACTTTTCTTACCTATGCAAAAGCCACACGGTGGTTTGTCAATTGCTATTTACCCTTCATAAGGACCCTTTTCATCAAATTCGATCCGACTAAAGTGGGAGAGACAGACACCCGCTAGCCACCTTATGCAACTAGTTCATGTCAGTCGGTGGAACCTGTCTCACGTAAGCGTACGTGAAAGGTCGGTCCGGGCCGCTTCATCCCATGATGCAGCCGAATCAAGATAAGACTAGTAAAGGTAAGAAAATTGGCAAAGTCATCGCCCACAACTACTTGTGTTCTACTCGTGCATAGAAACTACGCATAGACCTAGCTCTGATACCACTGTTGGGGATCGTTGCAGAAATCAAAAAAACTATACGCACCACCAAGATCAATCTATGGAGAAATCAGCAACGAGAGGGGGGAGTGCATCTCCATACCCTTGAAGATCGCTAAGCGGAAGTGTTACAAGAACGCGGTTGGTGGAGTCGTACTCGCAGCGATTCAGATCGCGATCGATTCTGATCTAAGCGCCGAACAACGGCGCCTCTGCGTTCAACACACGTGCAGCCGGTGACGTCTCTCGCGCCTTGATCCATCAAGGAGGAGGGAGACGTTGGGGAAGACAACTCTAGCAGCAGCACGACAGTGTGGTGGTGGTGGAGCAGCGTGGTTCTCCAGCAGGGCTTCGCCAAGCACTACGAAAGACAAGGTGGAGAAGTAGGGTTGCACCGAGAGAGAGAGAGAGAGACTCGTGTGTATGGCAACCCCGAAAACCCCACTATATATAGGAGGATGGGAGGAGGGGTGCGCCCCCTCTAGGGTTCCCACCCTAGGGGGGCGACAACCCTAGATGGGATGGAGGGGGCGGCTAAGAGGGGGAGAAAGGGGGCGCGCCCTAGGGTGGGCCTTAGGCTCATCTGCGCCTAGGGTTTCCCGTCTCTCCTCCTTTGTCGTGCCTTGGGCCTTGGTGGGAGGCGCACCATCCACTCAGGGGCTGGTCCCTACCCACTCTTGGCCCATGCAAGCCTCCGGGGCTGGTGGACCCCCGGAACCCTTCTGATGGTCCCGGTACATTACCGGTAATGCCCGGAACACTTCTGGTGGCCAAATCATCACATCCTATATATCATTCTTCATCTCCGGACCATTTCGGAACTACTCGTGACGTCCAGGATTTCATCCGGGACTTCGAACAACATTCGGTAACCACGTACATATTTCCCCTATAACCCTAGCGTCATCGAACCTTAAGTGTGTAGACCCTACGGGTTCGGGAGGCATGTAGACATGACCGAGACATCTCTCCGGTCAATAACCAACAGCGGGATCTGGATACCCATGTTGGCTCCCACATGTTCCACGATGATCTCATCGAATGAACCATGATGTCGGGGATTCAATTAATCACGTATACAATTCCCTTTGTCTACCGGTATGATACTTGCCCGAGATTCGATCATCGGTATCCCTATACCTTGTTCAATCTTGTTACCGGCAAGTCTCTTTACTCATTTCGTAACACATCATCCCGTGGCCAACTCCTTAGTCACATTGAGCTCATTATGATGATGTCTTACCGAATGGGCCCAGAGATACCTCTTCGTCACACGGAGTGAGAAATCCCAGTCTCGATTCGTGCCAATCCAACAGATACTGTCGGGGATACCCGTAGTGCACCTTTATAGCCACCCAGTTACGTTGTGACGTTTCGCACACCCAAAGCATTCCTACGGTATCTGGGAGTTGCACAACCTCATGGTCTAAGGAGATGATACTTGACATTAGAAAAGCTTTAGCAGACGAACTACACGATCTTGTGCTATGCTTAGGATTGGGTCTTGTCCATCACACCATTCTCTTAATGATATGATCCCGTTATCAATGACATCCAATGTCCATGGCCATGGAACAGTGACCATCTATTGATCAACGAGCTTGCTAACTAGAGGCTCACTAGGGACATGTTGTGGTCCATGTATTGACACATGTATTACAATTTCCGGATAATACAATTATAGCATGAACAATAGACAATTATCATGAACAAGGAAATATAATAATAACCATTTTATTATTGCCTCTAGGGCATATTTCCGACACTGTTCGACCGCGTATGGTCGAAACGGGGTCCTGTTCATCGGGAAGGGTCTGGCGTACCGCAGAACGGAGGAAACAGACTTGGGTTTGAGCTTCTACGGTTGAAATGGGGTGTTGTTGATCGGGAGGGGCGTGGCGTACCGCAAAACGGAGGGAACAGACTTGTGTTGGAGCGCCTACGATCGAAACGGGGTCTTGTTCATCGGGAGGGGTGTGTCATACCGCAAAACGGGACTCCACAGGCTACTGTTCATCCACCGTCTACTACCTTGCTCCAGCCTCCACGGGCTATTGTTCATCCACCGTCGACTTCCTCTAGCTTCCACCTGCTAGTATTCATCCACCGTCGACTTCCTCCTCCACCAGCTACTGTTCACCATGGGGTCCTGTTCATCCAGCCTCCACCGGCTACTGTTCAACCAGCCCTTCACACGGGGGGTCCTGTTCAACACCAGTCCTCCACGAGGTCCTGTTCATCCACCCCAACCGCCACGGGTTTGTGGCGGCGTCCTCTCGATCCAGGTCCTGTTCATCCAGCGACAACGGCCTCTACTACCACGGGGTCATGTTCGACCACCCCCACCGGGAACTGTTCATCGAACCCCCAACAATGGTCATTGTTCATCAAGAGGCAGCAATAGGGTTCGATGGACTTCAGTTAGCAGCAGTAGCAAAGGAATCGGTCGAGTTCAGTTAGCAGCCAGCAGGGATCGATCGCTCGGGTTCAGTAACTTGGCTAGTGCAATTGCTCGGGTTCAGTAAGCGAATGCCTCGCTCGGGTTCAGTTAGAGCCCAACGCCTCGCACATACACGTGACGTGTACGAGAGAAACGCGCAAACCTTCATACATTGCGCTGTCCCGACCACACCCACTGTAACCGAGAACTCCCCAAAATTTTCCTTGCCCTCGCTTCTACCACGATTGTTTGCATCATGGATGGTCCAAAGAATGTCATGTTGGTGCGTCCCCGGCCCGCCTAGGACGAAAAGCCCATTTTCTGTCATGATTTTTTGTCATAGAAGTAGGAGCCCACCACATCTATGATGATACGTTTTTTGTCACAATTTCGTCATAGAAGTGTCATAAGCATGATAAAAAAATCGCACGGGCCAAAATGTCATGGATGTGTCTTTTTTTTGTAGTGAAGGAGTTTAGAATTTTCATCACCAAATAAAATATTCCTTCTCTTGTATCTACTTCTCCAATATATTCTCTTTGCTTCAAGCAATTTCAAGATACGAGTTTTCAATATCCTTCTGAAATTGAGTTCCATTATTGATAAACTTCTTTGTTCTACAAGACCATCCATAAGGGTCATCACATAATTGCATTTATCAATAGTATAGTTGAGTTTGGACAAATTTACCTGCTCCATTGTTTGAGGCCTTGTCTAAGGCATTTGAACCTGGCAGATACATCCTGAGCTGAATTATTCATGGGATTTCTTGAGTTCCAGGAATTTTGAACAATTTTATAAAATCCCTCAAAATCCATCCAGTAATTTTCAAATCTAAAGATATTTGCTTTTGGGATATCACTCCCAATTTTTATATGGACATGAGTGTGATTAGATGTAACTCTAGCCAAAGGGCATGCCATAGTGTTTGCAAATGATATAGTCCAATCTGCATTAGTGAATATTCGGTCCAGTTGCTCCAAAAGAGGATAATCTTGCATATTACTCCATGTAAAACTTCAACCTTTAAGTGGAATCTCAACTAGAGTGTGAGCTTGGATTGATATATTAAATAGAAGCATATTATTTACATCACCACTTGGTCTGTTCATGTCCTCTGGGCTTCTGATCAAGTTAAAATCCCCTAGAATCATCCAATGATCCATGCTAGATGAATAAATGTTATTGAACCAATCTATGAAGTCGGCCTCTCATCATTTTGACATGGAGCATAGATATTGGTAATGTAGAAGATATTGCCAGATAGTAGGCAATTCAGTTTGATTGCCAGTTGAAATTTTTCCGGACTGATAATTTGTCCATCAAATAAACTTTCACTCCAAATAGTGATAATGCCCCCGAACTTCCCAATGATGGCACATAAGCAAATTGGTTAAACCTTCTTGGGGAGAAATTCCTAAGGTAAGTTATATCAAATTCCTCTCTTTTGGTTTCTTGGATGCATATAATATGGCAATTACTTTCTTCAATTTGCTGTCTCAAGCCATCACATCTGTTTTGTGAGTTTATGCCCCTCACATTCCAGTTTAGAATACTCCAGCTTCTATTCATGGTTCACAAGATGTGTCAAAAGTTTGATCACAGTGTGTGTAATCACTGTGTTAATACACGAGAATATTAATTCAACATATCCATAGTAGTCTCTGCAGACCCCTGGGATCTTGTAAATTATGATAATGCATCTACTAAAACAGAGCACTTTCATAATAGCACGGTTGGGCAGCAAACAAATAACATATAACATCAGAAAATAGCTCCACGTAGAGTAACTGCTAGTAACATAACTGCAAGAGGAATAATCCAGTGCTAGAATAATGCACGCAAGCACTCCACACAAAATAAGGGGCATAAAGTCTGCAGACTGAAACAGGTTCAAAAACTAGGTTCTGACAATATTTATTACAAATCAATACATAAATGGGACTAACATATCTAATATGAAATCTATTCATTCAAAATTGGAGCATTCAGCGTGTCCTCGGTCACCTCACTAGGAGGGATTTGGCATTGTATGGTTGCTATGGCTTGAATGGTGTTCGGAGGAAAATGACATCTCTTAAATGTAAAATGCCAACTCCTAATCAACAAAAAAAATGACATCTCTTAATATAAAATGCCATCTTTTACTAATAAAATATGCCATCACTTAAAATAAAAATGCCATCTCTTAATAGAAAAATCTGTCATTTTTAGAAAAAATGCCATGCGCTTAGTAATAGAAACTACCATGCCAATAAAAATAAAGATGTCAACTCTTAATAATAAAAAAATGCCATCACACGTTAATAAAAAATGCATTCGTCTTAAATAGTGCCATGGTATGAAAAAGAAAACTACCATCTCTCATTAGCCATACTTCTTAAAGAAATGTCATGCTATAAAAAACAGTCATGTGAAAGAAAATAGGGATTTCTGGGATTGAAACAATATGTGGCATTTTAAACACCAGACATTCACAAGAAGCCTTCTCAGCTGGAGATGTTCGCCCGAGCACAAGGGTGCGGGTTCTATCCCTCGTCTCACATTCTTTTGGAGAAAAAAAAACATTGGGCATTCGCCACAAGCAGCTGAGCAGCGAACTACTATGGCGATCCTACGTGGCGTCGGCTCTGCGCCGAGATTCATGCGATGACAGGAGACGGTTCGCTGGGGTTAGCTCCCAAGCAAACGGTCGCCTGTTAACATTTCCGAATGTTTATAATCCTCTTAATATAAAGGAAAAGAAAGATTTCTCTACGGATTTTCAAATCTAAGCCTACAATCCAAATGACCCCATAGTAGAAAAAAAACTACTACATGATTTCATCCCTAAAAAAATATCATGAAAAACATTTTTTCAAATGATGCCTTATAAGAACATGCACAATGGTGACATATGGATACAGATGCCTCATGATAAAAGGTAGCTTGCGGCATCTATATCGATTTTGTCTCGTCAACGCAAGCTACTACTAGTGGGCTTCATCAAATAATAGAAAGTAGACTCTCGCTACACATGCATTTCTATTCTCCACTTCAACCTTTTCAACATTATGCATCGGATCACACTTTTTCTCCCCAAGTATCCGCCTCCTGCAAAGGATCCCGCTTCCCCGTCCGAACCTACTTTTTCTGACATCCGATCCTGCATGGCATGTAGGGCATCAAACTAAGGCTATGCATTGGCCATGCCTAACATTCCAAAAAATAATGCTTTATGTTTACCTTTTCGTTAACAAGTACATGTGCCGCCAGGGCCCACATGCTAGCAAGACTCACACGGATGGCATATCACTTTTCTTTTTGGAAAAAAAACTTACCATCATCCAGCGGATCGCAGTGGTCGCATCTGCCACCTCCCCTGCATGACACACGCCCAAGTGAGGGCTTGCATGCCGTCCTTTGTCAAACACGCTTCCAAAACAGAGGCTATGTTTCTGAGACATATGCGGTGTTGCAATGGTCTACGACGGGTCTAGTTTTGCAACAGAACCTCTTTTGCGGATATTTTCTACAACAAGACCTTGGTTGGAGGTTAAATTTTCTTTTGAAACAAAACCTTAGTTGCAATTCTTTTGTCATAAAATAGTTGTTAAAAAAAATCTGCAACAAGACCTGTGTTGTAATATTGGAGGGACGTCTGGCTTGTTTGATGCGGTAAATTCGACGACTCACGACCCGACTGATCTTTTAAAGTTTTTTTTTTAGGGTGATCTTTTAAAGATACTAGATGACACCCCCACGCGTTGCTGCGGGAACTCTTAGTCCTATTAACATGTTGATAGTTAAATTTTTGCATAGTGTATTAAGAACTAAAAATGAGAAAAATGCAATGGACACAATAGTTGGTATAAGTATAAAAGTTGGAAAATGTGAGTTATGCGATCATGTCTTTTTTCCCTAACCACAGTGATATGACATAAGTAACCTCGTGTGACTTACATGGATATTAATGTGTATAAACACACCAACAGGGATTCCAAAAGAGACACAATATGAAAGATTATGTAAAAATGTTGTAAATCAATCTTCGTATGTGCATCATTGGGCACCGTAGTTTCTTGCTTGCACTACTTGAGAGTGAGTGATAGAGCTCCAATATAGACAAAGAAACAGATTCCTTTCTCTCTCTTTTTGCCAAAGTGAGCACCAATTCCTTTGTCTCAAAGCATTGGTCTGAAAAGAGCATGAGTAATTATACACATAAGCACTAAGATGCAAATTACCGCATTGAAGCCAGAATTTTTTGCAACAAAAAGAAACTCTGCATTAAAACTCATACGCTATATTAAGAAAATAAAAATAGAGAATGGAAATTTTTGTGGTTTAAAATACCAAACATGATAAGTTGTTTTGTTCAGACCTTGGGCAAATAGGCATATTCAAAAGAAAAAAACAATTCAACAACTGAAAACTAAACGCAGATAGCATGGAGTCAGGCAATCAGATACCACACTATAACTTACTTGATATGTGGTGTTCAACTTCCCATCTATACTAAATTACCGATCACTATCCGTATGATCCTTTATTTGTATGCCAGATAGATTTGATCTCTAAAATGTAGTAGGGTAACATAATACTAACTGATTAGAAAATGAACCATATCTATTTGTGTGACAGCAAAAATATTTACCTAAAATAATCATGACATTGCGCAGCTCACTAAGTGCAATAGGAGAATGTATCGGCACTGAAGCAATGTCCCAGTAGTGAGCCTCCCAATATTTAATCGATGAGGCAATTCTTATGCCTCCGTTTAAAAAAAATCCCAATATCTTTTTCTGGTGTCACTTGTTCTTCGTATAAATAGTAAAAATAGACTGTCTCCAGGAGACTGGTCGGATGAGATGAAGGTTATGGTGGAAGCCTTTCAATCCAGTATCAAGGATGAGATTAATATATTCCCTGATCTCTTGGATCAACTTCATCTTCATAGATACAATAGAGAAGTTATAGAAGCATTTACTTATGACCCACGATCAATGTGGAGAAGATCATACTAACTATTTCAGAAGCATGAGATAATAAAATCTGTACTCTCTTAGAATCAAAAAATGCAAATAGCTTGCCACTTAGTCAGCTCAACACGGATTAAATTATTTCATTTTTAAGAACTATACTTGAACAGAGGAAGGCATGTGGATGTACGATCCATTAAAGCTTAGTGCACAGAGAAGAGTAGCAAACTGGCAACTAAAAAAATATAAACAAAAAAGGTTGAAACTTAAACTAAGCACATACCATAGAAAAAACTGAAGGAAAGTTTTACAACTGCCCTTACCCTTTTTCTGAATACACTGCAGTATCCACTCTTTCCCTTGTTTTGAATACACTGCAGTAAGCTTAGAAAATGAATACATTGGTGTGAATTATTAAAATATTGGGCAAAGCAAGATAAAGAAGTAAATGGTATAAAAATGCATCTATGTATTCCATTCTAAATTCATATATTTGACTCTTAGTTGTTGTTCACAGATTCGATTTAGTTTTCGGCGTGTTGCAACTCTACAAATCTCATAAAATCTACTGTTTCTTACATGTCCTGCTTCTACTGTTGCTAGAAGCTAGAATGATGAAACATACCATGTCCTGCCTCTGCAGTAGGACGACGGCGCGGCGTCGCGCGGCCGGCGGCAAGGCGCACTGGGGCAGCAAGAGGAGTTGAAGGCGTAGCCGCGTGCGCCACGAGACGGCCAGCGATGATATGAAGATGGAGGGATCGTGAGAGATGCAGTGGAGACGGGATAAGGAAGGAGTAGGACACACAATCGCCGGTGGTGGATTTTATGATTCTGGAAATCGTGGCCCATGAAGCGACTCAAGGAAGTCAAAGTGCATCTGCTACGGAAGCCCAGGGATCAGAAGATAATTACGCCTTGCAGCCAGGCTGGGTGGCCTCACATGCCCTCGTCGTCAGTTACAGAAGCGGTGTTTTTTGGTGGACTGTTCGGTGGTTTACATGGAACCCAGAAAAAATGATTGGACTGTAACTGCTGACATGGCATGTAGGATACGGAGAGATGACCGATGGGCTTCTCTTTATCAGGTTTTACACTAATGGGCTTCAATGGAAGACGGATGAGGCCTGGTTTGATTGATTACCACATATGAATATCTTAAAGAAAAATTAACAGAGTTGAAATCACACCATTGGTTGAAAAATGTTGAGGTGGCAAGGATGCTGAGGTGGATAGGCTGCATGTGGAGAGAAATAAAATAGTGGGGATGAACTATTTAGGTATTATAGATTAGCCGGTGGACATATAGCACACCCTTTTTTTTTCTTCAAATCTGATGGTCAGGCGAGTAGCTGTGCCCAAAAGCCCCTGGCAAACTCTGTAGCTTGACAAGCGTGTGCGACGGAGGAAATCCATGTGGATGGCTCGCCCGTGCCTACACCGCCAACATCACCGCACCACACCGCCCCCGCGCCGCGCGCTCCCCGCCAAGATTCGCCTGGCGGCCTCGTCTCCCCTCCACCCCCCTATAGCATATAGTCCGCCTATAACACCACCTCCCGGGCTCTCCCCCTCCCCGCACGAACCGCGGACCAGACACACACAACCCCGACGCAGCCGCGCGCGCGCACAGAGCCGGAGAGAGGGCGAGAGAGAGGCACCGGGCCCATCGCATGGGAGCGCGGTCGACGGCGACCGCGGGGGAGGCGGTGGCGAGGCGGGGCGGCAGGAAGAAGGGAGCCATGGCGCCGTCGGTGGGCGGCGTGGAGGCGGCGATGGCGGGCGGCAGGCGCAGCAGGGCCCCGCCGCGGCTGGTGGGGTACGAGGAGCTCCCCGAGTACCTCAAGGACAACGAGTACATCCGCGGCCACTACCGCGTCGAGTGGCCCATCCGCGACGCCCTCCTCAGCGCCTTCTCCTGGCACAACGAGACGCTCAACGTCTGGACGTGCGTGCGCGCCCCCCTCCGATCCACCCCCCCGATCCGTCCACATGCTCCGCGCGAACCGATCAAATTGATCGGCCAATCCATTGATTTGACACGTCGCCGCGTGATTTCCGCAGGCATTTGGGCGGGTTCCTGCTGTTCCTGGCGCTCGCCGTCGCTGGAGGCGGCCCGGAGGCCGCCCACGAGGTCGCGCCGGGGATCATGAGGTACGTACCTAGAGTACACAACACACGACTTGACTTTCCTTTTCTCTCTCTCTCTCTCTCCTTCAGAATGAGAAAATGATTGTTTTCGTCGGTTCATCAAACTTTTAATAATGGTTTGATTGCCTCTGATCCCGACTCCCGTCGGCGTGATTAGCGGGCGCTCCCAGCTTCGAAACTTGAAACGGTCTTCCAACCAAATGCGAATTAACTCACCACCTCATCTCACACGTCACATGGGAAAACCTCGAATTTGTTTCGCGGGCAGTTGGTGTGTTCGGAGAGCGCGCACGTCACGCACAATCGCCGCTCACGCCGAACGTGTGTGCGTTCGTTCCATCAACCGAACGCACGCGCGTGCGCAAATCCCTGCGCACGTTCGTTCAATACCGACTCTTTCTGCATTGCCGGTTATTGATGCTAGCTCCCATTCTCCAACTGGCCGCGAGTACACTTTAATTCCAACGCAAGATTATGCTAGATGCTGCCCGTAGGAGATGTGACAAGAGCACATTGTCCTAAGTAGCAAGTGCGTGAGAGGCACACCAAGCGAACGAGGTTCGCGCGCACAGGGACATGGCCCGTGCGGTAGCCTCCGTGCATTATCCGCCTCACACGTCTTATCGTCATGCGGGAGCACTTTGCAAATGCAGCGCTGGCTTTGGTCGGTTGGCGCAAATTACAGATCTGTTGGGGGTTCCAAGTCTGAAACGACCCTTTCTCTTTGTCTTTGATACTTTGATTGATGATTGATGTTCCTTTTCCAGCAAGGTGCCATGTCATGGCAACCTAGTAACTTTGCTTATGAAAAAAAAGGCCCTTTAGTTATGTGCCGTTCATTTTTCCCGCAGGTTCGTGGTGGGATCAGCTAATTCGTCGTGGAAGAGCGATCAAACGGTAAGAAACGCATCTAAGTGATACAGTACCTTATCTTGTTTCCGGATAATTTTCCAGCACTGCATATTTTTCTCTCATAACTATAGTCCCCAAGATTCTGGGACAGATGGTGCTAGATAGCATCATTAATTAATCGAGACGAGTTCTATCAAGGTAACTATAATTATTCAGTCAGCAGTAGTGTAGTGCCACCAATGATTTAAATATAACTGCACCGAGTGAGTACTATGTAATAATGTGATCTTGTAGATCCCCACCACGCAGAAAGAGACATGCATGGACAGCTGTGTATATGAGCTGCCCACATGATCATCGTTTGATCCATGTCCTCACGCTATAGTATAGAGGATGCGCTACAATTGTTCAAGCAACTCTGCACAGATGCGAACAACAGGTCAAATCAGTTCCATCTAGATAACTCTCTAATCGTGAACCATGGAATTTAATTTGCTCAGAGAATTGTACTTGCTCCCTTAATACTGCGAGACGTATTTTGACCGGGTGAGCCTCTTTGGTTTAAAAGATTATAAAAGCGTGGTAATTAGAAAAAAAAAACACTAGACTTGAGATGCCATAGTAAATCTTAGAGAACTAAAAAACAAGGCTAATTTTTTTTTAAATAATACATTTTCTTTAGTAAATTTCATAAATAGTACGTGGTTGTAAGAATTTTCAAAAATATGACCCAATCGGCCAGCAGCAGGCCGACTGGGCCTAGTCAGCCTGCTGCTGGCCGATTGGGACCTTATTGGCTTGCTGCTGGCCGACAGGACCCTATTGGCCTGCTGCTGGCCGACATGACCCTATTGGCCTGCAGA
>LR738714.1:93336534-93490752 GCA_902687465.1 Secale cereale | reverse complement strand
GAGAGAGAGCAAAGCGGGAAAAAATGGCGGGAACGTGCAAAGTGGGAAAATAGGGCGTGAACGAGCAAAGCGGGAAAATAGGGCGGGAACAAGCAAAGCGGGTAAAATTGGCGGGAACGAGCAAAGTGGGGGCAAGTAGAGAGCGGGAAAAATATGCCGGAAACGAGCTATGTGGAAACCTATGGCGGGAAAGAGCAATGAGGGAAAAATATGACGGGAAAGAGCAATGAGGAAAAAATATAACGTGGGATGTGTTTAGTTGCATGCAATCGGCCAGCAGCTAGCCAATAGGGCCCTGTCGGCCAGCAGCAGGCCAATAGGGTCCTGTCGGCCAGCAGCAGGCCAATAGGGTCCTGTCGGCCAGCAGCAGGCCAATAGGGGCCAGCAGTTGGCCAGAGCTTTTGGCCGACAGGCCTATCGGCTAGCAGCAAGCCAATAAGGTCCCAATCGGCCAGCAGCAGGCTGACTAGGCCCAGTCGGCCTGCTGCTGGCCGATTGGGTCATATTTTTGAAAATTCTTACAACCACATACTATTTATGAAATTTACTAAAGAAAATGTATTATTTAAAAAAATTAGCAAAAAACAAGAGCATGTGTTTGAAGTTGTCTGACTATATCATAGGGAAAACATAGGAATATGTCGTAAAAGTTATCCGGTTGCATCACATGAAAAATGCACGAAGCATGCAACTTTGCTAAATGGTACTCCCTCCGTCCGAAAATATTTGTCATCACAATGGACAAAAGGCGATGTATCTAAAACAAAAATACATCTAGATACATCCCGTTTTATTCATTTGGACGACAAGTATTTCCGGACGGAGGGAGTATCAGATGAATTTCATAGTTGTCATGTGAAAAAACAATAAAATCCTATAAGAATGGACATTGTAAATTTCCTCTTGGAATTGCATACAATTTTTCATTAATAAGAAATAAACAAGTCGTGGAGGAGAAAAAAAAATCAGAAAAGAATCCTAAAAATTACTTTGAAGTAAAATGGCCTCACACTAAAATTTCATTAGGGAGAATGGGACACAGACATTTGGTCTATGGGTGCCCTATATGAAAAAAAGTCATTAAATAAAAAGACAAAAAACCTGAAAATATTTTAGAAATAGACCGGACCTTCTATTGTACTCCCTCCTTAAACTAATATAAAAGCATTTAGATCACTAAAATAGTGATCTAAACGGTCTTATATTAGTTTACGGAGGGTGTACTTGTGAAAAAAATTCCACAATAAGAAAACCACCCTTTGACTATCTTAAATTCTTTTTGGCCCAAAATAGTGTGAATAGTGACCTGTAATAGCAAAAAAAAAAAAAATTTGCCCTGAAGGCAACGCTGGTTTTTTTATCCATGTCAGCTTCTATACTAGTGCAAAAGAAAGTAAGTTTGTTATAGAAAAACTTTTCCAATATTCTGATTTTTCTTCTAATTATTAGAAAAAATCACATATAGTGTGTGCATACAACCAGGAACCAAGGTGTATTTCCGAGGGATGAGATCCTCTGTTGTGACAGCACTGTTGTACGACGTTGTCGCATGGGCTCCTACCGTATTTGGGCAAAAACGATAAAATTGACCTATGGACAAAAACAAATTACAATCTGAACTGGTTTGAAAAAGAAAATCACCCAGCTGATCCTTTTGTGTGGCGACCGACACGCAGGCGCAACACCCTTAAGGTGCAGCGCCTAGCCTTCAGGCACTACACTTCTGGCCAGCGTAGCACCACCGAGCCACGCACCTTGCACTTCAGCGCCTTCGAGCTAGGCGCCACACATGTCAAATGCAACGCCTGAGAGCTAGGCGCCACACTTGTTATGTGCAGTGCCTAGCTATTAGGCGTTGCACTGTGAGTTAGTAGCCGCCGCGTGCTGGCCCTTCCCCACCCACCCCATTCCCCTTGCATTTGCAGAACAGAACAGAGCGCGGCGGCGGCTTCTTCCTCTCCCCCTCTCAATCCCATCCCTAGATTCTTCAGATTTGACGATTTGGTCCGTGGATTTCTTCACCAATCCATATTAGAAGGCACTCTTCTTCGATCCCCTTCTGTCTATCCAGAAAATGTTACTTATTTTGAAGTTTTGTGGAACCCTTGTTTGATTGGGTTAGAGTCTTGCATGTATTTGTAACCCTAATTTAGTTGATTTCAAAATATACATGCAAGACTCTAACCCAATCAAACAAGGGTTCCACAAAACTTCAAAATAAGTAATATTTTCTGGATAGAAAGAAGGGAATAGAAGGAGAATACCTTCTGGGATGGATTGGTGAAGAAATCAACGGACCAAATAGTCAGATTTGAAGAATTTGGGAGAGGGGATTGAGAGGGGAAGAGGAGGAAGCCACCGCCGCGCTTTGTTCTGCAACTGCCATGGGAATGGGGTGGGGGGGGGGGCAAACGCGCGGTGGCTACTAACTCATAGTGCAGCGCCTAAGAGGTAGGCGCTGCACATAACAAGTGGGGCGCATTGTGGCGCCTAACTCGGAGGCGCTGCATTTCTGGGTGCGAGGCCCGGGGGTGCCACGCTAGGGTGGGGCGTCTACGTGTCGGGCGCCACACAAAAGGGTCAGCTAAGTGATTTTTTTTCCGAACCAGTTCAGATTGTGGATTGTTTTCGTCCATGGGTCAATTTTGTCGTTTTTGCCCCGTATGTGTCATATGTGGTAACAACAGTACTGCTACTGAGGATCTCAAACCCAGTCGATACTTCTTTCTCAAAGATGAGGTGGTGGTTAGTGATGAGTCCGCTAGATCATGTCCTACATATTTTTTTGTTTCATTTGATTTTGAAAACATGCAAAAGATCGTGTCTTACATATTTTTTTTATTTCATTTGATTTAGAAAACAGGCAAAAGATCTTGTCTTACATATCTTCCCACTTCTCTCTAACCAACCCTGAATCATGAAATGTGGAATTAATCAAAACCAAAGAAGTGTGTGACTGCATTTATCTTGACCAATCGTAGTAGTATATAGAGTTTAAGAAAACTCAAAGGTTGAGGAATTCACGGGAGGAAATTGACTAAATTGCATTTCCATTTAAGTGTTCTGAAATAGCACTGATGAATAATTTGTGTGGATGATACAAATAAGGTGAGAATGTGTACAATGACATTAGAAAAATAAGTATGAATGTGGGAGGTAGAGGTACTATTATAGTATAATGATAAGATTGGCTCCATCTTCCGATAGGTTCTTCTGTGCCAAGGACAACTCGTGAGTCCTTTCCTGATTGCTATCCTGGTCGACGGCAGCCTGACCAACCGACCAAAACCAAGGAGCCATGTGTAGTTGTGCCATTTGAATCTACTTCACCTTCTGCTGCAACGTTCACATCACGTGTACTCGTCTTGTTCAGAACGAACACGCTGCCCATGTGTGTTTGCACAAGATCTCGCTTCCTCTTTCACATTCACTTTGCATGTTAGGGAAGAAGTAGACAACTCTTTTGCAACGTTTTCACATTTTGCTCACCTGCAAGAAGCAGCGTCGCTTTCAGCTACTTCTTCGGTTTGAACTCGAATTGGTTCTGTTGAGCAGACAAGACCAAGTGGCAAATCTTTCCTAGTCATCTTATCGTTGATTTCTGCGTACGGCGACGAATCAGTTCGGGCCATTTACCCGCAAGCACCACTCGAAATATTCTCTCGGCAAAATGCGACAGTTTTACATGCCAAACAGAGATTTTTTTCACTGTTATGTTTGTATTTATCGCTTTGGCACATGATCAGAGCGCGCTAACAGTGGCGTTGATGTTTGCATGCAGGGCCTGCCGAGCCATGACGCGGCGGTGACGGTCCTGGGCGGGCACGGGGTGCCGCGGTGGCCGCGGATGGTGTTCCTCGTGGGCGCCATGGCGTGCCTGGCCATCAGCGCGACGGCGCACCTCCTCGCGTGCCACTCGCGCCGCGCCACCGTCGTCTTCTGGCAGCTGGACTACGCCGGCATCTCCATCATGATCGTCGCCTCCTTCGTCCCGCCCGTGTACTACGCGTTCCTCTGCCACCCGCCCGCGCGCGTCGCCTACCTCTCCGCCATCACCGTCCTCGGCGCGCTCGTCGTGGCCGTGCTGCTCTCGCCGTCGTGCTCCTCGCCGCGGTACCGCCGCCTCCGCGCCACGCTGTTCCTCGCCATGGGGATGTCCGGCGTCATCCCGGCGGTGCACGCGCTCTGGATCAACTGGGGCCACACCGCCTGCTACCTGGCTCTCGGGCTGGAGGTGGCCATGGGGCTCGCCTACGCCGTCGGCGCCTGGTTCTATGTCAGCCGCGTGCCGGAGAAGTGGCGCCCCGGCGTCTTCGACGTCGTCGGCCACAGCCACCAGATCTTCCACGTCTTCGTGCTCGTCGGTGCCATCACGCACTACGTCGCCGTCGCTGTGCTGCTCGACTGGCGGGAGAAGGCGGCCGTCTCGTGCGGCGGCACAGGATCATAGGTGGCTTCTTGGAACTTCGTAATTGTAATGGTCATTCGAGAATCATGGGACGATTCGAATGGAGTAGCGAGCTAGTACTAGTAGCAATGTGCTTAATTTAGTGGCAGCGTGTGAACTTGTGATCTGACATATGCAATACAGTGTGATGAGATTGCGCTGCTTTTTAGTGAATACTACAATTTAAGGCCTCCTTTGGTTTGGAGGAATTCCATAGGAATTCTATAGGATAGGATTCTTATAGGAATTTTTCCTTTAGAGCCCTTTGGTTTATAGGAATGGATTCCTATTTCTACATAGGATTAGTTCCTATCCTTCACATTTCATAGGAAAATAAAAATGAGCCTAGACTCAATGGAAAAATTCCTTTGGTGTGAACCAAATGACATCTCTTTTCCTATTCCTACTCATAGGATTTGAGATACATGTCATCTCATTTCCTACAAATTTCCTATTCCTATGATAATCCTATCCTATGAACCAAAGGAGGCCTAGGTGTGACTATCTCGGTCGATTAAGATGTAACCGGTCTTAAGTAAAATGATATAGGGTCAGTTTGGTTGGCTTCCACGCCACTATATGCCTGGCCTGGATGGTGCGTGGAGTTGGCCTGATACTTGTTTGGTTTGTGTCCTGAGAAAAAAAATGCTTGCCTGGCCTGGCTGCCACACCCGTATGATTAGCCTGGTGAGGATAAATAAAATGCTTGCCTGGCTGCCACACCCGTATGATTAGCCTGATGAGAATAAATAAAATAAGATACTTAGACCAGGCAAGGTTATTAGCCTGGACCAGGCGTCCGGTTTCTCGCGCCTGGATGTGCTGCATGCTAGCCTGGCACATAAGGCAAGGGAGGTGTTAGAATAAATCCGAGGCATACCGTCGATCATCCGAGGACCAAGCAATCACAAAAGCACGACACCGAGATTTGTTAACGAGGTTCACCGATATGGCTACATCCCCGGGGCTTGACTACGGGCGCTCCTCCCCGTGACACCGTCACAATACCGCACATCGGCCACCCGGGCACCGGCACATGCCGCCGGCTCCCCCTTGCGCGCCTGTGCTATTATGTTGGCATAGGTTACATCGTGTGTCTATCCTCGATATATAAGAGAGGCCTAGGATACAAGTGTCCTACTAGGACACGACTCCATATCCTATCTAAACACATTACTACTTAGAGTCCAACTCTAACCTACCTTGTACACAGTATTCGACACAACTCTAACAAACTCCACCTTGGCGAATATTCTCCACCACCTTGAATTCGTCAATGCGTCAAACTTCCATGTACATTGGACTTGAGCTTATCCCATGAGTACCGCTGCTACTTCAAAGACTCCATATGACTCCACCTGCAACTTGTAATCACTTCTTTTCTTGACCACTGTCAACACTCGAGCAAAATTAAGTTTCTTGTTACTCTAGCTTGTGCTCCCAACTTTCAGAGTATCATTCCAACGCCATCACACACCGATCACTGACCTGCGTGAAAGTGAACAACTCACATATTGAGTGTCACACATAAGAGTTATCTGAACTCAACATCACTGCTCCTTTCTTGACCGCATGCCTGTAACTTGAAGAAATTTCACCGAATAAATTTCACCGTTGCTTGTAGTCATCCCGAGTCAAATTCGCAGTTGTCCCACCGCATGTATGACCACCAGAGCCCTGGCCCATCTCCATGTCCCGTGCATACCGCACGCCTCGTCGCTGTTACCGCGTCGAGCCTCCGCTGTCCCGGTCGAGTTTGAAGGGTAGTGAAACCACACCACTCAACCCCCACTGCAGAGTATCACCGATCATCACCGACCGATGACGAGTTCTACACTTCCATCAGACCACTGGGCTCCAGTCCGAATTACGTTTCCCTCGCTTTTTCCTGCTCCGCTGAATAGGCTTCGATTCTCTGGATCCTAACACCGTAGCCCCTCAATCCAGCTCCACCTTCAACATGACTCCATGGTAGATGATCAGTCCACCCTCGCGCCTCATCGGCTTCAAGCTCCGTGTATACATCACCTTGAATCAATCCCGCGCTATAGTCTTGTCGAAGCCACACAAGCCCTCGGGGCTTGCGCCACGTGTTTCCACGCCCAAAAGTCGGTCACCATCAGTATCACGCTCCTATGTCGTCGTCGCCGATCCCACCGTCTTCTGTATCAACCGACTCATGTCGATCCGCCAGACTGTCCAGTCCAACCCAGCCGAACTTGTCCGGCTGTATGACACACTCGAGGCTTCCAAATCGTCTTCTGCGAATTCTCATCCATCACATAATATTTCCATCTTAGCTGCCTTGGCTTCCCGCAACGCCTTCAAGCATCTCTGTTGTGCCAACAATTCTTTTAGCCGTGTCTGCCATAACCCAAGGTTTTCAGTTCCGTAAACTTCTTCACCTCAAACTTGGTACCCGTTGATGCCATAGTTCTTTGTACGGCTGACCCTACGAAAAAAATACCAGAGCTATCCACGCGACGCCGAAGTACACAAGCACTTCCGTGCATAACTCCAGCCGAAAAAAGACCTCCTGGTCTTCACGCGATGGGAAGCTCCCTTGGCACTAATTACAATGCTGGTTGTTGCCTTGCTTTGCCAAAGCTCCTGCTATTCCAATGGATAATCTGATGGATTTTCTTTCCGCCGATTCGATCTGTTGCCTTTGCCTCGTCTGCGTGTCGTACACGAGGACCCGATCCTCTTTTGGTCCAAACAAATCTCACATGCATGCCTGCGCAGCCTAACCCGTGTCTTTGCTGCGGCTTGCTCCGCGTGGACGTCCGCGTGTACCACGCACTGCTCGAATCGATCCGATCTCGCCGAGAATTCGGCTACTACACGTCCCGCCGCCGCCGCTTACGCGTTGATGGGTTGTACGCTCGCCCGACCGATCCATCAATCGATCTCCGCACGTCTCGTCTCCTGCTGCCATGCGCACACGTGCCTTCTGTTGATCTTGCTTTTCTTCAATCTCGTCGAGAACCACACCCTAGTCGGCTGCATCTCAACTTGATATTTTCACTGGATCAACAATTCACAGCCTCCGAACAACCTAGCTCATGATACCACTTGTTAGAATAATCAGAGGCATACCGTCGATCATCCGAGGACCAAGCAATCACAAGAGCACGACACCGAGATTTGTTAACGAGGTTCACCGATATGGCTACATCCCCGGGGCTTGACTACGGGCGCTCCTCCCCGTGACACCGTCACAATACCGCACATCGGCCACCCGGGCACCGGCACATGCCGCCGGCTCCCCCTTGCGCGCCTGTGCTATTATGTTGGCATAGGTTACATCGTGTGTCTACCCTCGGTATATAAGAGAGGCCTAGGATACAAGTGTCCTACTAGGACACGACTCCATATCCTATCTAAACACATTACTACTTAGAGTCCAACTGTAACCTACCTTGTACACAGTATTCGACACAACTCTAACAGGAGGTACAGTTTTCTTTCTAAATAAAATATTCTTCTAATCACTAAATGACAGAGTACCAGGCCAGGGTACGAAGCAAACACCCCCATGCGATGCTTGCCTGGACATGCAAAAACTTGAACTTTCCAGGCATAGATCATGCAGCAAAAAAGTTCAGGCATGGAGCCCAGGGTGGCAACCAAACTAGCCCATAACATGCAAGTGAGAAGGAAAAACCTTAAAAAAATCACAAATCCCAATGTAAGATCTCACGGATATAATATCGACTGGGACTTCGTTAAGTCTCAATGGATAGAGATTTAGCGAGATTGTTCATACAAATATGAAAGTTTTTGTTTTACCACCCCGTCTTCTTCAATCGAATACGGTGAGCCTATCGTACTTGGGCTGACGATGGCCTTTTCCATGATGGCCCTCGGGGTGACAATGCCGCCGCCCTCGAGGAAAAGCTTGAGCAAGTTCTTGGAGAACCCGCTGGCCAGCGCCAGCCCTTTCTAGTCGGATATCACCGGCACGGGCTTGGAGTACGCCAGGTTCCAGAACACTATCTCTGGTAGGGCGAGCCGTAGCCGGCTTCCGAGAACTTACTCACGATCACCTCGTAGTCTGTTTCTGACAGATGAGCTGACACCTGGTCGAACTCAATGTTGCTGAACACAACACCCTCCGCACCATCCTCTCCGGCGGCAGGTCAATGCACACAGCCACCTTGAGGATCTTGTCGAACACCGCCTGGAAGTTTGTGTTCATGCCCCACTCCATGGCGCACATGAAGTCCACCTTCTACGAGAGGGTGTCGTCGGAGATCGTGTGGATCTTCAGGCACTCGTGGAAGGTGATCACGCTGCAGCGCCACGGGTCGTCCGTGAGCTCGGACACGAGAAGGCCGAGCGCCACAGAGACTTCCATGGGTAGTGTTGAGTATATTTATTATTAGAGAAGACGAGATAAAGTAGAATTTGTTCTGCCTTGTCTTGTACTCCAAGTTGATCATTATATATATGTCCATGAGGGTCAAGCAATACAACAACTATTCCACCAAATCCTTATGTCCCTTCTAACATGGTATCAGCCTAATCGATTAACCGCCGTTGCCGCTTCCGTACCCGCGCGCCGCCCCCGGGGTGATCAGCATCCATGACCGCTGCCGGGGACCGCGCCTCCCGTACCTAGGGTTCGTCCGTCGGTGGTGTTGACCGGCTGCCCTAGAGAGTCTTATCCTGAGCCCTTGCTCCGAGGTTTTCTCTCTCCCGCCGGTCATCTTGATTGGTGTTTTCTTTTTGGTTTTCCAATCTATACTTCATCAGTTTGTGTCGCCCGCCGCCGCCGTCAACCCACGTGCGCCTCTACTCCGACACCGTCACGACTGGTCGACTTCTTCACCGACCTTGCGGCGTCACACGACAAGTGGCCCCTCACGGCCGTCGTCTGCGTACCGGCCTGCACGTCGATCTACATCGACCGTCTCCGCCCTCTCTGATCGGGACACCTGCATCGCCTCCACCAGGCGGCCTCGTGTCATGCGGCGGCCAATCATAGCAGCTGCTCGCGCGCCGGCCCGCCAATCGATCCACGCCACCCGCCTCCGCCGCGTCTACACGGCGGCCCTGCGGGTTGCCTCGCCGGCCTCGTCCCTGGTTGCATCGGGCCGGCTGCGCCAGGCCCGTCGGCTGCCTCGAGCTTGGACGCTGCTGCTCCGTTGGTCGCTTGGGCCTCGCTGCCTGGGAGCCGGCGCTGCTTTGAAGGCCCGGGTGCCGCTGCTGATGCGCTCATCCGCACGTCGTCCCACGCTGAACATGGCCGTTGGCTTCATCTCGGACTCCGCCGCCACCCCGCATTCACTGAGCGGCGTCCCCGACCTCGCTCGCGATCGGATTGATCACCCGCCCGCTGATACGTCTCCAATGTATCTATAATTTTTGATTGTTCCATACTATTATATATTCTGTTTTGGATGTTTAATGGGCTTTATTATACACTTTTATATTATTTTTGGGACTAACCTACTAACCCAAGGCCCAGTGCAAATTGCAGTATTTTTTGCCTATTTCAGTGTTTCGCAGAAAAGGAATATCAAACGGAGTCCAAACGGAATGAAACCTTCAGGAGAGTTATTTTTGGAACCGTATCTACCCAGAAGACTTGGAGTACACGCGAGGGAACGAGAGAAGCGGCCACGAGGGTCCAGGGTGCGCCCAAGGGGGCAGGCACGCTCCCCACCCTCGTGGGCCCCCTCTGGCTCCCCCGTGCCCTCCTTCCTCTTATATATATCCACGTACCCTGAAAACATCGAGGCAACAGAGAAAACCCTAATTCCACCGCCGCAACCTTCTGTTCCCATGAGATCCCATCTTGGGGACTGTTCCGGAGCTCCGCCGGAGGGGGGATCCATCACGGAGTGCTTCTACATCAACACCATAGCCTCACCAATGAGTTGTGAGTAGTTTACCATAGACTTTCAGGTCCATAGTTATTAGCTAGATGGCTTCTTCTCTCTTTTTGGATCTCAATACAAAATTCTCCTCAATCTTCGAGGAGATCTATTCGATGTAGTCTTTTTGCGTGTGTTTGTCGAGATCCGATGAATTGTGGGTTTATGATCAAGATTATCTATGAACAATATTTGATTCTTTTCTGAAATCTTTTATGTATGATTATAATATCCTTGTAAGTCTCTTCAAATTATTGGTTTGGTTTGGCCTACTAGATCTATAGTTCTCGCAATGGGAGAAGTGCTTGGTTTTGAGTTCAATCTTGCGGTGTCCTTTCCCAGTGATAGCAGGGGCAGCAAGGCACATATTGTATTGTTGCCATCGAGGATAAAAAGATGGGGTTTATATCATATTGTTTGAGTTTATCCCTCTACATCATGTCATCTTGCTTAAAGCATTACCCTATTCTTATGAACTTAATACTCTAGATGCATGCTGGATAGCGGTCGATGTGTGGAGTAATAGTACTAGATGCAGAATCGTTTCGGTCTACTTGTCACGGATGTGATGCCTATATATAATGATCATGCCTAGATATTCTCATAACTATGCGTTTTTCTATCAATTGCTCGACAATAATTTGTTCACCCTCCGTAGAATTCTGCTATCATGAGAGAAGCCACTAGTGAAACCTATGGCCCCCGGGTCTATTCTCAACATATTAATCTTCCATCAACTTTACTTTGCTTTATTTCCTTTCTGTTCTTATACCAAAAATACCAAAAATATTATACTATCCTATCTATCAGATCTCACTTTCGTAAGTGACCGTGAAGGGATTGCAACCCCTTATCGTGTTGGCTGCGAAGTTCTTATTTGTTTGTGCAGGTGCGAAGGACTCGCACATGGTCTCCTACTGGATCGATACCTTGGTTCTCAAAAACTGAGGGAAATACTTACGCTACTGTGCTGCATCACCCTTTCCTCTACGAGGGAATACAACACAAGCTTGAGAAGTAGCACCCGCCGCCGTGATGCCTATATATAATGATCATGCCTAGATAGTCGGTTGCGCGCGCCTCCGCAGGCCTCGTGAAGATCTTCCCGAGTTCAGCGCGCCCCTCTACCGATCGAGCAACGGGCTGCCGCTGCATCGCCTCGTCGGGCCGCAACGTCGCCACCCCGTGGTTCTTCTTCCGGCTACACCGACCCACGTCACTGCTGCGTCACCCCTTCGGGCCCTAATGCTGACGGCCGCCCCGAGGCCGTCCGCTCCAGGCCGCCCCGTGGCTGCACCGACCCTCGCACCACCGCTGCGTCGCCCTGTCAGGCCATAGCGAGCGTGGCACGCGGTCGACACCGCCGTCCTGTGTCGTTCCCGCGGTTGCACCGACCCGGGTTCCGTTGCTGTGCCACCCCTTTGGGTCGTCGCTCGATAGCCCGCAGTCCCCACCATCGCCCGAGGTCTTCCCACCATCGCCTTGACCCGCCTCTCGCCGCTGCGTCGTCCCTTAGGGTCGTAGCGTCACGGCCCGTGGTCCGCTTCGTCGTCCCTACGCGTCGACTTCCCGTGGTATGCGCCGCGTCGTCTCCCTTGGTGCGGGAACGCCACCATTTGCGCCGGTCTTCGTCACACTGTCGGGTTCATCACCAACTTCGAGCACCGCCACCGCGCTCCTAACCTAGCCGCCGCCGCCACCGTCAGGCCTCCGTGGATGCTACCCCCATAGCCGTCGCCGTCGCCCATCAACCCCCTTCGTCTTCGTCAAGCACCAGCCCGTCGCCAGCATCACCGTCTTCTTCGTCGACCACTTCGTCTACTCCAAACACTGTCGGCGACATTGGGATCGAGCCGATTAGCGCCGCAACCGTCGTCGAGTCTTCTTCTCTGCTGGCCCTGCGACTCCTTGACATGGCATACAGCTCGTGCAGGTCCCTCATCTACGTATGTCCGGTGCTGGCAACACCGATGCGTGCCTACATCCATGACGTGTTATCGGGCCTGGCAAGCCTGATCGGCGCTTCATCAACTTCGTCTTCGTCCGCCTACGCATGCCCAGTGTTGGCAACACCGATGTGTGCCTTCGTCCACGATGTGTCACCGGGCTTGGCAAACCCGGCGCAATGCATCGTCAACAACGTCTCCTTCTCGGTGCACCACTACTTCAACACCACTGCGCCCATCACTAGCTCGTTGCCTCCTTGTGCCAGAGGCTCCACGGCGACTTCATCGACACCGGCTACCCCAACTCGACATCGACCACGGCATTTTTCGCATGCCTACCTCGACCACGGCTCCACCACCTATGCTCTCGGCTACCACGACAAACAACACAAAGGGCTATTGCCTTTCCTGAGCAACCTCGTCGGTCACTACTCCAGCCACGACTCCGCAATGCATCGACTGTTACGACTGTGAGGGGGGGTGTCCGTCGGCTTGCCTTCAGATTCTTCTGAGTCTCATCGTCTGCGTCGCTAGCGTTGTGAGTGCGGAGGGATGTTGAGTATATTGATTATTAGGAAAAACGAGATAGACTAGGATTTGCTTGTTTTGTACTCCAAGTTGATCACGGTACTCATATATATGTATACTCATAACACCCCTTAAGACCTTATTCTCATAACACCTGTGCTTATTCTGCTAACACCCCGACCTAACCCACTGTACCGACCAGACTCGCGCTGGACCGAGCGCCCCACCTCGCGCCGGGCGGGCCGAAGGATCTCGCGCTTGGAGGGGGGCGGCGTCTGCACGTGTGCCCGGAGGAACCCGCTCTGCCTCCCTCCTCATACAACGCCGGCGCGCTGATCTACTATGCCCGCAACACCGGAACTCCCCCTACATCCCCGGCGTCGCTGGTCCACTTCTTCTTTAGAGCGCACGCTGGATCTGCCCCTCACCAGCTGCGGCCACGGCCCTGCCCCACAACAGCCGGAGTCCACGATCGAGGCCCCACCACGGCGACGCCCAACCTCCATGAATCACCCGAATCTGACGAGATCCACATCATGTCGATCATCCATTGTAGGATGCTAACTCCCTGCCGGCTATCTCTCGTCTCCCCACCATGCCCCCATCTTCTTCTCCTTCTGCTCTGTCCGGGGCAAGGACGGGCTCTGCACCTATTGGGATGAGGGATTCCGCGCCCACCGGCCTCCCCATGTGGGGTGCAGTTCGTCGGGTGACAGGAGTGCAGTTCGGCCACGTCTCCTGCTCCTCCTAGCGTCCTCGTCTCTTCTCCGGGCAGGGGCCACCCCGTCGCATGGACCCCCGCCGGCGATCGAGGTCAGCAGCCTTGGCCCGCTGTTGTTTGTTTTGGTCGCCCTCAACCCCTTCCATCCCGGTTTGCAGTGCAGCTCATTCCATTCTCGGTGTTTTTTGTTCAAATGCATGTCACTTTGCCCACATGGTCGGTCCTTCAACAAGGGACCTGCAGTACTCTGGTGATGGCCGTGCAGTACACTGGTGATGCCACAGCGTTGTTGTTGCACTGGGTGCTCCTAGTGCACTGGTGATGCCACAGCGGTGTTGTTGCACTGTCTGCTCCCTCCCTCTCATCCCCATCCCGAGCTCAAATGCCACTGGATCGACGTCGGCCCGACGCACCACAACCTCCACCTCACACTGGCAGTTCTGGATGTGATTCAAGGAGTTCCTCGCTCAGCTGCGCCATGGAGTTCCGTTGAGCTCCATGTGCGGCTCACAGTCTGTAGCTGTGCAGTTCGGCGTTGCCGCGAGTCACTGGGGGTTCAGCTAATGTTGGGTCTGCGTATTCTTTGCACGCCGTGTACTCGAGCGGTTCAGCTAATGGGTGAATGCAGTCCGCCGCGGCAGTTTGTGGGCGATGCATTTGGGTTGCCTGTAGATCACCTTCGGCGTGTAGTTCGCCAACGTCGGGCGCGCGGTCCTGCTATGCGCATGTTGCAGAGCTTGGGTGTTTGCACGCGCAGGGCATCAGCTGCAGTGCTGATGCTCGGCACTGCAATCCGCTTTGTTAATTGTTGAGGTTTCTATTTAATTTCTTTTGCAGGAGAGAAGCCAAGAAGCAACAAAAAAGGGAAACGAAGTGCACTGCATTGTCGGACTAAAAAACTTGCTGATGCTAGTTGACGAATCATGCAGTTAACTTATGAAGTCCATTTTATTTTGATCTCGCCAGTGCTGATTTTCTGTGTATATATGTGTGTGTCTGTGCAAACCAATGGATGGATGTATTGGGTCTATGAGGATCATGAGTGGCCATAGATAGTGCAGTTTTGTTAGGTCGATTGTGCATTACTTTGTTTCTGTTTTGCGGTTAACTTGTTTGTTAAATTATTCAAAGAATGTTGGTGGGAGATAACATTCTTTTGATGCAAAATAATTTTTAATGCAGTTTACTTGCCCCATCCATGCAGCTCACAAACATTGATCATGTAGTTGAGATGAGTTTACAAAAAGAAGACATCTCAAAAGAAGCTCACTTCTTATTAGATATAGTTCACTCGCTCAGTCCATGTGATCCACTTGCTTGGTCTACGTGTATAAAAAAAATAAGTATGAAAAAAGTTAGGGAAAACACATGTGGTTCACTTTTGGTAGTCTCGAGGTTCACTTTTCATAGTATTCCAACACTCGACATGATGTGCACTCCACCTCGTTTGGGAAAATTTACGTCCCACAAAAAAGAAATCATGCAGTGCACTTGTCGGTCTGATGAAGTGCGGTTTTAGTCTGAAAGCAGTGCGATTTTCTGTCTGATGCAGTACATACGACGATTTTGGGTCGCGAAAAAAATAGAGTGTCCGCGTTTTTGTAATTTCAAAACTGTTCTTAAACCGTAATGAATTAGAGGGAGTGTTCTACATGAAAAAGTAGCGTCTCGACGATATATTTCCAACGGTGTATCGTTTGGATCATTTCGACCAGCGATTTGTAAAAAGTTCGAGAAAAACGGGCGCTGCCTCTCGTAGTGAGCCGCACGATTTTCAAAATTAACTAAAAACCGTAAGGAAGACTCGTTCGTAGCTTTCCAACGACGTATCACACGCCTCGTTTTGACAAATAATTCAAAAACAGAAGCAAAAATAGTATGAAAATAAAAAAAAAATCGAAAAAACAGAATTCCGCGATTTGCTAAATTTAAAACTGCTCTTAGACCGTAACGAATTAGTGAAAAATATAGATATGAAAAAGATGCGCCTCGACGATATCTATCCAACGGTATATCATTTGATTCATTCTAGCGAGCGGTTTAGAAGAAAACGCAAAAAAACGCTCGCTGTCATTCTTTATGAACCGCACGATTTTCAAAACTGCTCTTAAACTGTGATGAATTTTGAAAAGTGTTCAACATGGCGAAATTGCGTCTACTCCATAGCTTCTAAACGGTATATTACACGCATAATTCCGATAAACAGTTAAAAAACTAGAGCGAAAAAGGTACCAAAAAACAGCACGTACAGTTTTTTCGAGACGAAGTTCACTGGTCGCTGTGTTGCACTGCATCGCTACTAAGAGTGCAGTGCTCTCGCGTTGTGCGTGCAGTGCGGAAGTGTTATGAGAATATTATTTTTATAATATTATGAGAATAGACCGGATATATATATATATATATATATATATATATATATATATATATATATATATATATATATATATATATACACACACATAAGACTCGAGCAATACAACAACTATTTCGCCAAATCCCTCTCTCCCTTCTAGTCCCTCCGTTCTAAAATAGATGACCCAACTTTGTACTAACTTTGTAATAAAGTTAGTACAAAGTTGGTCATCTATTTTGAAACGAAGGGAGTAATAGGCAGGTCGAACATGCTGCCGGACACGTCGAGGGCATGCATGTCGTCGACCATGCGCTGCCACTACAGGTCAACCACACCGATGTCGGCGCCGTCCTCGTCGAGGGACTCGACGATCTGGTGCGTGATTCGCTTCTTGCCGGACTTGACATCAGCGATGTAAGCGTTGAAGCGCTCGACATCGTGTTTGAGGAAGACGGCTGGTAGTTTTCATGGTCACGGAGGCCAGGCGCGTGTACACGACTGACGCCCATGCATGTGCCGACAAACCTTCAGAATACAAGAGAGTGAAGGTTCCAGGGCCATGGAACGAAATTGATGTGCGTACGATGAATAGTATATACAATTTCCGTACGACGTGATCTCACTTGTCCATCCAGTTGATCGAATCGAACGGCTGCTGAAGGCCGTCGTACATAAATCATACAATATTCGTCGTATTATAGCAGTTCTCGCCATGGAACATGGCTGCATTGTGGGTCTTCCACAACTACCAACAACAAAAGTGTTGGAACGTCAATGCCGAGAGTATGGGCACTACCGGCGGGGCGTTTAACAAATGAAGAAGACGAAAATTGTCCAAACTAGAGGTAAGCCAAGCTGACTGCCGCCCGTAAACGACGAACAAAAACACACTCAAGTATGAGGTGGTCCGTTGTCTCAAGCTTGGATTAGCAGAGAGAGCAGCTAGCAGGGTTGATGAAGATTGTTGAGTATATTGATTATTAGGAAAGACGAGATAAATTAGGATTTGTTCTGACTTGTCTTGTACTCTATATATATGACCATGAGGCTCAAGCAATACAACAACTATTCCACTAATCCTCTCTCTACCCTTTTAACATGGTATCAGCCTAATCGATCCAAAAACCTAGCTGGCGCCGCCGCTTCGGCACCCACGCGCCGCCCCCGGGGCGGTCGGCCTCCATGACCACCGCCCGTACCTAGGGTTCGTCCGCCGGTCGTGTTGACCGGCTGCCTTAGAGAGTCTTTTTCCAAGTTCTTGCTCCGGGTTTTTCTCTCCCTCGCCGGTCAT
The DNA here is from genome assembly GCA_902687465.1 of Secale cereale. Lineage (NCBI taxonomy): Eukaryota > Viridiplantae > Streptophyta > Magnoliopsida > Poales > Poaceae > Secale > Secale cereale. The sequence continues at coordinate 93,473,584 of LR738714.1, read as the reverse complement.
CTTGATCGGTGTTTTCTTTTTGTTTTTTCGACCTATACTTGATCGGTTTGCGTCGCCCGCCGCCGCCTACCCCCGTGCGCCTCTACTCCGACACCGTCGTGACTAGCCGACCTCTTCACCGACCCGACGGCCTCGCGCGACAGGCGGCCCCTCACGACCGTCGTCTGCGCACCAGCACGCCCGTCGATCTACGTCGACCGTCTCCGCCCTCTCCGATCGGGACACTTGTTTTGCATCATATTTTACTTAGTGTTTTTGCATCATAGGTGTAGGATTTTTTGCATTTTACCACGACTAGTCACCCTTTTTTTCTTCTAATTTCACCATGATCCCAAAATCAAGATATTTGGAGCATTCATTAAAAACCACCTTTTTTGATGGAACATATGACGATTGGACACCAACCCTTCAATACAAAGATGAACATGTGAGAAGAAACTATGTTCTGTTTAGATCTCCAGAAGAGAAGACAATGCATGAGATGAGGTGTAGCGCAGTCTGGTCAGCGCATCTGTTTTGGGTACAGATGACCATAGGTTCGAATCCTGTCACCTTGAAGTGGTATTCACACAATGGGGCCGAAGTGCACAGCCCCGCAGCGAATCCGTGGTCGGGAAGGCAGGCGAAAAGCACGCACAAAAGAAAAATAAAGCTAGAAAGCTTATTTTGCAGTATTACTCATACCAACAGTCATACCAATCATCGCTCCTTTCGTAATAGTGAACTATTTGAAGAGTTAAAGAAGAAACAACCATTTACAATGTTGGCCTTGTTGTTCCTACTGCTTATATTGAAAAACCACCTTCCCATGTTAGGATAAAGGAACATGATAAAGTCTTAATCGTGGTTAACAAAAGTAATATTAGAGCACCTAAACCTTCTGAGCAAATTAGAGTAGAACCTAGTATTGCTATGGTTAAAGATCCCTTGGTCGATAATCTTGATGGGCATGTTATCTATATCTATGATGAAGCTGCTAGAATTGCCAAACCCGATACCAAAGATAAGAATAAACCTGTTGTTGGCATACATGTCGTCTCAGTCAAAATAGGAGATCATTGCTATCATGGTTTATGTGATATGAGTGCCAGCGTGAGTGCTATTCCTGTTACCTTATATCTAGAAATTATGCATGAGATTGCACCCACTGAAATAGAAGATATTTATGTTACTATTAAATTTGCAAACAGAGACACCATCACACCACTTGGGATTGGCAAAGATGAGGAAGTCTTGTGTGGGAAGATAAAATACCCTACTGATTTCCTATTTCTTGGCCCTGTTCAAGAATTCGTCCGATTAACCAGTTAACTCGCCGATTAATCCCTACCCGTAGGGTCATTGAGTAGCCGATAAACGTATAAATCGTCCGATTAATTGATTAATTGACCGATTAACTTGCCGAATAGTGTATTAATCCCTTACTCGCCAGCCAACCGAGAAGTGATACATCTCCAACGTATCTATAATTTTTGATTGTTCCATGCTATTATATTATCCTTCTAGGATGTTTAATGGGCTTTATTATACACTTTTATATTATTTTTGGGACTAACCTATTAACCCAGAGCCCAGTGCCAGTTTATGTTTTTCTCCTGTTTTAGGGTTTCACAGAAAAGGAATATCAAACGGAGCCCAATTGACCTGAAAATCAACGGAGATCATTTTTGGACCAGAAGAAGCCCACGGAGTGCCGGAGGGGGACAAGAGGACCCACGGGCTGCCCATGAGGGTGGGGGGCGCGCCCCCTGCCTCGTGGACAGCCCATAATCCCCCTTTGCTTGGCCCCGACTCCAACACATCCTATATATACTGAAACCTCCGGAAAATAACCTAGATCGGGAGTTCCGCCGCCGAAAGCCTTTGTAGCCATCGAAAACCAATCTAGACCCCGTTCCGGCACCCTGCCGGAGGGGGGAACCCACACCGGTGGCCATCTTCATCATCCTGGCGCTCTCCATGACGAGGAGGGAGTAGTCCACCCTCGGGGCTGAGGGTATGTACCAGTAGCTATGTGTTTGATCTCTCTCTCTCTTTCTCGTGTTCTTGAGATGACACGATCTTGATGTATCGAGAGCTTTGCTATTATAGTTAGATCTTATGATGCTTCTCCCCCTCTACTCTCTTGTAATGGATTGAGTTTTCCCTTTGAAGTTATCTTATCGGATTGAGTCTTTAAGGATTTGAGAACACTTGATGTATGTCTTGCATGTGCTTATCTGTGGTGACAATGGGATATTACGTGATTCACTTGATGTATGTTTTGGTGATCAACTTGCGGGTTCCGTGACCTTGGGAATCTATGCATAGGGGTTGGCACACATTTTCTTCTTGACTTTCCGGTGGAAACTTTGGGGCACTCTTTGAAGTTCTACGTGTTGGTTGAATAGATATTTCTGAGATTGTGTGATGCATATCGTACAATCACGCCCACGGATACTGTTTTGGTTGATTTGTGTCTTAAGGTGTTATTCTAGTACGAACTCTATGATAGATTGAACATTACTACGGACTCTTGAATAGATCGATCAGAAAGAATAACTTTGAGGTGGTTTCGTACCCTACCATAATCTCTTCGTTTGTTCTCCACTATTAGTTACTTTGGAGTGACTCTTTGTTGCATGTTGAGGGCTAGTAATACGATCCAATTATGTTATCCTTGTTGAGAGAACTTGCACTAGTGAAAGTATGAACCCTAGGCTTTGTTTCCTATCATTGCAACACCGTTTAGGCTCACATTTACCAATTGCTACCTTGCTGTTTTTATATTTTTAGTTTACAAAAACCTATATCTACCATCCATATTGCACTTGTATCACCATGTCTTCGCCGAACTAGTGCACCTATACAATTTACAATTGTATTGGGTGTGTTGGGGACACAAGAGACTCTTTGTTATTTGCAGGGTTGTTTGTAATGCCCCAGATGTAATACTTTCCCTTTTGGGTATATAATATATCTCCGGCTTCATCTATTTCCTTTTCGGGTTCTTTGTCTTTCGGGCTTTCGTCGTTTTGTTGTGTGAGTGTGTGGCATTCATTCATATCATGTAGACATGTGCATTGCATTGCATTTGTGTTGTGGGTTGCATCCGGTTCCGTGTGTTTCTTCCCGTTGTCCGTTTCGCGTTCCGGAGCTCCCTCACGTGTCCGTGACGTCCCGTAGGCCTACTTTGTTGTTCGGGCGTTTTTTTCGTTACCGGTGTGCCGCGAGGTTGTTGTGTGTGTTGTTGTTTTGTTGTGTGCAACCCGCCTCTCAAATCTCGTCTCGTTTGGACTCCGTTGACTTTTCCATCCGTTGTCCGTGTGGGTCCGAAGTGCCTTCGCTTCGTGTCCCGAAAATACCCCTACTGCTTTCTTTTATCTCCGTCTAGGCCTTTTAAATCTACCCCCGCGATCGGATCCGTCGGATCGCGATCGGAGGGCTCCTAACGCCCCTAAATCCCCTCCTAACCCTAAAAAACTGCTTCATATAGACTCCCCTAGTCTATTTGGGCATCCCCTTCTTCTTCCCCTTCTCCACTTTCTTTTTTTTTCTTTCCTTTTCTCAGATCCAATCCACTATTCTTCTGGATCCCGAGGGGATCCCTGGGATCGAGCGCCAGGGTCATCGCAGCGACCGAGGGACCGGTTCCCCGGCCGACAGCTCGCCTCGATCGAAGCTGCGCTTCGCACCGCCAGGTCAACGCGCGGCTCGCAGCGACCGGATCGATCGATCCATCTCCAGCGCTCTCTGCCCGTCGATCCAGTCGACCGCGGCCTCTCCAGTAGATCGCCAGGGCCCGGGGGGGACCAGTTCCCCGTCACCTGGAGGCTTCGTCAGCGCCGCCTGGGCCGAGCGGGAGGCCTAGTCGACGCAGCCACCGCTCGCCTTCCTCCGTTTCCACTTCGCCGCCCCGCCTCCAGCGAGGGCCGTACGCCGCGCCTCAGCTGGGCCAGCCTCGAGCCGGCCCGACCGCCTCGAGCCATCCTTCGCCGGGCTCACCTCCTTCCGGCCCGCACCGCGCCGCTCCACCGAGCCGCACCGGGCCTCCGCCAGGCGCCTGGGCCGCGCCAGCCAGCCGCGCGCTCGCCAGGCCGCGCGCCGCCGGCCCACCGCCCCTTCGCCAGATCCGCCGCCCAGCGGGCCGAGCCGCCGCTCCAGATCCGGCCGGCCCGGTACTGTTCATCCGGATCTAGATCTGGATCCAGAGGTTGACCTAATTCCTTCTAAGTCCCTGTTTTTCCTGATCTGAGATGCTAACTTTGACCTGCTGTAACTTGGTGCCTGTTGCTCCGTTTTGCGCGTGTGATATGTCCAGATGTTCGTGGAGATGTCCTCTACGTTTTACCTGTTGTTGTCATGCATGTTAGATGTCATCTTGACACATATTTTGCTGTTGCAAGAGTGCATCATGATATAAACTGCTGTTATGTGTTATTTTCATGCCACCTTTGCCATGTGATAACTTTTAGCTCGTTTGTCCAAACGATGCAAATGACATGTCCACGTGTTCGTCTTGCCACGAACTACGTGTTGTGTGTGATAGGTTGCATGGTAGATTTATTGTTTCCTTGTTGTCACCGTTGCAAAGTGCCATGTTCACATGTTGTGTTTTCACTTGTTATGAAATGCCATCTTGATGAGCTCGTTGCAATCGTTGTGTTCGCCTCAATGATGCATGCTTGTGTGTTTCGGGATCACCGTCATATGTATTTTGATGAGGTGCTTACCCTTTGCCATGTTTAGTTTCGAGGTGACTTAAACATGCTCTTTTTGATGCTATGATGATGTTGCTGTTTTAGGACTTAGTGAAATTTCACTAAGTCTGAAATCTGTAACGTTCCGATGCCATGTTCGTGTGATGTTCTAGGACAAAGCATGTTAGTTTTGGGGTGGATTTTGATTGTTCCTTGAAGTATATATTGTTGTCTTTCCATCCATGTCCTCACATGTCCATTTGAGTGGCTGTAGCATGTTTATCTTTTGCTCCAAACTTTCAATAAAATTCTGCTGCCAGAATTTTATTTCAAAGTTCAATATGTCCAAGATCATTGCTATTGATCCGTGACTCCGTTGGGGGTGCACTTTGGACCTAGTTGCTGTACTATATATCTAGTTTGTGTTCAAGTCCTTTTCCATGCTTTTTGGGTGCTGTAGATTAATTATTTTGAGCTCCAAAGATGCTATGTTGCTGTAATTTTCAGTTTTCGCTCAAATCTTGTTTCGGGCATAACTTTTAGCCCGTAACTCCGATTTCAGCGAATCTTATATCAAACTTGGGTGTTTTTCTGTGTAGATTAATAATATCAGGTTGTTATCTTGTTTTGAGGTGTTTTGCTTGAGTGATGTTTTACGTGCTCCATGTGCATCCCTAGTGCATCCATCATGCATTCATGTTTTTCGAGTGCGCATTGCATCGTGTTGATTGGTGCTTGGTGTGTTTGTTGTGTTTAGAGCCCGAAGCTGAGACCGGGAACGAAGTTGAGCACGAGTTTTCCAACGAGGTTGAGCACGAGGACCCTTCTTACGATCCGAACGAATTCTCTTCAGGCAAGATGACCGAACCCCGATAACTTTACTATCTTCGCCTATTGCTAGTAGTCTCGATCTATAGTTTTGCCTCGATGCCCATGTTCTTCTTGTCAGCCTCCTACTTGTAACCAATTGCCATGTTTAACCACCCTACCTATGCAAACCGTTGCTTGGCTAAGTACGCTTCGCTCAGCCCTTCTTATAGCGTTGCTAGTTGCAGGTGAAGTGAAGATGCTTGCTCCATGTTGAAGTTTGGTTGGGTTATATCACACTATCTAATGCTTTAATTGAAATCACCTATATATTGGCAAGGGTGGAAGGCTAAGCCTTTTGCTTGGTGATTTGTTCCACTCATGCCGTTAGGATCCGTATAAGCCGGTTTTATGTTCCTTGATTATGCGTTCCTAACACGGTTGGGGTGTATGGGACCCCCTCGATAAACCGCTAAGTGCTAAGTCTTTTCCAGCAAATCCCAACATTGGTACTATTTGCCTAATAACAAACTAAACATGCATAGGGAGTAATTAACCCTCTTTCTTAATCAACAACCCCGGGCCAGTGCTCCACATGAGTGTTGGTCCGAAACGGGGGTTCTGCGGGGCCGCCTTGGGGCAACCCGAGGTATCTGGTATCCACCCGTAGAATCGCCCATCCGGTCGTGTCCTGAGACCTAGATACGCGCGGCTACGATCAGGGTGTCGACACGCCGGGAGGATTTGCTGGATTAGCCTTACCTTAGCTCGGTATATCTTGAGCACGGGATTCCGAGGATACTCGGGTCTTCCCACTTTGGAGTTGCGACTCCGTGGATCGTGGGCTTGTAATGGGTCAAGTTGGAACACCCCTGCAGGGTTTGAACTTTCGAAAGCCGTGCCCGCGGTTATGTGGCAGATGGGAGCTTGTTAATTCCGGTTGTAGATAACTTGACACAATGATACTAATACACTACCAGCGTGTGTTCCGTGACTGTCAATTTCCGAATAGGGATTCGGGAGTTGAACACGGAGGGGTTATGTTTGAGCTTGTAGCTAGGATCACTTCGTGATCACTTCTCGCCGTTGCCTTCTCTTCTCGCTCTCACTTGCGTAAGTTAGATGCTAGTTGCTGCTGTAGACTTGTTCTTTCTTCAGCCTCTCCCTCACCTAAAGGCTTAAATAGTTCTGTTACCCGGGAACGGGATTGCTGAGTCCTCTGTGGCTCACAGTTACTTCACACACCAGATGCAGGTCCAGCTGTGAGCTATCCGGGTGATGGCACCGAGCTGGATTGGGAGTACGACGAGGAGCGTAGTCGTTACTACGTGCGCTACCCGGACGATCAGTAGTGGAGTCTCTTACTAGGATTCGATCCGCCTGTGGTTTATTTATCTGAGTTTGGTACTTTGACATTTGGCTTTTGCCCTTAGAGGGTTGTAGTGATCTTAATGTATGATGTTTGAGACTTGTACTGTAATTTCTGTGACGTGGCGATTGTAAGCCAACTATTTTCAGTTTACTATCCCTCTTTTACATGAGTTGTGCAAAGATTACCAAACTTGAGATCATTCTAGGATGGACTTATGCCTTTAAGTCGTGCCTCGACACGTAGGAGGTATAACTCCATCCTGGGCATTACAAGTTGGTATTCAGAGCCTTCTCCGACCTAGGAGCCCCCACTATTTGATCGAACCGTTGACGGTTGAGTCTAGGCACACACTGAAAACTTTTTGAGTCCTATATTATATCGGAGAGTAGGATTTCTTTGCTTCTCATCCCCTTTTCTCTCTGGTGAGGACTCCTGACGTCTACTCTTGTCTCTCCTATCTTCAAAATTTGCACAATTTTTTTTTTAGGAATCCCGCGAGTATTCTGGGATTGTTTCGATGTTCTTGTGACAAGGATATTGTTCTCGATGCCTCCTGTTACCGAGGAGTTGAGCTTCGGGGTATCATTGTAACAAGCATATCGCGGCAGTACTAAGTACTTAAGACGGCCGACATCGAAAATCTCCCCTATACGGCCAGTGGCAAGATAACCCCGACATCACCCAGTACTGGGGAGGTAGTTCGGGAGTATTGCCATAGCTTGTTATAGTGGATGCTTTTCGAAGGTCCGAGGTACACAGTTTCCGAGAAAGACTGGTTATGTGTTGAAGGATGGATACACCTGGATGTAGGTTAGAGTTGATTGCGCGGTGCTTCCCGTGTATCCCCAACACCTGATTGCATAACTGGAATCTTTCGGAAAGCTATAGGTGGGTTTTATCCAGTAGATCGTAGGCATTCTTCCAACGAATGCAGGTTAGTGAGTTCGGGGTTCGACATTGAGTGAAGGAGTTATATGACCGAAGTTACTATCAGGAGTTGCATCTTAAAGGGTCCTTGGCTATGCTGATCCGGGGATTGCAAAACCTTTTCGTAACGCGTTCATATGCTTTCAGCACAAAGATGTTAGAACGAAACTCCTCTCTTGTGTTTGTTCCTGTCCGTACCTTGTTGTTTTTCTTATTTTCATTTTGATCCCTATGTGGTTTCTCGTGAAGACTGATGTTATCAATTAACTGAGAAATTCATTCGTTCCTCTCGTTCGGATGATTTCATTCGTTCTTATTGTTCGAATGATTATTGTGAAGACTTGTTGTAATTCATTCCATTGATTCAGCTTATTCCTTTTGTCAATCAATTGCTGATTCGTGGCCATCTCTTACAGGATGGCTCCGAAAAAGGTTCCGAATGCCAACCCAGAGGTGGAAGAGGTCCCAGAACGTCCTCCTTCCCCTCCTCCTCCGCCTGAGGCTTGGAGAGCAATTATGCAGAGTACTGCTTAGAACACTCAGTTGATGATGCAGATGATGCAGCAAATGCAAGCTATGCAAGCTAATCAAGCTAATCAGGGCGTTCCAATGAACCAAGGCAACTTCTTCCAGTAGCACCATGCTACCCTCAACCAGTTCTTGGCCAACAATCCTAAAGCTTTCAGTTACTGTGTCGACCCTCTTGATGCTGAAGATTGGCTAACCGATATCAAGAAGCATTTTGAGTGCAGTAACGTGAAAGAAGATGACTATGTGAAGTTTGCAGCCTTCCAACTGAAAGATCAAGCAGCTGACTGGTGGCAGCAGTACAAAGACTCAAGGCCGGGTCAAGTGATCTCGTGGGAGAATTTCTGCAAGGATTTCCGCTCGCATCACATTCCTACAAGTGTTATCGAGGGTATGCGTGAGCAATTCCGCAACCTCAAGCAGGGCTCCATGACAGTCTATCAGTATAATGTCAAGTTCCAAAACCTCGCTCGCTATGCAAAGCAAGACATTCCTGATGCAAAGAGTAAAATCTATCAGTTCCGTGGAGGTCTCAAAGATGAACTTCAGCTTGCTCTCACTTTGTTCGAGCCAGACGAATTCGATAAGTTCTATAACATGGCTTTGAAACAAGAAGCAGCTCAGCTTAAGATGGAGGCTTCTAAGAAGAGAATCCGAGATGCTGTTCACTCTACCTCATCGTCTCAGTTGGCCGCGAAACAACAGAAATTCTGGCTTCCTCCTCCTCCAGTGATTCGAGCTCCATACAACAACTCCAGCAACTTCAACAACTCCAACAACAAGAACTATAGTGGTCGTGGTTTCTCCCACCCACCCAACCCGAGCAACCAGTCGAAGAAGCAGTTTCAGTCTCAAGGCTCCAAGTCCAGTGGCTCTCATTTCCGTCCTCTCTCTGAAGTGGTGTGCAACAAGTGTGGCCAGAAGGGTCACTATGCCAACAGATGTCCGAATCCGAAGCGTCTTCCTCCTCCACCACCTGTGAGTTCAGCTATTGTCAGGCATGATCCAAAGGCTGCCAGGGTTAATCTAATGAATGCAGCACAAGCGGAGGCTTCTTCTGATGTCATTTTGGGTAACCTTCCAGTTAACTCTTTTCCAGCTAAAGTGTTATTTGATTCGGGTGCTTCACATTCTTTCATGTCATGCCCGTTTGCATCCAAGCATAGTGTGACCACAGCAGCTTTACCGAAGCAGTTGGCAGTTTCTTCTCCGGGAAAGCAGATGCATTCCAGTTTATATGCTCCGGATGTTTCCATTCGCATGGGTGATTATCGATTTTTGGCTTCTCCGGTGATTCTTGGTCATTCTGATATTGACCTCATTCTCGGAATGGATTGGCTTTCTCAGCACGATGCTCACATTGATTGTGCTCAAAAGGAAGTCAAGTTGACTCATTCTGATGAAGATGTGATTATCTTCGCCTCCAGGGATAATACTATTCGGCTTTTCTCTCTTAATGATAAGGGTGAAATTAATGCCATAGAGCAAATTCCAGTGGTGAATGAATATCAAGACGTCTTTCCAGAAGATCTTCCAGGCATGCCTCCACACCGTCAGGTCGAGTTTGTCATTGAACTCGAGCCGGGCACCGAACCTGCTTGCCGGCGTCCATACAAGCTCTCTCCGGATGAATTGAAGGAATTGAAGAAGCAGCTTGATAAGCAGGAGAGTATGGGTCTCATCAGACCGAGTACATCTCCGTGGGGCTGTGGTGTCTTATTTGTCAAGAAGAAAGATGGCACGGAGCGTCTCTGTGTTGACTACCGGCCTTTGAACAAGAAGACGATTAAGAACAAGTATCCGCTCCCCAACATCAACGAACTCTTTGAGCAGCTCAAAGGAGCTAAAGTATTCTCTAAGCTTGACCTCCGAATGGGCTATGATCAAATTCGCATTCGCGAGGAAGACATTCCCAAGACGGCCTTCAGAACGAGCTACGGTTCATATGAGTATACCGTCATGTCCTTCGGTCTCGCCAATGCTCCTCCTACCTTTTCAAGGATGATGCATTACATCTTCAACCCCTATACTGGCGAATTCGTGCTTGTGTATCTGGATGATATTCTGGTGTTTTCCAAGAATGAAGAAGATCACGAAAAGCACTTGCGTCTGGTTCTTGATCGACTCAGAGAGCATAAATTCTATGCCAAGTTCTCAAAGTGCGAGTTTTGGCTCGATAAGGTTTTGTACCTGGGCCACATTATCTCAGCTGACGGTATTGCGGTAAATCCCGAGAAAGTTGAAGCAATTGTCAACTGGGAAGCTCCTCAGAACGTCAAGCAGCTCCGCAGTTTTCTGGGTCTTGCCAGCTATTGCAGAAGGTTTGTGGAGAACTTCTCCAAGATTGCCAAGCCTCTTTCCAACCTCCTTCAGAAGAATGTCAAATACTTTTGGTCTCCCGAGTGTGAAGTGGCTTTCAAAACCCTCAAAGAGAAGCTTGTCTCAGCTCCAGTTCTGACTCCTCCGGATGAAACCAAGCCCTATGAAGTGTTCTGTGACGCTTCTCTTCAAGGCCTTGGTGGTGTGCTTATGCAAGATAAGAAAATTGTGGCATATACTTCTCGGCAGCTCAAGCCCAGTGAGAAGAACTTGTTGGAAATATGCCCTAGAGGCAATAATAAAAGAGTTATTATTATATTTCCTTGTTCATGATAATCGTTTATTATCCATGCTATAATTGTATTGATTGGAAACTCAGATACACGTGTGGATGAATAGACAGACTTTGTGTCCCTAGTGAGCCTCTACAGGACTAGCTCGTTGATCAAAGATGACCGCGGTTTCCAGGTCATAGACATGAGTTGTCATTTGATAACGGGATCACATCATTAGGAGAATGATGTGATGGACGAGACCCAAACGTTAACATAGCTTTTGATCGTGTCAGTTATCGCTATAGTTTTCTGCATGTCAAGTATAAGTTCCTATGACCATGAGATCATGTAACTCACTGACACCGTAGGAGTGCTTTGTGTGTGCCAAACGTCGCAACGTAACTGGGTGACTATAAAGGTACTCTACAGGTATCTCCGAGGGTGTCTGTTGAGTTGACATAGATCGAGATTGGGATTTGTCACTCCGTATGACGGAGAGGTATCTCCGGGCCCACTCGGTAATACGTCATCTCAATGAGCTCAAAGTGACTAAGTAGTTGGTCACGGGATTATGTATTACGGTAACGAGTAAAGAGACTTGCCGGTAACGAGATTGAACTAGGTATAGAGATACCGACGATCGAATCTCGGGCAAGTAACATACCGACGAGACAAAGGGAACTGTATACGGGTTTGCCTGAATCCTTGACATCGTGGTTCATCCGATGAGATCATCGAGAAACATGTAGGAGCCAATATGGGTATCCAGATCCCGCTATTGGTTATTGACCTGGGAGTGTCTCGGTCATGTCTACATGGTTTCCGAACCCGCAGGGTCTACACACTTAACGTTCGGTGACGCTAGGGTTGTTAGTGAGAAGAGTGCATGGTTACCGAAGGTTGTTCGGAGTCCCGGATGAGATCCCGGACATGACGAGGGTCTCCGGAATGGTCCGGAGACGAAGATTGATATATAGGATGAAAGGTTTCGGAGTACCGGAAGTGTTCCGGGGAGCATCGGGAAATCGGCGGAGTACCGGGAAGGTTTTCGGGGGGTCCGGAAGGTGTTCTGGGCCTATTGGGCCACAAGGGGGGACACCACAGCCCTCAAGGGGCTGTGCGCCCCCCCTGGGCCCTCTCCCCATGCGGCTAAGGGGGTGGGACCCCCTAGGGCTGGCCGCACCCCTTGGGACTTGGGGGGGCAAGGCACCTAGGGGGGAAACCCTAGGGCCTGGGCGCCTCCCCCTGCCCTGGCCGCCGCCCCCCTCCCCTTGCCCTGGCCGCCGGCCCCTAGGGGGAAACCCTAGGGCGCCCTAGCCTCTCCACCCCCCCTATATATAGTGGGGCAAAGGGAGGGCAGCCAACACAGTTCGTGCCTCGGTGCTGCCCTCCCTCTCCCGTCATATCTTCTTCTCTCGCGCTGCTTAGGCGAAGCCCTGCTGGAGTTCTTCTCCACCATCACCACCACGCCGTCGTGCTGCCGGTTCTCCATCAACCTCTCCTCCACCCCTTGCTGGATCAAGAAGAAGGAGACGTCCCCGAGCCGTACGTGTGAAGAACGCGGAGGCACCGTTGCTTCGGTGCTAGGTCTTCGGCGATCTGAATCGCGACGAGTACGACTCCATCATCCGCGTTCATAACGCTTCCGCTTAGCGATCTACAAGGGTACGTAGATCACACTCCTTCCTCGTAGTTGCATCTACTAGATTGATCTTGGTGAACGGTAGGAAAATTTTTTGTTTCCCATGCAACGTTCCCCAACAGTGGCATCATGAGCTAGGATCTTGCGTAGATGTTTTCTCGAGTAGAACACAAAGAAGTTTGTGGCGTTGATGTTTAAATTGCTGCCCTCCTTAGTCTTTCTTGATTCAGCGGTATTATAGGATGAAGCGGCCCGGACCAACTTTACATGTCCACGTACATGAGACCGGTTCCATCGACAGACATGTGACTTTTGTTGCATAAGATGGCTGGCGGGTGTCTGTCTCTCCTATCTTAGTTGAATCGGAATAGAACAAGGCGGTCCTTGTAGAAGGTTAAATAGCAACTTGAATATCACCGTTGTGGTTTTGCGTAGGTAAGAAGCGTTCTTGCTAGATACCCATAGCAGCCACGTAAAACATGCAACAACAAATTAGAGGACGTCTAACTTGTTTTTGCAGGGTATGTATGTGATATGATATGGCCAATGACATGATGAGATATATTTTGATGTATGAGATGATCATGTTGTAATAGTTAATATCGACTTGCATGTCGATGCATACGGCAACCGGCAGGAGCCATACGTTCGCATACAACGGGTGCAAGCCAGTTTTGCACATGCAGAACACTCGGGTTAGACTTGACGAGCCTAGCATGTACAGACATGGCCTCGGAACACGGAGGACCGAAAGGTCGAGCATGAGTCATATAGTAGATATGATCAACATGTTGATGTTCACCATTGACACCACCTCATCTCACGTGATGATCGGACTTGGGTTGGTGAATTTGGATCATGTCACGCTCGAATGACCGGAGGGATGTCAATTTGAGTGGGAGTTATAATTAATTTGATTAGGTAATAACTCACTTATCATGAACAATAGTCTAAAATGTCTTTGCAAATTTTTGGTTGTAGATGGCTCGCGCAGTAGCTCCCCTGAATTTTAATGCGTTCCTAGAGAAAGCTAAACTGAAAGATGACGGGAGCAACTTTGTGGACTGGCTCCGCAATCTGAGGATCATCCTCACAGCTGCCCAAAAGGTTTATGTCCTAAATGCACCGCTAGGTGAACCCCCCGCTCCTGGAGCCTCTGCGGACGTTATGAACGTTTGGCAGACGCGTTCGGATGACTATTCGATAGTGCAATGTGCCATGTTGTACGGCTTGGAAGGAGGACTTCAAAGGCGTTTTGAACGTCATGGTGCATATGAGATGTACACGGAGTTGAAGTTCATCTTTGAGAAGAATGCTAAGATCGAGAGGTATGAGACCACCGATAAATTCTTCGCTTGCAAGATGGAGGAGAATTCGTCTGTCAGTGAGCACTTACTGAAGATGTCTGGGTACTATACCCGCATAGCTGATCTGGGACTTGTGTTCCCGGATGAGGCTATCATTGACAGAATTCTCCAGTCACTCCCTCCAAGCTACAAGAGCTTCGTCCAGCAGTACAACATGCAAGGGATGAATAAAACCATCGCCGAGCTGTTCTCAATGCTGAAAGTCGCTGAGGCAGACATCCAGAAGGAGTATCAAGTGTTGATGGTCAATAAGACCACCAGTTTCAAGAAGAATGGCAAGGGCAAGAAGGGTAACTCTAAGAAGGGTGGCAAAGCAGTTGCTAATCCAGTGAAGAAACCCAAGGCTGGGCCCAAGCCAGAGACTGAGTGTTTCTATTGCAAGGGGAATGGCCACTGGAAGCGGAACTGCCCCAAGTATCTGGCGGACAAGAAGGGGGCCAACAACAACAAAGGTATATGTGATATACATGTTATTGATGTGTACCTTACCAACTCTCGTTGTAGTGCCTGGGTATTTGATACCGGTTCGGTTGCTCACATTTGCAACTCTAAACAGGAACTGCGGAATAAACGGAGGCTGGCGAAGGACGAAGTGACGATGCGCGTGGGAAATGGTTCCAAGGTTGATGTGATCACCGTCGGCACACTCGCTCTTCGATTACCATCGGGATTAGTTATGAACCTGAATAATTGTTATTTAGTGCCTGCGTTAAGCATGAACATTATATCTGGATCTTGTTTATTGCGAGACGGTTACTCATTTAAGTCAGAGAATAATGGTTGTTCTATTTATATGAGTAATATCTTTTATGGTCATGCACCCGAAGTTAGGGGTTTATTCTTATTGAATCTCGATAGTGATGATACACATGTTCATAACATTGATGCCAAAAGATGTAGAGTAGATAATGATAATACCACTTTCTTGTGGCACTGCCGTCTGGGTCATATCGGCGTAAAACGCATGAGGAAGCTCCATGCTGATGGACTTTTGGAGTCTCTTGATTTTGAATCACTTGACACGTGCGAGCCGTGCCTCATGGGCAAGATGACAAGGACCCCGTTTTCAGGGACAATGGAACGGGCAAGTGACTTATTGGAAATCATACATACTGATGTGTGCGGTCCGATAAGTGTAACGGCGCGCGGTGGATATCGTTATTTCCTCACCTTCACTGACGACTTAAGTAGATATGGGTATATTTACTTAATGAAGCATAAGTCTGAAACTTTTGAAAAGTTCAAGCAATTTCAGAGTGAAGTTGAAAATCATCGTAACAAGAAGATCAAGTTCCTACGATCTGATCGAGGGGGAGAATATCTGAGTTATGAGTTTGGTGATCACTTGAGAAAATGTGGAATTGTTTCACAGTTGACGCCACCTGGAACACCACAGCGTAATGGTGTGTCCGAACGTCGTAATCGAACCCTATTAGATATGGTACGTTCTATGATGTCTCTTGCCGATTTGCCACTATCGTTTTGGGGATATGCGTTAGAGACAGCTGCATTCACTTTAAATAGGGCTCCATCTAAGTCCGTTGAGACAACACCGTATGAACTATGGTTTAGTAAGAAACCGAAGTTGTCTTTTCTCAAGGTTTGGGGTTGCGATGCTTATGTCAAAAGGCTTCAGCCAGAAAAGCTCGAACCCAAAGCGGACAAATGTGTCTTCATAGGATACCCAAAAGAAACAGTTGGGTACACCTTCTATCTCAGATCCGAGGGCAAAGTGTTTGTTGCTAAGAACGGATCCTTTCTCGAGAAAGAGTTTCTCTCGAAAGAATTGAGTGGGAGGAAGGTAGAACTTGATGAGGTTATTGAATCTCTGCTTCAACCAGAAAGTAGCGCAGCACAGAAAGATGTTTTTGTGGAGCCTGCAGAGGTTGAAGAGGAAGCCAATGATTATGATCAAGAAGCTTCTGATCAAGTCACTACTGAACCTCGTAGGTCGACAAGGGTACGCACTGCACCTGAGTGGTATGGTAACCCTGTCTTGGAGGTCATGTTGTTAGACAACGGTGAACCTACGAGCTATGGAGAAGCGATGGTGGGCCCAGATTCCGACAAATGGTTAGAGGCCATGAAATCCGAGATGGGATCCATGTATGAAAACAAAGTATGGACTTTGGAAGTATTACCTGAAGGGCGGAAGGCCATTCAGAACAAATGGATTTTTAAGAGGAAGACGGACGCTGACGGTAATGTCACCGTGTATAAAGCTCGACTTGTGGCAAAGGGTTTTTCACAAGTTCAAGGGATTGACTACGATGAGACTTTCTCACCCGTAGCGATGCTTAAATCCGTCCGAATCATGTTAGCAATAGCTGCATATTTCGATTATGAAATTTGGCAGATGGATGTCAAAACAGCGTTCCTTAACAGTTTTCTTAAGGAAGAGTTGTATATGATGCAACCAGAAGGTTTTGTCGTTCCAGAGAATGCTGACAAAGTATGCAAGCTCCAGCGTTCCATTTATGGGCTGGTGCAAGCATCTCGGAGTTGGAATCTTCGCTTTGATGAGGTGATCAAAGCGTTTGGGTTTATACAAGTTTACAATGAAGCTTGTATTTACAAGAAAGTGAGTGGGAGCTCTATAGCGTTTCTAATATTATATGTGGATGACATATTGCTGATTGGAAACAATATAGAATTTTTGGATAGCGTGAAGGGGTATTTGAACAAGAGTTTTTCGATGAAAGATCTCGGTGAAGCTGCTTTCATATTGGGCATCAAGATCTATAGAGATAGATCAAGACGCTTGATAGGACTTTCACAAAGCACATACCTTGATAAAGTTTTGAAGAAGTTCAAAATGGATCAATCCAAGAAGGGGTTCTTGCCGGTGTTGCAAGGTACGAAGTTGAGTAAGACTCAATGCCCAGTGACTGCGGATGACAGAGAAAAGATGAGTGTCGTCCCCTATGCTTCAGCCATAGGCTCTATCATGTATGCAATGCTGTGCACAAGACCAGATGTCAGCCTTGCCATAAGTATGGCCGGAAGGTTTCAAAGTAATCCTGGTATGGATCACTGGACAGCGGTCAAGAATATCCTAAAGTACCTGAAAAGGACTAAGGATATGTTTCTCGTTTATGGAGGTGATCAAGAGCTCGTCGTAAAGGGTTACGTCGATGCAAGCTTTGACACTGATCCGGATGACTCTAAGTCTCATACCGGATACGTATATATTCTCAACGGGGGAGCGGTAAGCTGGTGCAGTTCCAAGCAGAGCGTGGTAGCTGATTCTACATGTGAAGCGGAGTATATAGCTGCCTCGGAGGCGGCGAAGGAAGGTGTCTGGATGAAGGAGTTCATGACAGATCTTGGAGTTGTGCCTAGTGCACTGAACCCAATGACTCTGTTCTGTGACAACACTGGTGCCATTGCTCTAGCCAAGGAACCAAGGTTTCACAAGAGGACCAGACACATAAAGCGACGTTTCAATTCCATCCGCGATTCGGTCAAGGAGGAGGACATAAACATTTGCAAAGTACACACGGATTTGAATGTTGCAGATCCGTTGACTAAGCCTCTTCCACGGGCTAAGCATGATCAACACCAAGACTCTATGGGTGTTAGATTCATTACCTTGTAATGCTAGATTATTGACTCTAGTGCAAGTGGGAGACTGTTGGAAATATGCCCTAGAGGCAATAATAAAAGAGTTATTATTATATTTCCTTGTTCATGATAATCGTTTATTATCCATACTATAATTGTATTGATTGGAAACTCAGATACACGTGTGGATGAATAGACAGACTTTGTGTCCCTAGTGAGCCTCTACAGGACTAGCTCGTTGATCAAAGATGACCGCGGTTTCCAGGTCATAGACATGAGTTGTCATTTGATAACGGGATCACATCATTAGGAGAATGATGTGATGGACGAGACCCAAACGTTAACATAGCTTTTGATCGTGTCAGTTATCGCTATAGTTTTCTGCATGTCAAGTATAAGTTCCTATGACCATGAGATCATGTAACTCACTGACACCGTAGGAATGCTTTGTGTGTGCCAAACGTCGCAACGTAACTGGGTGACTATAAAGGTACTCTACAGGTATCTCCGAGGGTGTCTGTTGAGTTGACATAGATCGAGACTGGGATTTGTCACTCCGTATGACGGAGAGGTATCTCCGGGCCCACTCGGTAATACGTCATCTCAATGAGCTCAAAGTGACTAAGTAGTTGGTCACGGGATTATGTATTGCGGTAACGAGTAAAGAGACTTGCCGGTAACGAGATTGAACTAGGTATAGAGATACCGACGATCGAATCTCGGGCAAGTAACATACCGACGAGACAAAGGGAACTGTATACGGGATTGCCTGAATCCTTGACATCGTGGTTCATCCGATGAGATCATCGAGAAACATGTAGGAACCAATATGGGTATCCAGATCCCGCTATTGGTTATTGACCTGGGAGTGTCTCGGTCATGTCTACATGGTTTCCGAACCCGCAGGGTCTACACACTTAACGTTCGGTGACGCTAGGGTTGTTAGTGAGAAAAGTGTATGGTTACCGAAGGTTGTTCGGAGTCCCGGATGAGATCCCGGACAAGACGAGGGTCTCCGGAATGGTCCGGAGATGAAGATTGATATATAGGATGAAAGGTTTCGGAGTACCGGAAGTGTTCCGGGGAGCATCGGGAAATCGGCGGAGTACCGGAAGGGTTTTCGGGGGGTCCGGAAGTGGTTCTGGGCCTAGTGGGCCACAAAGGGGAACACCACAGCCCTCAAGGGGCTGTGCGCCCCCCCTGGGCCCTCTCCTCATGCGGCTAAGGGGGTGGGACCCCCTAGGGCTGGCCGCACCCCTTGGCCTTGGGGGGCAAGGCACCTAGGGGGGGAAACCCTAGGGCCTGGCCGCCCCCTGCCCTGGCCGCCGCCCCCTCCCCTTGCCCTGGCCGCCGGCCCCTAGGGGGGAAACCCTAGGGCGCCCTCACATCTCCACCCCCCCTATATATAGTGGGGCAAAGGGAGGGCAGCCAACACAGTTTGTGCCTCGGTGCTGCCCTCCCTCTCCCGTTACATCTTCTTCTCCCGCGGTGCTTAGGCGAAGCCCTGCTGGAGTTCTTCTCCACCATCACCACCACGCCGTCGTGCTGCCGGTTCTCCATCAACCTCTCCTCCACCCCTTGCTGGATCAAGAAGGAGGAGACGTCCCCGAGCCGTACGTGTGAAGAACGCGGAGGCACCGTTGCTTCGGTGCTAGGTCTTCGGCGATCTGAATCGCGACGAGTACGACTCCATCATCCGCGTTCATAACGCTTCCGCTTAGCGATCTACAAGGGTACGTAGATCACACTCCCCCCTCGTAGTTGCATCTACTAGATTGATCTTGGTGAACGGTAGGAAAATTTTTGTTTCCCATGCAACGTTCCCCAACAGAACTATCCCACACATGATCTCGAGCTAGCAGCTGTGGTACATGCTCTGATTACGTGGAGACATCTGTTGTTGGGCAGAAAGGTCGACATCTTCACTGATCACAAGAGCTTGAAGTACATCTTCACACAGCCGCATCTGAACCTCCGCCAGACTCGTTGGGTCGAGATGATCCAAGAGTACAACCCCAGCATTGAGTACACTCCAGGCAAGGCGAATGTGATTGCAGATGCTTTGAGCAGAAAGGCATATTGCAACAGCCTTCTTATCAAGCCACACCAGCCTGAGCTGTGTGAAGCATTCAGGAAGCTCAACCTCCAAGTTGTTCCGCAGGGTTTTCTTGCAAATCTCCAAATTGCTCCAACCTTGGAAGATCAAGTCCGTGAGGCCCAGCTCAGTGATACCATGGTGAAGAAGGTGAAACATGGGATTGCAAAGGGCACTCCAAAATACAAGTGCTTCCGTGTTGATGAGAGAGATACCTTGTTCTTCAAGGACAGACTCGTTGTTCCCAAAGGTGATCTCAGGAAGCTCATAATGGAAGAAGCTCATGACTCTCTCCTTTCCATTCATCCTGGCAGTTCCAAGATGTACCAAGACCTCAAGCAATCTTACTGGTGGACACGCATGAAAAGGGAAATTGCCCAATTCGTGAATGAATGTGATGTATGCAGAAGAGTGAAAGCAGAACATCAACGTCCAGCCGGTCTTCTCCAACCTCTTCCTATTCCTGAGTGGAAGTTCGACCACATTGAAATGGACTTCGTCACTGGCTTTCCTAAATCCAAGCGAGGCAATGATGCTATCTTTGTGGTGATTGACAAGCTTACCAAAGTCGCTCACTTTCTTCCAGTCAAAGAATCAATCAATGCAGCTCAACTTGCAGAGCTGTACACTTCCAGAATTGTCTCCCTACATGGCATTCCTCAAGTGATATCCTCAGACCGTGGCAGCTTGTTCACATCAAGGTTCTGGGACTCCTTTCAGTCCGCCATGGGCACGAAGATCAGGTTCAGCACTGCCTTTCACCCTCAGACTAGTGGTCAAGTCGAGCGTGTGAATCAGATCCTAGAAGATATGCTCAGAGCCTGTGTCATCTCCTTCGGCATGAAATGGGAGGACTGTCTTCCATTTGCCGAGTTCTCTTACAACAACAGCTTTCAAGCAAGTGCAGGCAAAGCACCGTTTGAAATTCTCTATGGCAAAAAGTGCCGTACCCCTCTCAACTGGTCTGAAACAGGTGAACGCCAACTTCTTGGCAATGATTTGATCTCTGAAGCCGAAGAAATGTGCAAAGTCATACGTGAGAATCTCAAGGCCGCTCAGTCGCGTCAGAAGAGCTACTATGACGGAAAGCATCGTGATTTGGCTTTCGACATCGGTGATTATGTCTATCTCCGAGTTTCTCCGATGAAAGGAACCCAAAGGTTCGGTATCAAAGGAAAACTTGCTCCTAGATACGTCGGGCCTTTCAGGATTCTTGGCAAAAGAGGCGATCTAGCCTATCAGCTCGAGCTCCCTTCCAACTTTGCAAATGTTCATGATGTCTTCCATGTGTCTCAGCTTCGCAAATGCTTCAAGGCACCTGAGCGCATGATTCCGTTTGAGGAGATTGATCTTCAGCAAGACCTTTCCTACCGAGAGCATCCAGTTGCAATTCTCGAAGAAACCGAACGCAAGACTCACAACAAGTCCATCAAGTTTCTGAAAGTCAAGTGGTCACATCACACCGACCGAGAAGCTACCTGGGAACGAGAAGATCATCTTCGTTCTGAGTACCCTTCCTTTTTCCAGTCCTAGATCTCGGGACGAGATCTTTTTGTAGTAGAGGAGAGTTTGTAATGCCCCGGATGTAATACTTTCCCTTTTGGGTATATAATATATCTCCGGCTTCATCTATTTCCTTTTCGGGTTCTTTGTCTTTCGGGCTTTCGTCGTTTTGTTGTGTGAGTGTGTGGCATTCATTCATATCATGTAGACATGTGCATTGCATTGCATTTGTGTTGTGGGTTGCATCCGGTTCCGTGTGTTTCTTCCCGTTGTCCGTTTCGCGTTCCGGAGCTCCCTCACGTGTCCGTGACGTCCCGTAGGCCTACTTTGTTGTTCGGGCGTTTTTTTCGTTACCGGTGTGCCGCGAGGTTGTTGTGTGTGTGTTGTTGTTTTGTTGTGTGCAACCCGCCTCTCAAATCTCGTCTCGTTTGGACTCCGTTGACTTTTCCATCCGTTGTCCGTGTGGGTCCGAAGTGCCTTCGCTTCGTGTCCCGGAAATACCCCTACTGCTTTCTTTTATCTCTGTCTAGGCCTTTTAAATCTACCCCCGCGATCGGATCCGTCGGATCGCGATCGGAGGGCTCCAAACGCCCCTAAATCCCCTCCTAACCCTAAATAACTGCTTCATATAGACCACCCTAGTCTATTTGGGCATCCCCTTCTTCTTCCCCTTCTCCACCTTTTTTTTTTTCTTTCCTTTTCTCAGATCCAATCCACTATTCTTCTGGATCCCGAGGGGATCCCTGGGATCGAGCGCCAGGGTCATCGCAGCGACCGAGGGACCGGTTCCCCGGCCGACAGCTCGCCTCGATCGAAGCTGCGCTTCGCACCGCCAGGTCAACGCGCGGCTCGCAGCGACCAGATCGATCGATCCATCTCCAGCGCTCTCTACCCGTCAATCCAGTCGACCGCAGCCTCTCCAGTAGATCGCCAGGGCCCGGGGGGGGACCAGTTCCCCGTCACCTGGAGGCTTCGTCAGCGCCGCCTGGGCCGAGCGGGAGGCCCAGTCGACGCAGCCACCGCTCGCCTCCCTCCGTTTCCACTTCGCCGCCCCGCCTCCAGCGAGGGCCGTACGCCGCGCCTCAGCTGGGCCAGCCTCGAGCCGGCCCGACCGCCTCGAGCCATCCTTCGCCGGGCTCACCTCCTTCCGGCCCGCACCGCGCCGCTCCACCGAGCCGCACCGGGCCTCCGCCAGGCGCCTGGGCCGCGCCAGCCAGCCGCGCGCTCGCCAGGCCGCGCGCCGCCGGCCCACCGCCCCTTCGCCAGATCCGCTGCCCAGCGGGCCGAGCCGCCGCTCCAGATCCGGCCGGCCCGGTACTGTTCATCCGGATCTAGATCTGGATCCAGAGGTTGACCTAATTCCTTCTAAGTCCCTGTTTTTCCTGATCTGAGATGCTAACTTTGACCTGCTGTAACTTGGTGCCTGTTGCTCCGTTTTGCGCGTGTGATATGTCCAGATGTTCGTGGAGATGTCCTCTACGTTTTACCTGTTGTTGTCATGCATGTTAGATGTCATCTTGACACATGTTTTGCTGTTGCAAGAGTGCATCATGATATAAACTGCTGTTATGTGTTATTTTCATGCCACCTTTGCCATGTGATAACTTTTAGCTCGTTTGTCCAAACGATGCAAATGACATGTCCACGTGTTCGTCTTGCCACGAACTACGTGTTGTGTGTGATAGGTTGCATGGTAGATTTATTGTTTCCTTTTTGTCACCGTTGCAAAGTGCCATGTTCACATGTTGTGTTTTCACTTGTTATGAAATGCCATCTTGATGAGCTCGTTGCAATCGTTGTGTTCGCCTCAATGATGCATGCTTGTGTGTTTCGGGATCACCGTCATATGTATTTTGATGAGGTGCTTACCCTTTGCCATGTTTAGTTTCGAGGTGACTTAAACATGCTCTTTTTGATGCTATGATGATGTTGCTGTTTTAGGACTTAGTGAAATTTCACTAAGTCTGAAATCTGTAACGTTCCGATGCCATGTTCGTGTGATGTTCTAGGACAAAGCATGTTAGTTTTGGGGTGGATTTTGATTGTTCCTTGAAGTATATATTGTTGTCTTTCCATCCATGTCCTCACATGTCCATTTGAGTGACTGTAGCATGTTTATCTTTTGCTCCAAACTTTCAATAAAATTCTGCTGCCAGAATTTTATTTCAAAGTTCAATATGTCCAAGATCATTGCTATTGATCCGTGACTCCGTTGGGGGTGCACTTTGGACCTAGTTGCTGTACTATATATCTAGTTTGTGTTCAAGTCCTTTGCCATGCTTTTTGGGTGCTGTAGATTAATTATTTTGAGCTCCAAAGATGCTATGTTGATGTAATTTTCAGTTTTCGCTCAAATCTTGTTTCGGGCATAACTTTTAGCCCGTAACTCCGATTTCAGCGAATCTTATATCAAACTTGGGTGTTTTTCTGTGTAGATTAATAATATCAGGTTGTTATCTTGTTTTGAGCTGTTTTGCTTGAGTGATGTTTTACGTGCTCCATGTGCATCCCTAGTGCATCCATCATGCATTCATGTTTTTCGAGTGCGCATTGCATCGTGTTGATTGGTGCTTGGTGTGTTTGTTGTGTTTAGAGCCGGAAGCTGAGACCGGGAACGAAGTTGAGCACGAGTTTTCCAACGAGGTTGAGCACGAGGACCCTTCTTACGATCCGAACGAATTCTCTTCAGGCAAGATGACCGAACCCCGATAACTTTACTATCTTCGCCTATTGCTAGTAGTCTCGATCTATAGTTTTGCCTCGATGCCCATGTTCTTCTTGTCAGCCTCCTACTTGTAACCAATTGCCATGTTTAACCACCCTACCTATGCAAACCGTTGCTTGGCTAAGTACGCTTCGCTCAGCCCTTCTTATAGCGTTGCTAGTTGCAGGTGAAGTGAAGATGCTTGCTCCATGTTGAAGTTTGGTTGGGTTATATCACACTATCTAATGCTTTAATTGAAATCACCTATATATTGGCAAGGGTGGAAGGCTAAGCCTTTTGCTTGGTGATTTGTTCCACTCATGCCGTTAGGATCCGTATAAGCCGGTTTTATGTTCCTTGATTATGCGTTCCTAACACGGTTGGGGTGTATGGGACCCCCTCGATAAACCGCTAAGTGCTAAGTCTTTTCCAGCAAATCCCAACATTGGTACTATTTGCCTAATAACAAACTAAACATGCATAGGGAGTAATTAACCCTCTTTCTTAATCAACAACCCCGGGCCAGTGCTCCACATGAGTGTTGGTCCGAAACGGGGGTTCTGCGGGGCCGCCTTGGGGCAACCCGAGGTATCTGGTATCCACCCGTAGAATCGCCCATCCGGTCGTGTCCTGAGACCTAGATACGCGCGGCTACGATCAGGGTGTCGACACGCCGGGAGGATTTGCTGGATTAGCCTTACCTTAGCTCGGTATATCTTGAGCACGGGATTCCGAGGATACTCGGGTCTTCCCACTTTGGAGTTGCGACTCCGTGGATCGTGGGCTTGTAATGGGTCAAGTTGGAACACCCCTGCAGGGTTTGAACTTTCGAAAGCCGTGCCCGCGGTTATGTGGCAGATGGGAGCTTGTTAATTCCGGTTGTAGATAACTTGACACAATGATACTAATACACTACCAGCGTGTGTTCCGTGACTGTCAATTTCCGAATAGGGATTCGGGAGTTGAACACGGAGGGGTTATGTTTGAGCTTGTAGCTAGGATCACTTCGTGATCACTTCTCGCCGTTGCCTTCTCTTCTCGCTCTCACTTGCGTAAGTTAGATGCTAGTTGCTGCTGGAGACTTGTTCTTTCTTCAGCCTCTCCCTCACCTAAAGGCTTAAATAGTTCTGTTACCCGGGAACGGGATTGCTGAGTCCTCTGTGGCTCACAGTTACTTCACACACCAGATGCAGGTCCAGCTGTGAGCTATCCGGGTGATGGCACCGAGCTGGATTGGGAGTACGACGAGGAGCGTAGTCGTTACTACGTGCGCTACCCGGACGATCAGTAGTGGAGTCTCTTACTAGGATTCGATCCGCCTGTGGTTTATTTATCTGAGTTTGGTACTTTGACATTTGGCTTTTGCCCTTAGAGGGTTGTAGTGATCTTAATGTATGATGTTTGAGACTTGTACTGTAATTTCTGTGACGTGGCGATTGTAAGCCAACTATTTTCAGTTTACTATCCCTCTTTTACATGAGTTGTGCAAAGATTACCAAACTTGAGATCATTCTAGGATGGACTTATGCCTTTAAGTCGTGCCTCGACACGTAGGAGGTATAACTCCATCCTGAGCATTACATTGTTTGAGAGAGACCATCTTCATCCTACGCCTCCCATGGAATGATAAACCTTAGGTCATCCACTTGAGGGAAATTTGCTACTGTCCTACAAACCTCTGCACTTGGAGGCCCAACAACGTCTACAAGAAGAAGTTTGCGTAGTAGACATCAAGCAGCTACCAGTTAATGATTACCTCAACAATGGTTCTTAGTTCTCCACAAGATGACTTATGTCCCATAATATTTGGTAGACCTTTCTTGAACACTGTCAATGATAAAATAGATTATGAGAAGGAAACCGTTAGCGTTAGTTTTTGTGATGTGTCTCATGAGTTTAATTTCTCTAAGTTTCATTGGCAACCTCATAATAATCAATTCCCTAGCAAAGATGAAATAGTTGGTCTTGATTCTATTGCTATTCCACCTATCGATCCATTAGAACAATACTTGCTAGACCATGAAAATGATATGCATGAAAGTGAAAGGAATGAAATAGATAAGATATTCTTTGAGCAACAACCTATTCTCAAGCACAACTTGTTTGTTGAAACTCTAGGAGGTCCTCCTCCACCTAAAGGTGATCCCGTGTTTGAATTAAAGCAATTACCTGACACTTTGAAATATGCTTATCTTGATGAAAAGAAGATACATCCTATTATTACCAGTGCTAACCTTACAAAGCATGAAGAAAAGAGATTGTTAAAAACTCTAAGGAAGCACCATGCTACTATGGGATATACTCTTGATGACCTTAAGGGCATTAGTCCCACTCTCTGTCAGCACACATTCAATACGGAACCAAATGTTAAACCTGTTGTTGATCATCAACGAAGATTAAATCCCAAAATGAAAGAAGTGGTAAGAAATGCAATATTAAAGCTTCTGGAAGGATGTATAAATTTATCCTATAGCTGATAGTAGATGGGTAAGTCCCGTTCATTGTGTTCCTAAGAAAGGAGGTATTATTGTTGTTCCTAAAGATAAAAATGAACTTATCCCACAAAGAATTGTGACTGGCTATAGGATGGTAATTGATTTTAGGAAATTAAATAAAGCAAATAGGAAAGATCATTATCCTTTGCCTTTTATTGACCAAATGGAAGAAAGATTGTCAAAGCACACACACTTTTGCTTTCTCGAAGGATATTCTGGTTTCTCTCAAATACCTATTTCACAACCCGATCAAGAGAAAACCACATTTATTACTTGCCATTTTTGAACGTATGCTTATAGACGTATGCCTTTTGGTTTATGTAATGCACCTGCTACCTTTCAAAGATGTATGACTGCTATATTCTCTGACTTTTGTGAAAAGATTGTTGAGGTTTTCATGGATGATTTTTCCGTTTACGGAACTTCTTTTCATGATTCACTACAAAAAAATCACCTCCGTGATGATACGTGTTTGTCATAGTAGGTCACGTTTTCTGTCATGCATGTACATCCATGACGATTATATGACAGAATGAAGATAGTGATACATGTGATGTCGTAGAAGTGTTCCATGACAATACCAAAATTATCATCACGAAAGTGTCCACTTCAGTGACGATAAATGCCGCGTCATGGAAGTGCTTTCGTCAAGGGTAACCGACACGTGGCATCCACCATAATGGGTCGCCGTTAAGCTGTCGGGTCCGGTTTTGGATCAGATAACCCGCTAACAGCCAGGACCAATGGGGATTTTGCATGTGTAAAATTCTCATTGGCCGAAAGAACCACGTGTTAGCTCCTCGTGCGGACAGATGTCAACCGTCCAATGGATAGGAGGCTCCTATGATACGCCGGCACATGGCATGACCCAACAGTGGCCCATTCAGGTCAAAAGGCTGGCCCGTTTGACTTGGCCAAATGTTAACGGGCCGGTCCGTCAAAAGCCTGTTAATGCCCTGTTTGCATATAGCCCATTCAGGCCCGAGAACTAAAGGCCCATTATGGCATTTCCGAATTCGGCCCTCTATCTTCATCTGGGCTGTCCAATATGATTCCAGCCTGTTGTAACTTCGGGCCCATGTACGGCCCATGACATCTTTCTGCCCATATGTGGCCCTTTGTAACTCTTGGCCCATTAACGACCAGTGGTGAAACTGGCCCATAATGAACATTATACCGCTTTCTACCCATTAACGGCCCATTACTCAATTGGTCCGTTCCCAGCCCGTGTTATCATTCAGCCTTTTAAGGGCCCACTTATTCCTGAGCTGATTTGCAGCATTCGATTACTTACGGTACGTTACTGGCCTTTTCCGCTTGTGGGCCAAATTCAGCCCATGGTTAAAGTCGGCTTGTTTGTGGCCCGTTAATCCATTGGGCCATTTCCATAGCGTCATCAAATACGGCCCATGAACGACCCGTTATGCCTGTCGATAGAATTAAGGTAGTTATACTTGTCAGCCTCTTAACGACCCGTTATGGTCGGCCCATGAACGGACGACTCCCACTCTAGCCCGTTTATGACCCATAATGCGGTCCGTTATTGGCCCATGTTTGGCCAAACGATCATACGGCCCATAGAAGGCCCCTAGGAGGCCCATGGACACTACAGCAGATAGAAGGAGCATGGTGACAATGGTCCGTATGTTGCCCATGGGTTATTGTGGCCTACTTTTTAAAAATAGGTTATTGCAACCACTAGCAAACCATGGAAAAAGAACTGCACTGACTACAAGCAAACAAATAAACAAGACAACAAGGAAATAAATAAGCAAGCAACATGCATTAGGCTGTTACGGCTATTACACATATTACAACCAGTGGGCATCAAAGTTCGCCACCAATGCAAATATGGGGAACAAACCAGCATATTACATACACTAGTTGTCAAAGTGGCGACCGGTGCAAATAGACGACGCAACAAAACAAGTTTAGAACTGAAACCACTTCACAAGAGCTCAAGAAACAATATCCTGGGTATCCACCATGCTGGCAAGACGCTTAGCAAGCTTATTAGCTTTCTCTTGTTTGACGCTTAAATCCTCCAGCGCTTGTTGCTGCACCAGAAAGTATGCATCTGAATTCTGCAAGGACTTCCTCAATCCTTCGGCTTCCTGTTGCAACACATCAGATCGATGTCTTTCACCTTGAAGTTGAGACTCCAGAAGCAGAACTGATTCAGGCAGCGAGTTCGAAGAGCTTGTGCCAGCAGTAGTGGCCAGTAACTCGAACACTACATCAAGACAGGACTTTGGGGTTGTCTCGCTGTCTTCAAGATAGTTTTTATCTGCTTTCTTTGAGACCAACATGCATGTCTCACTATCTTAAACCTTATCTGCATTACTTCATTTACCATTGCATAACGGGGTACGCTTCTCCAATATTTTGTCCACACTCTAAAAGAGAAACAAACAGACACGTCACAAGTTTACCATGTTGTATATGAAACACATACTATCGTAGGATGCTGCTAACGCGACACTACGATCAGAGACCCTTTGATGAAACTGTGTGCTATGCCATAATAGCAAACAGGGGTGTAAAAAAACCATAAAAAAGGTGCAAAATGTTTGCGATGGAGGATGCATCAAACACAGTTCAAATTTTAGTTGCGTGTGCGATGTAGGGCATATGGTTCAGTTGAATTAACTGTTTGCGATGAGGAGGAACAAAAGAAACGGGCAACAAGATCAAGATGTGTGCGATATACAACATAAGGTTCTCTCGGATGAACTATTTGTGATTAGACCACACTAAATAAACAGTCAGCCAGATCAAGGTGTGTGCGATATACGGCATGATGTTCGCTCGGATGAACTGTTTGCGTTGAGATATGAGAACAGAAACAGTTGACCTTAACGAGATGTATGTGATACGCGGCAAACAGGTCTGAAATCGGAAACGTGTACGAAGACCTATAACAACACAGCCGATCACTGCTAACAAGCCGTGTGTGTTGCGAGCAAACGATTGCTGGTATACAATTGTGAGTGATTGATGAAAACATCACCGACGGGTTCCATTGTTTAGTCCGTGTGCGATGTGATTTTCTTTATCTGCACAACATCTACGCTCTGTCTACAGAGCATCAACATTATATACTTAAAAAGACAGCATTGCATAACCAAATTAAGCATATAATTATACAAGTGACTACACACATAACATTTCCACACACCAAAGTAAGCAAGAAATGATGATCTAATCATCTAATTATTGTTGCGATGACGCTTGCCATTCCTCTGCTTACGGCTAGATCCCTGGCCGTTTTGGGGAAGGATGCACTTCCTCATGTCAACGATCCGCCTATACATGTCGTAGCTCGTGTACGCCTCCTTGGCTGCGTACACGACGTGAGCTTCGTCAAGTTTCTCCATCCAGGCCGAGTTCCAGGCACGCTTGTCCTTGTTGCAGGAATCCTTCATGTCTCTGTAGTAGGGGTCGATGATGACCTCGGCGAGGTGAACCAGTGAGTCCTTCTCATACTCCTTGCTGCCCCAGATCTTGTATTGGCCCTGGATGTTGACAAGATTCTGGCAGGCGATGCTCGAATTCTCGAGCGCCTTTACATCGTTGGTGATGTCTACCATAGCGAACATGTAGTGGGGGCTGTTGACAAACCTAGCTAAACGCTCGCAAGGCCTTGTGGCCAAGCAGTAGTGGTAGACGAGGACGTGGTGGCGCACACACATCTAGGCGACGACAACCTTGGGACGAGACCACACATGAGTGCGGGTGTATTCGAGGTCGAACCCGACCACCTTGTATTTCTCCTCAGTAAGCAACAACTCCATGATGTGGATGGAGTGCTCCACCCAGACCGGGTCGTTGGTGTACACCACCGAGAGGTCCATGAACCTTCTGTGGGTGTCCACCACGGCACGCATGGTGAACTGCTGCTCATTGTCGGCAGCCGCTCGGAGCGCCATTGGAGCCGCGCAGGATACCCTCTAAGCTTTTCTCGTGGTGGGTGTGCTTCTTGCAATGGTGGGGTGCGATCGAAAGGTTGGCCGCTGTAATAAATGGGGGCCAGCCGACCTTTAATCGTCACATCTTGTCACGGCGTTCATAGCGGAGGATTCCAGTGCATGCTTGACAACACGCACCACACGCGTGGGCTCGAAGAGGCGCCAAATGTATCATCGGTGAGGCTGTTCCCGTGCTACCGCGCAGTTTATCACGCAAGGTTCCCGCCCGGCTTGTTTGGCCACGCGTCGGCTAGAAGAGGGACAAATCGTGGGCGTTAATTGGCAAAAAGCTTTGTAAAAATGAAGTGTGTGGAATGACTTCGATCATAAGTTTACCCGTGGGTGATAAGGTCAAAGTTACACAGAAGGGTGATGATGGACACTCGAGTGCGACAATTAATTTTGCGCTCTACGGGGCACACGGTGGAAGATACCAACTGTGTGCAATAATGTCGAAGATCGCAGCCGAGTTAGCTATATAGATCATGTGCTGTGAGATCGACAAGGTAAATGGATTCAAGAATGGTTAATAAAATCTAAGACCATTGCATATTAAGGTCAAAATAGTGCTACCAATATACGAGTCTCCTATGATGCCATTTCAACGATTGTACCACAAAAGCTCGAAATATTACAAGATTCAAATTCCACAGTTATATGGATCAAATTCGAAGATTAAAAGGTACAAACTGATATTAGAAATGAAATTCAGCTCATCAGCTACAAACGCTCGCGCTGATCCGCTGAACATGGGTATCAGAGAGGTTCAAACTAATATTTCCACTTCTTAGTCTGGTTTCGAAACCACAATTTTTTTGCAAAGGGGTCAGCCACTGAGAAGTCATGTATGGTGCTGACACGATGACTTCCGATTACTCTATCATTTGAAGTTCCGAAATGAAATTCAGCATTTTTGGAGCCTATTCCATTCTGCCGCAGGCGCCGGCACTGATCAACGAACCATTAGTTTTTGTGAAATAAATGTAGGGCAAATCTCATTTCCTTCAGCAGCCTTGCTCCGAGAACAAAGAACCTGGCGAATATAATCTCCGGTAAGGTCCCTCGGTAGGAGTTTAAAGTAATTTCTAAGAGACGCAGATTTAGGCATTCGACGTGATTGTTATATTCTATCATATTATCCACCACTGGGCCTAATCTTATCTGCAAAAGAAGAAAACGTGTTAATGCCTACATGCAGTTTTGAACATTACTACAGGCCTATTTGGTTTGCAGGATTTGGAAAATGCACTAACATGCTGTTGGAGAACGTAGTATTTTAAAATTTTCCTACGATCACGCAAGATCTATCTACCAGATACATAGCAACGAGAGGGGAGAGTGTGTCTACGTACCCTCGTAGACCGAAAGCGGAAGCGTTAGAACAACGCGGCTGATGTAGTCGTACGTCTTCACGGCCCGACCGATCAAGCACCGAAACTACGGCACCTCCGAGTTCTAGCACACGTTCAGCTCGATGACGTCCCTCGAACTCCGATCCAGCTGAGTGTCGAGGGAGAGTTCCGTCAGCACGACGGCGTGGTGACAATCTTGATGTTCTACCATCGCAGGGCTTCGCCTAAGCACCGCTATAATATTATCGAGGAGAACTATGGTGGAGGGGGGCACCGCACACGGCTAAGAGATCAAGAGATCAATTGTTGTGTCTAGAGCTGCCCCCTTGCCCCCGTATATAAAGGAGGGAGGGAGAGGCCGGCCCTAGAGGGGGCGCGCCAAGTGTGGGGAGTCCTACTAGGACTCCCAAGTCCTAGTAGGATTCCCCTTTCCTTTCCGGAGTAGGAGAGAAGGAAAGAGGGGGAGAGGGAGAAGGAAAAGGGGGCTGCACCCCTTGTCCAATTCGGACCAAAAGGGGGGCGCGCGCCTCCTTCCTTTTGGCCTCTCTCTTCTATTCCCGTAACTCCCCGGTACTCCAAAAATACCCGAATCACTCGGAACCTTTCCGATGTCCAAATATAGTCGTCCAATATATCGATTTTAACGTCTCGACCATTTCGAGACTCCTTGTCATGTCCCCGATCTCATCCGGGACTCTGAACTCCTTCGGTACATCAAAACTCATAAACTCATAATAAAACTGTCATCGAAACCATAAGCGTGCGGACCCTACGGGTTCGAGAATTATGTAGACATGACCGAGACACATCTCTGGTCAATAACCAATAGCGGAACCTGGATGCTCATATTGGCTCCCACATATTCTACGAATATCTTTATCGGTCAAACCGCATAACAACATATGTTGTTCCCTTTGTCATCGGTATGTTACTTGCCCGAGATTCGATCGTCGGTATCTCAATACCTAGTTGAATCTCGTTACCGGAAGTCTCTTTACTCGTTCTGTAATACATCATCCCGCAACTAACTCATTAGCTGCAATGCTTGCAAGGCTTATAGTGATGTGTATTATCGAGTGGGCCCAGAGATACCTCTCCGACAATCGGAGTGACAAATCCTAATCTCGAAATACGCCAACCCAACAAGTACCTTCGGAGACACCTATAGAGTACCTTTATAATCACCCAGTTACGTTGTGACGTTTGGTAGCACACAAAGTGTTCCTCCGGTATTCGGGAGTTGCATAATCTCATAGTCATAGGAACATGTATAAGTCATGAAGAAAGCAATAGCAGTAAAACTTAAACGATCATAGTGATAAGCTAACGGATGGGTCTTGTCCATCACATCATTCTCCTAATGATGTGATCCTGTTGATCAAATGACAACTCATGTTTATGGCTAGGAAACATAACCATCTTTGATCAATGAGCTAGTCTAGTAGAGGCATACTAGGGACACTCTGTTTTGTCTATGTATTCACACATGTACTAAGTTTCCGGTTAATACAATTCTAGCATGAATAATAAACATTTATCATGATATAAGGAAATAAATAATAACTTTATTATTGCCTCTAGGGCATATTTCCTTCAGTCTCCCACTTGCACTAGAGTCAATAATCTACATCACATCACCATGTGATTAACACCAATAGTTCACATCGCCATGTGACTAACACCCATAGTTCTCATCGCCATGTGACCAATACCCAAAGGGTTTACTAGAGTCAACAATCTTGTTCACATCCTCATGTGATTAACACCCAAAGAGTACTAAGGTGTGATCATGTTTTGCTTCGTGAGAGAAGTTTAGTCAGCGGGTCTGTTACATTCGGATCTGTATGTATTTTGCAAATTTCTATGTCTACAATGCTCTGCATGGAGCTACTCTAGCTAATTGCTTCCACTTTTAATACGCATCCAGATTGATACTTAGAGTCATCTGGATTAGTGTAAAGCTTGCGTCGGCATAACTCTTTACGACGAACTCTTTATCACCTCCATAATCGAGAAACATTTCCTTAGTCATCTAGTAACTAAGGATAATTTTGACCGCTGTCCAGTGATCTACTCCTGGATCACTTTTGTACCTTCTTGCCAAACTCATGGTAAGGTACACAACAAGTTTGGTACACAGCATGGCATACTTTATAGAACCTATGACTGAGGCATAGGGAATGACTTTCATTATTTCTCTATCTTTTGCCGAGGTCGGGCTTTGAGTCTTACTCAACTTCATACCTTACAACTCAGGCAAGAACTCCTTCTCTGACTGATCCATTTTGAACTACTTCAAAAACTTGTCAAGGTATGTATTTATTGAAAAACTTTATCAAGCATCTCGATCTATCTTTATAGATCTTGAGGCTAAATATGTAAGCATCTTTACCGAGGTTTTTCTTTGAAAAAAAACTCCTTTCAAACACTCCTTTATGCTTTCCAGAAAATTTCTACATCATTTGTGATCAACAATATGTCATTCACATATACTTATCAGAAAGGCTATAGTGCTCCTACTCACTTTCTTGTAAATACAGGCTTCACCGCAAGTCTGTATAAAACTATATGCTTTGATCAACTTATCAAAGCGTATATTCCAACTCTGAGATGCTTGCACCGGTCCATAGATGGATCGCTGGAGCTTGCACACTTTGTCAGCACCTTTAGGATCGACAAAACCTTCTGGTTGCATCATATACAACTCTTCTTTAAGATATCCATTCAGGAATGCAGTTTTGACATCCATTTGCCAGATTTCATAATCATAAAATGCGGCCATTGCTAACATGATTCAGACAGACTTAAGCATCGCTACGGGTGAGAAAATCTCATCGTAGTCAACTCCTTGAACTTGTCGAAAACCTTTCACAACAAGTCGAGCTTTGTAAACAGTAACATTACTGTCAGCGTCTGTCACACCCTGATTTTCATGCCACATTGCTTAAGCTAATTATCATGTTAAACATGTGGATTTGCAAAAACTTTTGAGTGTTTTTGACTTTGCTTGATTTGACTTCTGTCTGCTGTTTGCTAGTGCTCTAAAAATCAAATAAATCCTCCAACTCTTATACTTCATCTCCTTGATCCAAAACTTTTTCCCAATGTTCATGCCATATGTATAGAACAATATAGAATTTTCTTATAAAAATATTTTGGCCAAATATTATTTTCTAAAATTAGTATTCCAAAAACCCCTGAATTGAGGTTTGCACTGCAAGTACCTTATTTAGGGTGTGCAAAATCTTTCAAAAAGTATATTTGAATCCTATTAGGTATAGGACTCCCAGAAACCACAAAATTATAATTTTAAAAGTTATTTTTATATTTTATTTAAAAGCTTTTTCTTAAGGCCAGAAATGAGCTTTAATAGGAAAAATATATTTAATTATTTAAAAAATATTTGCCAAAATTCAGGGAGAATCATAGGACATATATTGTCCATATATAAGAGTTTCAACACATGGTCATGTCCAAAATATTGGACAAATCCTTCCAAAACCATTTCTGAATATTTCAAGCTTTTGAAATATTTACAAAGGAAATATTCTCCAAAAATTCTAGGGAAATTCTATCATGTCAAATATGACATATGTGATGATCTTGCAAAGACGCATGCCTTGAAGATCAAGGAAACATCATCTAATCCCCTCAAAACCATTCTATCCATATTTGAAGTTTGAGCAACTTTACATTGCCAAATTTGTCCAAATGCTCTCAAACTTGGTGAACATGCTAAAATGATGTAATTGTGCATCTATGCCAAATGGCACAAGTTTTGGAGAAGCATAACTTGATCTAAATGCCCCAAAACCATTTCTGTTCAAATTCAAATTTGAACAACTCTACATTGTCAACTTTTTACCTCGGGCTTCAAACTTTGTGAGCATGATCATAACCCCAAATGATGATACTACACCAAGTGGTGCATCAAGGGGAGATGATTAGCTTAACTCAAACAAGGTGAAACCATTTCTGTTGATTTCCAGGGTTCACCAAAGTTACATTGGCAACTTTGCCCAAATGAGCTCAAATTTGGTGGAGGGGCCTAATTGTGTGTGACATTCCATCGTGTTAAGTCCCATGCCAATTGGAAGTCATTTACCTCCCCAAAACCTGATCAAACACCTTCTATCAAATTACCAAAACCATTGTTTGGACCCCTTTTACTATTTTCCTTTACCTCAAATTCTTACCACGGCTTCTCCTGATCATGTTCTACCCCCAGTAACTTCTCTATGGCCTCAGCTCAATCATTGGAGGGGGTAAAACTCCAGATTACTCTTCTGGACATCAGTTTTCACCTCCTCCTTCACCTCCCTCCTCATTCCAGTGGCTCCCCAGAGCATCCAAGACCACCTCCCCATAGTTTACTACTCCCTAGCATTGCTGGACACTGGGGGACACGGCCAGGAAGCAAGGGTATGACCATGCCGGCCAAAGGCATGCTCTGGAGCACGCTACAGTGCGCCGAGGCACTGTAGCTCGGCCCTCCCGAGGCTTCCAGGCGGCCTTGGGCAGAGCGAGCGTGTCCATCGAGGTCGCCTCGACGTCCACGACACGCCTCGCTGTCGGCCCTATCCTCCCCTGCCCTCCTTCTCCCTCTGTGAAGCTCGCCCGTGCGTGCCCTGGACCGCGCTCACGGTGCACCATGGATGCACCTATATAAAACCTCCCCCGAGCACTCCCTTGCCTCTTCTAGACCCTCCTCTCTCCCGTGCATCTCCTAGACACGTCCCCTCTCCCTCTCATGCGCTCCTGCTCCCTCCATGGCCAGAGTGCCGCCGCCGACCGCCGCTCGGGATCGGGCACCTCGGCCACTCCCTCCTTCCCCTTCTACGTTTCGAGGTCCGAGCCCTCTTCGGGGAGTCCCCAGGGACGGGCTGGTCCTCCCCTTGGCCTGGGAGACCTTCCTGGCGTGGTGCCGCTGAAGACCCCGCGGCCGCCGCGGCCTCCCTGTGGAGGCGAGGTTGTGGGCATCCTTGGGCGGGCTCACAGCCACCCTCGGTTGTGGGGAGGAGAGCCGGAGCTCCTGGGCACCTCGGCCGGCCCTCCCGCATCCCTAGGTGATGGCTGCGCCGGCGGCCGAAGCTCTTCCCGCCCGGCGTCGGGCCGGAGAAGAAGGCCAGGGGCGATGAGCGACCTGCGGCTGGGCCCCGCAGGTCAACGACCTCACCTGCCGCCACGTAGGATAAGTGGAGGCGGGGCGGCTGGAAGGCGCCTTCCCAGCGCGAAGGCGTACTCCACGAGGGCGCCTCCGACGTCACACCCCCCTCCTGTGCACGCGGCCGAACTGTTGGGCCGGCCCAGTTGCTGTGCAGCTATCCCTCGCCCTACGCGCAGTATAAGGGTATGGCCCTATTTCCTTTTCTTTTCCTTTCTCAGACAACTTCAAAAATGCTTAAATAATTCATTTGAACTCCAAATTTGGTGATTCAAATTTCCAGTGACTCCATAAATCATGATCTACCTGTTGGTGTGATAACCCTCAACCGTAAGGGATCGAGATAGTCTTCGCGGGTAAGAATAACCCAATTTATTGATTCGACACACGGGGAGCCAAAGAGTATTTATAAGCTTTAACAGTTGAGTTGTCAATTCAACCGCACCTGAAATATACTAACTTGCAACAAAAGATAAGCGGTAACAGTGATATGATAGTGATGATAGTAATAGTAAAAGTAAGCAGCAAAAGTAAATAGCAGTAGTAAATGGCAAAAGTAGCAACTAGTGACAAGCAAGGTTTAAAATACTGTAGGCTAGGGAGATGGATGGTTGGGCGTTGCATGGATGAGATAGTTTCTAATTCGGGGCACGGCACACGGAAAAGTAATGATCATCTAGGCAAATATCAAACATTAGGCATGTATCCCGTAGGTAGTTGTACGTGCTTGCAATAAGAACTTGCACAACATCTTTTGTCCTACCATCCCGCTACGAACGGGGCCAAAAGGAACTAATGGATATTAAGGTGCTCCTGTCAAAGAGCACCGGAACAAAGCAATGAACTCAATGGATACATGTAATCCTCAAACTATGGACCATCCCCTTTGGTGTCCCAAGCTGTCACTTTTGGGACCGCCGGTTCCGAACCGTAACAGGTGCATACAACTCATAGATAGGATCAAGAACACAAATATATTCATGCAAACACATATGGTTCAGATATGAAATCATGGCACTCGGGCCCTAAGTGTCAAGCATTAAGAATAACAAGTTGTAGCAAAGATGATAAACACCATACTAGATGATAGGCAACATGCCCCCAACAATCTGACGAACTATTACATGATCTAACTCATCCAATCCCTACCATCCCCTTCGCCTACAGCAAGGGAATTACTCACACATGAAGGGGGAAGTCATGGAGAGATGATGAAGTGGTGATGATGATGACGATGGCGATGATCTCCCCTCTCCGGAGGCCAAATCAGCCTCCAGATTAGCCCTCCCGAAGAAGAACAGAGGGTGGCGGCGGCTCCGCGACGAAAAACAGCGAAATGACTTCCGATCTGGGATTTTTCCGCCGGGAGGAAAAATACGGGCTAAAGTAGGGCACCAGGGGGTGTGGAGCCCACCCAGGCGCCCCCCCGGCGCGGCCCAGGGGGGGCGCCCACAGGGCGCCTGGGCACCCCCTGGCCCCCCTCCGGCCCCACTTCTGGCATTTTGTTTCTTCGGGTGCGTGGATTTTT
This sequence comes from Secale cereale, assembly GCA_902687465.1. Taxonomy (NCBI): domain Eukaryota; kingdom Viridiplantae; phylum Streptophyta; class Magnoliopsida; order Poales; family Poaceae; genus Secale; species Secale cereale. The sequence continues at coordinate 93,435,295 of LR738714.1, read as the reverse complement.
CATGATTTTTCGTGGATTTTTCTGAGATGCTTAAAAATCCGTTTTCCTGCACACAAATAAACCATACAGGCAGCTCTGCTGAAAACAGCGTCAGTCCGGGTTAGTTTAGTCCAAATCATGCAAGAATGAGGTCAAAACAATATCAAAAGTGTTCGGAAAAGGAGATACGTTTGAGACGTATCAACTCCCCCAAGGTTAGCATATTGCTTGTCCTCAAGCAATTCAGTTCAACGAACTGGACGCGACAAAGAAAACTTTGACAAACTCTTTTGTTTCATTAGATGTATATAAGCATGTACTACGAAAAGAGTTCAGCAAGTATTAAAACAGTACTTATGAGAACAATGCAAGGAGCAATCCTTCTTTCAAGTGACTAGTTACAAATAATCAGGAGTAAACAATATATTACCGAAAATCAAGACAAGATCACATTGCACGTAGCTTGAGCATATTAAGGTGGTATCTCGCTGGCCTCCATGAGTGAAGCAAAACATAAATGCAGAGACTCCTCCAGAGTTTTAAAGGAGACTAGAACTAAGAATTTCAGAATAAATCATATCACAAGTATGAAGAAGACAATGTAATACTTTAGGACAATGCACATTACACTCAGAATGACAATTATGCTCTCCTAGTCAGTGCTTTGAAGAAAGAAGATGAGACTCTCGAACCGTGGCTTTTATTGGCAAGGTTGAAAACCCGTGATCGGAAACAAAAACTAAACATGTACCAGAGCTCTTGGTTTTAAAAACAGAAGTAAATATGTTTTTGAGAGGTGCATAATTTGTCAACGAATGCTAGCAGATAACTCAATCACTTTTTAAGCTAGACAAGTTTCGAGGAACGGCTCCCGCATGAGGACGATCACATCATCTTAATCTCCTTTGTTTATCACTGCCAAAGTTTTCTGATTTCTCATGAACAAAGCGTGAAGGAGGGTTCGTTTGTTATATTATCTTTTTGAGCCGGGCGCACTCAATGCCAGTTCCTTTTCATATTAGTGGTTCGCACATTATACATGCAATCCAGGGGTGAAACTTGTCCAACTTAAAGGGATCATGAATTAACTACTACTTCCTCATGAGCTAAAACATAGGCACAAAAAGAGGAATGCTTTAGATTAATTTCGAGATGGTACATGAAAGTCTTCGTTAGGAATGGCAGGTAAATACCATGTATAGGAAGGTATAGTGGACTCATATGGCATAACAGGTTTAAAGGTTTTGGATGCACAAGCAGTCATTCCGCTTAGTACGGGTGGAGGTTTAGCAAAAGACTGGGAAGCGACCAACTAGAGAGCAATAACGGTCATAATCATGCAGAGCGACAAAGCAACATTGAATCGGGCATGAAAGTGATATAACTATTCTAAAGCTCAAAGATCGTCTTAAACATGTGTAAGCATGTGCCAAGTCAATCCAAAAATCCTCTAAAGGGAAATACCACCTTAGTACGCCAGACTATGAACAGCGCGATGCATGTAGATCATTTCAATAACACATTATGTACTCTAGTTATTCGGGACTAGCCATAAGGAAAGCATGAACCACTGAAAAAGCATTGCAAACATAGCACTATGTCGCTACAAGCTGGTCTCTAGATCATAAGTACAGGCATATGTACAAAAGTAGAAACAATAAGAGTTCGTACCGGTCTTCCTTGTTGCTTCCTTTCAGTCGATATTCGTCATTACTGCTTGTCACTTGTACGATCGAACGTAGGAAATATAATCAAATGCCATCACGGACTCGAGCTGATCTCTGAAAACAAAGCAAACTAAAGAGAGAAAGGAAATCTTTTTGGGTTTCTTTTTTAAAGGTTGAATAAAAGCAAAAGAAAGAGAAAATCCTTTTGTTGTTTTTGCAAAGAGAGAAACAAAGAAGAACGGGCAAAAACTTCGAAAAGATCAAAGCGAATAAAACGGATAATACAATGAAAAAGTGAGAAGGGCACGTACTCCCCCAAGCTTAGGCTTTTGGCCTAAGTTGGTAGCAGCTACTGCCCCCAGGAGCCTCCTGCTCCAGGGGTATGGTGGTGAGACCAAGGGTCGTAGAAGGATGATGGCGCGTACACCGAACTCCTCGGAGTCTCCCACGAGGAAGGTTCCGAGCGCCAAACAGAGGAAGACCCTTCACAAAACTCGGTGGCGGTCTCATCCTGAAAATGTGGTATCTCACCGTGCCTCTCCTCGTCGGGCACAACCCCCTCCATGGGGTTATGGAACTGGTGCTGGACCATGAACTCATCGAACTGGACAACATCAAAGGACCATCCGTTCTTGCGAGAAAAATCAAACAAAAGAGGTGCAGGTAGACGGATCTCGCGTTCCGCGGTAGTTCCGAAACGCAAGATATAAACAAGGTTATCAAGTTCAGAACCCATGGTAACAAACTTATGCCTCTTCATAGCAGCAAGATCAAAGCTTAAATAAGTAAAAGAAGTATCATCAGGGTGTGGGGTGTCTCCAAGATGCTCTAAGATAAGCGTGGCATAAATGCCACCATATAAGTCCCCCTTGTTACCGTTCATAGCAAGGCGTCGAGCAACTAAGGTACCCAGATTATAATCAGACCTCCCTGAGAGGGCTGCTACCAGGATAGCAATATCCGGAGCAGAAATGTTGCTCGTGTTGTCGCGAGCTAACACCCCTCTAGCAATATAATATGCAAAATACCTCAGGTGAGGAAACAAGATGCTGGAGATCTTCGACCGATGAATATCCCTCGTACCCATGCTGCAGAGAGAGTTGATGACGGTTTTCAGCTCGGAGGGCTGCGTGGCCATCCTTGCCGTCCTCCCAACGTTCGGCACACCTATTACTTCACAAAAATTTCCCAGAGTCATGGTGATAAGATCATTATAAATTTTAAACTCAATAGCACCTGAATCAGGATTATATCTAAAACTGTTAATGAAACCGGAGGTGAGTTTCTGATACTGAGTAACACGGCTCGTGACGAGTCGTGTCAAACCTGCATTAGCACAAAGATTATAAAACTCATCCTTGATTCCCGCAGCTTCCATGAATTTGTCACATGGAAATGTCATCGCACGTGCTGGACTTGTGTCTTCCAATAACTCCAGGGGCACATTATCTTCATTATAGCTTACCCTAAGAGTCGATGGTGAAGCTGCGGCTCTAGTGACTCGATCGGAGTGTGCGGGCCTCCTCTTCTCAAGCCATCCTTTTGCCCTTCCTAACAAACTCATTTCTGAATTTTTATTACAATTTACAAAAACGAGGATTAAAACAAAGTGAGCTAAGGCAAACTACTCAACTCACTTGCCCAAGGCATAAAATTGCATCAAAACTTGGAAAACAACTTTCTACACATGCATGCAAGCTCATCTCTACAGCACCAAGAACTACTACATACTCACAAATGAGGCCACCAATCAAAAATCTAATTGGAGGGGTGGAGGAGTCACATACCAGGGAGTATTTGCTCAAAATTTCAGCTCAAATGATGGGCTGTAGAGAGAGATCGAAGAATCGCCCCCAAGAACAGCAAGAACAGCAAGAACAAGACCAGAACTCGGGTTTCTGGAAAAAGAGAGAGAGAGGGGAAGAAGAAGTACCTGGAGGGGGGTCTCGTGGGCCCCAGGCGCCCTGTGGGCGCGGCCAGGGGCTGGGCCGCGCCAGCTGGCCGCCTGGGCCACTGGTGGCCCCCCTGGCTGGCCCCAGGACTTTCCGGGTCTCTCCTGTTGTGGAAATTTTTAATATAATTTTTCTGGAATTTTTCTGAAAACTTCACTGTTGAAATTTTTTCAAAGTTTCAAAAAGCTGCGAAACTCTCTGAAAACTTGAAGTAGTTAGTAGTATTGTGAAGCTTCAAAAACATAGATACTTGGTACAACAAGTAGGACAATACTAAAAACAAATGAAAACATAGAAAGCTCAACTTTTTATCCATATAAAACACGTTTACTAGTAAGGTTGATCAAGTCTTACCAACAAACAAGCGATATATAGAGCAAAAAGTGTCACCTCCTACGAAGTAATCACTGAACTTTTACCTTGATGGACATTGTCCCTACCATGATAGTTTTGTATTTGTGAGGCACATGTAGTGGACAGTCCCATTCTCCAATTTTCACGGTCTCGATATTCTCTATAGAGTTGAGGGCATGCCTCCTATCGGTCTTCTTCGGAAAATATACCGTGTGTTCTTTATCATTCACATGAAAGGTAACCTTCCCTTTGTTGCAATCAATAATAGCACCTACGGTGTTAAGGAAAGGTCTACCAAGAATAATGGACATGCTCCCATCCTCGGGCATGTCAAGCACAACAAAATGAGTAAGAATTAAACAATTAGCAACTTCAACTGGAACATCCTCACAAATACCTATCGGAACAGCGGTTGACTTGTCAGCCATCTGAAGGGAGATATCTGTAGGAATTAGTTTCTCTAAACAAAGCCTCTCGTAAAGAGAGAGAGGCATAACACTCACTCCCGCTCCAAGATCACATAAAGTAGTTTTGACATAATTATTCTTTATGGAGCAAGGAATGGTGGGTATACCTGGATCACCGAGCTTCTCAGGAATCTTTCCGCTGAAAGAATAGTTAGCAAGCATAGTAGATATTGCATCATTAGGAACTTTTCTTTTGTTAGTGACAATATCTTTCATATATTTTGAATAAGGTAGTAACTTAATAGCATCAGTCAAAGGAATTTGAAGAAAAAGAGGTTTAATCCATTCACAAAACTTATTGTAATGTTCTTCTTCTTTAGATTTGATGGACTTACCTGGAAAGGGCATGGGTTTCTGTACCCATGGTTCTTTCTCCTTCCCATGTTTTCTTGCGATGAAGTCTTCTTTAGTGTACCTCTTACGTTTGTCAGGTGCTTCTTCTTCTCGAACTTCAGGCGGATCATTCTTCTCATTATCATTACCTTCAGGTTCAGCACCGTCTTCAGTCTCAGCATCGGAAATAGATACACTGTTCGGATCAATAGCCGGCTCTTTATCTGCAATAGGATCACTAGAATTGTCAGTCTCTTTATGTTTCTTTTTCTTATTTGGAGAGACAACAATTTCTTCTTCCTGCATTTGAGAATCTTGCTCGATCCTCTTCGGATGTCCCTCTGGATAAAGAGGATCTTGAGTACTAGTTCCTCCTCGGGTCTTAATCCCAAAAGCCTGCAATTTATCTTGTTTGGCATTGTTAGCAAGCAAATCTCTTTGCACATTAGAAATTTGATCAAGCTGAGTTTGAACCATATGAAAATGCTTCACAAGACATTGAACATCATTAACTGTTCTATCTAAAACACCAAGCAACTTTTTGATAGCAAGGGAATTATCATGCAACTGACTTTCTATCCTCTCATTAAAATGATTCTGTTTCATAATAAAATTATCAAACTCATCTAAACATTGATCAGGAGGTTTACCATGAGGGATGTCACTTGCGTTGAAATCTAAAAGAGAGTGTACCTCTACCATAGGAGGGTGAGTGGTAGGCTCACACAGCTTCTCAATAGGGGGTAGATTCTTCACGTCTTCAGCTTTAATACCTTTCTCTTTAATAGACTTCTTTGCTTCTCGCATATCCTCGGGGCTTAGAACGAACATGCCCCTCTTCTTTGTTGGTGGAGGTGGTTCAGGGACGGACCAATCTTCATGGTTCTTGGCAATTCTGCCCATTAAATCTTCCGCGTCGTCCGGTGTTCTTTTCCTGAAAACACAACCAGCACAACTGTCCAGATAGGACCTTGATTCATCAGTTAGACCAGCATATAATATATCAATTAATTCATTCTTAGGAACTCCATGTCCTGGTCTAGCCTGAATCAAACCGCAGTACCTCCCCCAAGCTTTAGGGAGGGACTCATCCTGCAACTGTTTAAAGTTATAAATTCTTTGTAAAGCAGCATGTCGCATATGAGCAGGAAAGTACTTATCAACAAAAGAGTGAGCTAAGTTCTGAGGACTCTTAACAGAACCGCATGGGAGTGAATCATACCATGCTTTAGCACCTTCCTTCAAGGAGAAAGGAAGAAGCTTGGTCACATAAAAGTAGCGTATCTTCTCATCTGTGGTAAACAGGCTACCTAGCTCACCAAGTTTAGTTAGGTGTGCAATAGCATCATCATTTTCTCTGCCATAAAAGGGGTCAGCTTCAACCATAGGTATAAGTGAAAGATCAACAGAGAAATCAAAATCAGGATCATCAATGCATATAGGAGATGTAGCAAACTCAGGATTAGGAACGGTTTTGTTTTTCAAAGAGTGTTTTTCAAATATTTTCTTAATAGTTTCAGGGTCAGAGCCGGCAAACTCTGTCAGTTCCGTGCATAAATCTTCATCAAGTATATAGTAATCATCATCAAGGAGCCTCTCCTGGAGTTTACTCAAATCAGGATAATCATAAGTTTCACCAATAGGGTAGCGAGTAACAGGAAGTTCAATTCCATATTTTTCAGCAGCAGCAGTAATTTGTTTCTCAAGAGCATAACCAAGTGAACTAATATCATCATCAAAAGTAGTAGAAGCATCATCAAGTGTATCAGACATAGTAACAGATTCAGTAGGAGCATCATGTGGTGGTGGTGAGGCGAACTTACTCATGACAGAAGGTGAATCAAGTGTAGCACTAGTGCTCAGAGCAGTACCTCTTCTTGTAGCGGATCGTACGATCGGAACCTTGGGGTCTCCTTTCTTACCCATAGTGAATAAAGTGCAGCAGGTAGGATACCTCAAGTACACTTGTAAATATTGCTATGCTCCCCGGCAACGGCGCCAGAAAACGGTACTTGATAACCCTCAACCGTAAGGGGTCGAGATAGTCTTCGCGGGTAAGAATAACCCAATTTATTGATTCGACACACGGGGAGCCAAAGAGTATTTATAAGCTTTAAATGTTGAGTTGTCAATTCAACCGCACCTGAATTATACTAACTTGCAACAAAAGATAAGCGCTAACAGTGATATGATAGTGATGATAGTAATAGTAAAAGTAAACAGCAAAAGTAAATAGCAGTAGTAAATGGCAAAAGTAGCAACTAGTGACAAGCAAGGTTTAAAATACTGTAGGCTAGGGAGATGGATGGTTGGGCGTTGCATGGATGAAATAGTTTCTAATTCGGGGCATGGCACAAGGAAAAGTAATGATCATCTAGGCAAATATCAAACATTAGGCATGTATCCCGTAGGTAGTTGTACGTGCTTGCAATAAGAACTTGCACAACATCTTTTGTCCTACCATCCCGCTACGAACGGGGCCAAAAGGAACTAATGGATATTAAGGTGCTCCTGTCAAAGAGCACCGGAACAAAGCAATGAACTCAATGGATACATGTAATCCTCAAACTACGGACCATCCCCTTCGGTGTCCCAAGCTATCACTTTTGGGATCGCCGGTTCCGAACCGTAATAGGTGCATACAACTCAGAGATAGGATCAAGAACACAAATATATTCATGCAAACACATATGGTTCAGATCTGAAATCATGGCACTCGGGCCCTAAGTGTCAAGCATTAAGAATAACAAGTTGTAGCAAAGATGATAAACACCATACTAGATGATAGGCAACATGCCCCCAACAATGTGACGAACTATTACATGATCTAACTCATCCAATCCCTACCATCCCCTTTGCCTACAGCAAGGGAATTACTCACACATGAAGGGGAAGTCATGGAGAGATGATGAAGTGGTGATGATGATGACGATGGCGACGATCTCCCCTCTCCGGAGGCCAAATCAGCCTCCAGATTAGCCCTCCCGAAGAAGAACAGAGGGTGGCGGCGGCTCCGCGACGAAAAACAGTGAAAGGACTTCCGATCTTGGATTTTTCCGTCGGGAGGAAAAATACGGGCTAAAGTAGGGCACCAGGGGGTGTGGGGCCCACCCAGGCGCCCCCCGGCGCGGCCCGGGGGGGGGGGGGGGGCGCCCACAGGGCGCCTGGGCACCCTTGGCCCCCCTCTGGCCCCACTTCTGGCATTTTGTTTCTTCGGGTGCGTAGATTTTTCGTGATTTTTCGTGGATTTTTCTGAGATGCTTAAAAATCCGTTTTCCTGCACACAAATAAACCATACAGGCAGCTCTGCTGAAAACAACGTCAGTCCGGGTTAGCTTAGTCCAAATCATGCAAGAATGATGTCAAAACAATATCAAAAGTGTTTGGAAAAGTAGATACGTTTGAGACGTATCATGGTGCAACATGCACATTATTCCAGAGACATTTCCTTCACAAATATTTATCAAATGCCAATATTTCATTTTCTGTGATGAACTTTTAGAGCACTTTTATTTTTGCTTTGATTGTGTTGCTTATTATGATTGTTTCCATCGTTAGTTGACGAAATAAACGGAATACTCGAAGATGGACCAGAAGGTTCGAAGACTCGGGAGAACAAGGCAAGCAGCCCTTTGTCCATGTTCGAGAAACCTTTTTATGCATGTCTCATAGCACCTTATTATCAATGCATCAGAATCATGTAGAAGAATTGGAGACCACTTTGGTTGCTACCTTTGTTACTCTACTATTGAAACTTGCATCAAACATGACCCTACCTTCCTATGAGGGTTATGTGGGTGGGAGTAGTCAGGCTGCTTTAATAGTGGCTACGCACATGGGACGGGTATATGCATGGTGACGGAGGCAGAATACTTTCAAAAGACTTTTTGAAAACCCCGTCGGGTGCCACTTATGCCCGAGGGAGATGGTGAGGTAGGTAACCACTTGATGACGAAGTGGTGTACCGAAGCGAGTGTGTGTGATGTTTTGAAAACGGATTGGTTTAAGTTGCGACCGTTATTCCAACCTTACACGCGCAACCACTCTACCCTTATATGGGAAAGGGCATTATTGATTACCTAGGTCGGTACTAACATGGTGCCCGCATTACTAGTGACGGGGGTGACATGAGGTCACTCTTGGGACGGGGTCGCGCTTGGATAGGCGGCCATGACTGTCTTTACAGGGCACCGGACACACCGTTGGTACCCCGTGCTTGTGGTACGTGATGAATATGGGAGCGAGTCTCCACAATTATTAAGATGTGAAATGTGGGGCACGGGGATTGCTACCAATCGAGTGGACTCTGTGTTAGTGTCGTCTAGGGAAAGATAGTGATCGGGTGCTTACCCCGGGTACTTGAGGTACCGCGGGTCGTGGATGACACGGAAGTTCCCCAGATCTAGTGGGTAAAGTGTGCAACCTCTACAGAGTGTAAAACTATTCGAATAGCCGTGTCCACGGTCAAGGACAGTTGGGTAACCGCTCTTGGGCTACATCCAATGTTTGCGAAACCTGGTGTGTGTGTGTGAGGAAAACAACTCGGATCAGAGATATTGATGATGTGATTCCTAAGGAAGTCACAATGAGCTTGAGCATGAGTTGATTACAACTCTTTCTCGATAATGATGTCTGTGACCTCCTGATACTTGTTGCAGACACATGCTTGTCCATGTTATATGTTGATCATACTTGCATTTGAAAAACTAGCTTTCCGCAAAACTGCCAATTTAGCAGTAGAGCTTTGCATAATTATTCTGTCATCACACTTGGGTTGCTTGCGAGTACATTCAAAGTACTCATTGGCTTGCCACTGGTTATTTTATTGGCCAGGCTTGAGAGAACAGGTTATGACGAAGATTTCTTGGTGACGAGCATGCGAGCTAGGACGCTTCCCAGTCAGAATGCCTGTAGGGTTAAGGCAGATGGCTTGGGTCCAAGTTGTTATTGAAGATTTCCGCTGCGATGATATACTCAAGACTTGACCATTATGGTCCTATTTGTGTAATACGGTATGTATGGATGTAAGACTCTTGTTATTCAGCTTCTGTGTGTTCAGTGAGCATTGATCTCTGGGATTACTGTACACGTGCATTCGGTGATCACGACTTATGAGTCGGGGTCCCGGCAGAGCTGGTATCAGAGCCATCCTGACTGTAGGAAGCCTTAGTTAGCATGGTCGTTAGTTAGGGTAAAAATAGTTTTCAAAACTGCCTATACTTCTCTTCCCTTCTCAGTTTTTCGAAAACTAGGCTATACTTGATCTCTTCCCCTTCAAAACTTGTGGTCGTTGGAACCCCTATGCCCCTGACCACTGGATTTTCTGTAATCCTTGTGGAGTGCACCTTGCCAAACACTCAACCGCCACTTCTGCACACAAGATTGGCGACACCACAACAAGACGATGTCAACAGGAAATCCATCCTCGAGGAATGAGGACATGAAAGACCCAGAAGATGGTGATACCCTTGACAGTGCCCCAAGAAGATGCAACGTTGGCCTATGATGACCAGGGTATAGGTTATGCCAAAAATCATGATATGCATCGCTAATAGAGTAATCTCGTCACTACCGTTGTTGTATCGGCAACCACTGGTGGATGAGAACCTCACCATTTGGTCCGCCTCACTATAGTGAGCAGGAAAACGGTTCTCTTCGTCCCCCGCTCTTGGTGTCGATGATGTCACCAATGAAACTGACGTTTTGGACCTCTACTATGCCTTGAATAATATCATTGGATAAAGGATTACCTACCTGGTACCCTCGACGCCCCAGAAGGCACAAGGGATCGTCATGATTAAATAGACAAGAGAAGACCAAGTCAACGCCAGCTACAAGGAGGCACCTTCACCACATCACCTCATCAGGCGAGAAGTTGTTGAAGATTCTTCAGGCTCAACCCGGATCATTTATCAAACAACTACAAGGGACATAGCAACACCCGAGGAAGCTCAGAAGACTGCACGAGGCACAAGTCACGACATTGAGTCCAAGAACCCCTAGGGTAGGATGAGTCGCGTACCCCCTATGCGCAGTCGAGTCCATATGATGGTTCGAATAGAACCATGATTGTGTGTTGCTTGCTTTTATTTGTTTGTGTTTTGATATAAGTCGCACTGTTGCCCTAGGCAACATATACACGACTATATCACCTTCCTTGCCTTGTTTCTTTTGTTTAGGCCTTTTTGCACCTGTTTGATTGCACTTGCACTATAGACCCCCCCTAGGCATTTCCCTCCTCTGTGCTACCTTGTCCCTCTCTTCTCTCTTCCCAACTGAAGACTCACAAGACAAGATGCACCAAGGATTCTACCTCGGCAACCAACTGGCATTGAAGACTTCTGCTACAACCTCCACGACCAAGTGCAACCCCGTAGAATTATGTTTAACCCTCCAGACTAGTAACCCATTCCTAGACCCTTTGAGACTTCACAAGACACTCCAGCATGAACCCTTAACCATGTGCCTAACCTATAGTATTGCAAGAGAACCAGTTAAGCCTTTATAACCTTGCACAACACTGGGTTCGTAATGGAACTAGTGGACACAGTGAGTGAGCAATTTTCATCCTAATATAGCACAAGAACTGACGATGCCATAGATAGAACAATTTGAGGATATAAGACAGATGACTTGGTGGCTTTATATCAGTGACTTCGAGGAATTATCTGAGACCTTGGTGGATTGTGAGATTTCATATTGGTAGGATCATGACTTTGGGGAAGCATGTAGGAGTACCCGTTGGGCATAAAATTTGGATTTATGTAGGTGATTCTGGTTGGTATTAATGCTAGATATGTCTGCATGGTTCGGAGTAAATTAGATTTAGACCGATGATCCTGATCATGATATCATGCTTCTCGGTGGACAATAACCTAGGAGATTGGATTATTTGTCGGAGTTGATTTAAGGGTCTATATAATCGTGATCTTGGAGTTTACTTGACCCGGATGATGGGAATTTGGTGGACTTACTATCGTAATGCATAGTCCTTCCAAGTATTTGGGTATTATAGGGACTTGAGATCTTGTGGAACACCGTAGACATCGGATTTGTAGAATTGTTGGATTATGTGGTGATTGATGGAGATTACCGGGCTATTGGAGTTGATCTATAGGAAGGAAACAAAATCTTGGAGTGGCATATAACGAGTTTCCTTAGAATAGAGATGCAATATCGTGAGCCTTGCAAGAATAGGTTGAGCGCTTGGATTGCGGCGTTTAATTCAAGATTAGCAGCTTGCATGACCCACCTATGGATTTTAGGGGTGGACATACATATGGATTTGGGGATCATAGGCGAGTACGTTTTTGTTAGACCATCTCTTGAGAGTCATGAGGATATGTATGGCATGAATGGTGATTGAAGCTGGTCTATGCTTTTTCGTTCGGAGTGCTAGATAGAGCTATTGGCATCTCAGAAACCGTGCTTAAGGATGAGATGATAAGAGTTCACTCACTCACTAGAATCCTTGAAACCCTTAAGCCCCACCAAGCCACAACCTGGTCAGATTCCGACCACGGGCCTTCGCTCTAAGTCAGGAAGACCTCTGCAATACTCAACGGAGACCACCACCAATACCCCAGCCTACCTTGCGTACCCCATAGACCTCATGGAGTAATTGGACGAGTTGGGTAACATCATTATTTGATGGCCTACTTGTCTGCCCGAAGACAAAGAAGAGACGAACAGCTGGATAGAAGACATTTTAAGACCGCCCTGTCAAGAAGGAAGATCTACACCGACCACCGTCATCAAGAAGTAAACTTCCGCGTCGAAGACCGGGCGCATCTGCAAACTACTCCCCTCGAAGGGACCGAGCATTTCCGTGTCGAAGGGACGCTCACACCAAGACTTATCGACTTTCTTCAAGGCCACTGCCAGTCAAATAGTGGACGTCTACCAGCTAGATTTACCACCTGAGATACCCTCCGTGCACCAAATCTTCCACGAGTACCATCTCTCGAAGTACATCTTACTTCCTAACTAGCCCGGTGCCCGCAAGGACATCGATCACCGATCCTTTGGCAACTAACCCAACCTAACCTACGCAAGAGACCCGTCAGCAACCTGCATCAAGGAAGGTAACAAGCAAGAAGCCACACCACCAAGTACTTGAAGATTCCATGGAGCACCACTCGGAAGCAGAACCAACAAGAAGAAGTGAAGACTACCCGTATCCAAGACTCCGTATTCCTTTCCACGCCTAGTCTGGGAATCTCGGGGACGAGATTCTTGTAAGGGGGGTAGGTCTGTCACACCCTGATTTTCATGCCACATTTCTTAAGCTAATTATCATGTTAAAAATGTGGATTTGCAAAAACTTTTGAGTGTTTTTGACTTTGCTTGATTTGACTTTTGTCTGCTGTTTGCTAGTGCTCTAAAAATCAAATAAATCCTCCAACTCTTATACTTCATCTCCTTGATCCAAAACTTTTTCCCAATGTTCATGCCATGTGTATAGAACAATATAGAATTTTCTTATAAAAATATTTTGGCCAAATAGTATTTTCTAAAATTAGTTTTCCAAAAACCCCTGAATTGAGGTTTGCACTGCAAGTACCTTATTTAGGGTGTGCAAAATCTTTCAAAAAGTATATTTGAATCCTATTAGGTATAGGACTCCCAGAAACCACAAAATTATAATTTTAAAAGTTATTTTTATATTTTATTTAAAAGCTTTTTCTTAAGGCCAGAAATGGGCTTTAATAGGAAAAAATTATTTAATTATTTCAAAAATATTTGCCAAAATTCAGGGAGACTCATAGGACATATATTGTCCATATATAAGAGTTTCAACACATGGTCATGTCCAAAATATTGGACAAATCCTTCCAAAACCCTTTCTGGATATTTCAAGCTTTTGAAATATTTACAAAGGAAATATTCTCCAAAAATTCCAGGGAAATTCTATCATGTCAAATATGACAAATGTGATGATCTTGCAAAGCCTCATGCCTTGAAGATCAAGGAAACATCATCTAATCCCCTCAAAACCATTCTATCCATATTTGAAGTTTGAGCAACTTTACATTGCCAAACTTGTCCAAATGCTCTCAAACTTGGTGAACATTCTAAAATGATGTAATTGTGCATCTATGCCAAATGGCACAAGTTTTGGAGAAGCGTAACTTGATCTAAATGCCCCAAAACCATTTCAATTCAAATTCAAATTTGAACAACTCTACATTGTCAACTTTTTACCTGGGGCGTCAAACTTTGTGAGCATGATCATAACCCCAAATGATGATACTACACCAAGTGGTCCATCAAGGGGAGATGATTAGCTTAACTCAAACAAGGTGAAACCATTTCTGTTGATTTCTAGGGTTCACCAAAGTTACATTGGCAACTTTGCCCAAATGAGCTCAAATTTGGTGGAGGGGCCTAATTGTGTGTGACATTCCATCCTGTTAAGTCCCATGCCAATTGGAAGTCATTTACCTCCCCAAAACCTGATCAAACACCTTTTGTCAAATTACCAAAACCATTGTTTGGACCCCTTTTACTATTTTCCTTTACCTCAAATTCTTACCACAGCTTCTCCTGATCATCTTCTACCCCCAGTAACTTCTCTATGGCCTCAGCTCAATCATTGGAGGGGGTAAAACTCCAAATTACTCTTCTGGACATCAGTTTTCACCTCCTCCTTCACCTCCCTCCTCATTCCAGTGGCTCCCCAGAGCACCCAAGACCACCTCCCCATAGTTTACTACTCCCTAGCACTGCTGGACACTGGGGGACACGGCCAGGAAGCAAGGGCATGACCATGCCGGCCAAAGGCATGCTCTGGAGCACGCTACAGTGCGCCGAGGCACTGTAGCTCGGCCCTCCCGAGGCTTCCAGGCGGCCTTGGGCAGAGCGAGCGTGTCCATCGAGGTCGCCTCGACGTCCACGACACGCCTCGCTATCGGCCCTATCCTCCCCAGCCCTCCTTCTCCCTCTGTGAAGCTCGCCTGTGCGCACCCTGGACTGCGCTCACGGTGCACCGCGGCTGCACCTATATAAAACCTCCCCCGAGCACTCCCTTGCCTCTTCTGGACCCTCCTCTCTCCCGTGCATCTCCTAGACACGTCCCCTCTCCCTCTCATGCGCTCCTGCTCCCTCCATGGCCGGAGTGCCGCCGCCGACCGCCGCTCGGGATCGGGCACCTCGGCCACTCCCTCCTTCCCCTTCTTCGTTTCGAGGTCCGAGCCCTCTTCGGGGAGTCCCTAGGGACGGGCCAGTCCTCCCCTTGGCCTGGGAGTCCTTCCTGGTGTGGTGCCGCCGAAGACCCCGCGGCCGCCGCGAGCTCCCTGTGGAGGCGAGGTTGTGGGCCTCCTTGGGCGGGCTCGTAGCCACCCTCGGGTGCGGGGAGGAGAGCCGGAGCTCCTGGGCACCTCGGCCGGCCCTCCCGCATCCCCAGGCGACGGCTTCGCCGGCGGCCGAAGCTCTCCCTGCCCGGCGTCGGGCCGAAGAAGAAGGCCAGGGGCGACGAGCAACCTGCGGCTGGGCCCCGCAGGTCAGCGACCTCACCTGCCGCCACGTAGGATAAGTGGAGGCGGGGCGGCTGGAAGGCGCCTTCCCAGCGCGAAGGCGTACTCCACGAGGGCGCCTCCGACGTCACACCACCCTCCTGTGCACGCGGCCGAACTGTTGGGCCGGCCCAGTTGTTGTGCAGCTATCCCTCGCCCTACGCGCAGTATAAGGGTATGGCCCTATTTCCTTTTCTTTTCCTTTCTCAGACAACTTCAAAAATGCTTAAATAATTCATTTGAACTCCAAATTTGGTGATTCAAATTTCCAGTGACTCCATAAATCATGATCTACCTGTTGGTGCAACATGCACATTATTCCAGAGACATTTCCTTCACAAATATTTATCAAATGCCAATATTTCATTTTCTGTGATGAACTTTAAAAAATCACAGAGAGCTCAATTTTGATCCAAATGCAGTGGTTCAAATTCCTAGATGCTTGTCATATCCAAACTTAGTTTTGGAACATTTTTATTAACACTTTCTGTACCCCACCAAATAATGAGCCATTTCTTCATATTTTACAGCTTTGCAAAATCCTAGGAAATTCATTTGAATTCCAAATCCATTGAAACCAACTCCTAGATGCTTCTAAAATCATGACTTGTTGATGGGTGCCTTTGCTCATCATTCAAGAATATATTTCTGTACACTTCTTTCAAATCCATAAACCCCTTGATTCTATCATATTGAAATGTTCCAAGTCATCAATTGATCCAATACCTATGAAACCACCTTGGTCATTTCTGATATGACCAGAGGTATCCTAGAAAATTCCAACTCCTATTTTAGAGCACTTTTATTCTTGCTTTGATTGTGTTGCTTATTATGATTGTTTCCATCGTTAGTTGACGAAATAAACGGAATACTCGGAGATGGACCAAAAGGTTCGAAGACTCGGGAGAACAAGGCAAGCAGCCCATTGTCCATGTTCGAGAAACCTTTTTATGCATGTCTCATAGCACCATATTATCAATGCATCGGAATCATGTAGAAGACGTGGAGACCACTTTGGTTGCTACCTTTGTTACTCTACTATTGAAACTTGCATCAAACATGACCCTACCTTCCTATGAGGGTTATGTGGGTGGGAGTAGTTAGGCTGCTTTAATAGTGGCTACGCACATGGGACGGGTATATGCATGGTGACGGAGGCAGAATACTTTCAAAAGACTTTTCGAAAACCCCGTCGGGTGCCACTTATGCCCGAGGGAGATGGTGAGGTGGGTAACCACTTGATGACGAAGTGGTGTACCGAAGCGAGTGTGTGTGATGTTTTGAAAACAGATTGGTTTAAGTTGCGACCGTTATTCCAACCTTACATGCGCAACCACTCTACCCTTATATGGGAAAGGGCATTATTGATTACCTAGGTCGATACTAACATGGTGCCCGCATTACTAGTGACGGGGGTGACATGAGGTCACTCTTGGGACGGGGTCACGCTTGGATAGGCGGCCATGACTGTCTTTACAGGGCACCGGACACACCGTTGGTACCCCGTGCTTGTGGTACGTGATGAATATGGGAGCGAGTCTCCACAATTATGAAGATGTGAAATGTGGGGCACGGGGATTGCTACCAATCGAATGGACTCTATGTTAGTGTCGTCTAGGGAAAGATAGTGATCGGGTGCTTACCCCGGGTACTTGAGGTACCGCGGGTCGTGGATGACACGGAAGTTCCCCGGATCTAGTGGGTAAAGTGTGCAACCTCTGCAGAGTCTAAAACTATTCGAATAGCCGTGTCCACGATCAAGAACAGTTGGGTAACCGCTCTTGGGCTACGTTCAATGTTTGCGAAACCTGGTGTGTGTGTGTGAGGAAAACAACTCGGATCAGAGATATTGATGATGTGATTCCTGAGGAAGTCACAATGAGCTTGAGCATGCGTTGATTACAACTCTTTCTCGATAATGATGTCTGTGACCTCCTGATACTTGTTGCAGACACATGCATGTCCATGTTATATGTTGATCATACTTGCATTTGAAAAACTAGCTTTCCGCAAAACTGCCAATTTAGTAGTAGAGCTTTGCATAATTATTCTATCATCACACTTGGGTTGCTTGCGAGTACATTCAAAGTACTCATTGGCTTGCCACTGGTTATTTTATTGGCCAGGCTTGAGAGAACAGGTTATGACGAAGATTTCTTGGTGACGAGCATGCGAGCTAGGACGCTTACCAGTTAGAATGCCTGTAGGGTTAAGGCAGATGGCTTGGGTCCAAGTTGTTATTGAAGATTTCCGCTGCGATGATATACTCAAGACTTGACCATTATGGTCCTATTTGTGTAATACGGTATGTATGGATGTAAGACTCTTGTTATTCAGCTTCTGTGTGTTCAGTGAGCATTGATCTCTGGGATCACTGTACACGTGCATTCGGTGATCACGACTTATGAGTCGGGGTCCCGGCAGCGTCGGTCTTCCTATTTTAGATCCATTTATTTTCGATGGCTTGCCGATCATCGGGCAAGTCAACCAAAGTCCACACTTTGTTCTCATACATGGATCCCATCTCAGATTTCATGGCCTCAAGCCATTTTGCGGAATCTGGGCTCATCATTGCTTCCTCATAGTTTGTAGGTTCATCATGGTCTAGTAACATGACTTCCAGAACCGGGTTGCCGTACCACTCTGGCGTGTAACGTACTCTGGTTGATCTACGAGTTCAGTAGTAACTTGATCCAAAGTTTCATGATCATCATCATTAGCTTCCTCACTAATTGGTGTAGGAATCACTGAAACTAGTTTCTGTGATGTACTACTTTCCAATTCGGGAGAAGGTACAATTACCTCATCAAGTTTCACTTTCCTCCCACTCACTTCTTTCGAGAGAAACTCCTTCTCTAGAAAGGATCCATTCTTAGCAACGAATATCTTGCATTCGGATCTGTGATAGAAGGTGTACCCAACAGTCTCCTTTGGGTATCCTATGAAGACACATTTCTCCGACTTGGGTTCGAGCTTATCAGGTTGAAGCTTTTTCACATAAGCATCGCAGCCCCAAACTTCAAGAAATGACAACTTTGGTTTCTTGCCAAACCACAGTTCATAAGGTGTCGTCTCAATAGATTTAGATATTGCCCTATTGAACGTGAATGCAGCTGTCTCTGATGCATAACCCAAAATGATAGTGGTAAATCGGTAAGAGACATCATAGATCACACCATATCTAATAAAGTACGGTTACAACATTCGGACACACCATTACTCTGTGGTGTTCCGGGTGGCGTGAGTTGTGAAACTATTTCACATTGTTTCAAATGAAGACCAAACTCGTAACTCGAATATTCACCTCCACGATCAGATCGTAGGAACTTTATTTTCTTGTTACGATGAGTCTCTACTTCACTCTGAAATTCTTTGAACTTTTCAAATGTTTCAGACTTGTGTTTCATTAAGTAGATATACCCATATCTGCTCAAATCATCAGTGAAGGTCAGAAAATAACGATACTCGCCGCGAGCCTTAACACTCATCGATCCACATACATCAGTATGTATGATTTCCAATAAATCAGGTGCTTGCTCCATTGTTCCGGAGAACGGAGTTTTAGTCATCTTGCCCATGCGGCATGGTTCGCAAGCACCAAGTGATTCATAATCAAGTGATTCCAAAGGTCCATCACTATGGAGTTTCTTCATGCGCTTTACACCAATATGACCTAAACGACAGTGCTTCAAATAATTTGCACTATCATTATTAACCTTGCATCTTTTGGCTTCAATATTATGAATATGTGTATCACTACGATCGAGATCCAACAAACTATTTTTCATTGGGTGTATGACCATCGAAGTCTTTATTCATGTAAACAGAATAACAATTATTCTATGACTTTAAATGAATACCCGTATTGCAACAAACATGATCAAATCATATTCATGCTCAACGCAAATGCCAAATAACATTTATTTATGTTCTACACTAATTCCGAAAGTATAGGGAGTGTGCGATGATGATCATATCAATCTTGGAACCACTTCCAACACACATCGTCACTTCACCTTTAACTAGTCTCTGTTCATTCCGCAACTCTCGTTTCGAGTTACTAACTTTAGCAACTGAACCGGTATCAAATACCCAGGGGTTGCTATGAACACTAGTAAAGTACACATCAATAATCTGTATATCAAAATATACCGTTGTTCACTTTGCCATCCTTCTTATCCGCCAAGTATCTAGGGCAGTTCCACTTCTAGTGACTATTTCCTTTGCAGTAGAAGCACTTAGTTTCAGGCTTGAGTTTAGCTTTGGGTTTCTTCATGGAAGTGAAAACTTGCTTGTCATTCTTCTTGAAGTTCCCCTTCTATCCCTTTGCCCTTTACTTGAAACAAGTGGTCTTGTTAACCATCAACACTTGATGTTCTTTCTTGATTTCTACCTTCGCTGATTTCAGCATCACGAAGAGCTCGGGAATTACTTTCATCATCCCTTGCATATTATAGTTCATCACGAAGTTCTACTAACTTGGTGATAGTGACTAGAGAACTTTGTCAATTACTATCTTATCTGGAAGATAAACTCCCACTTGATTCAAGCAATTGTAGTACACAGACAATCTGAGCACATGCTCACCGGTTGAGCTATTCTCCTCCATCTTGTAGGAAAAGTACTGTCAAAGGTCTCATACCTCTCAACACGGGCATGAGTATGAAAAATACTAATTTCAACTCTTGGAACATCTCATATGCTCTGTGGCGTTCAAAATGTTTTTCAAGTCCCGGTTATAAGCCGTAAAGCATGGCGCACTAAACTATCAAGTAGTCATCATACCGAGCTTGTCAAACATTCATAACGTCTGCATCTGCTTCTGCAATAGGTTCGTCACCTAGCGGTGCATCAAGGACATAATTCTTCTGTGCAGCAATGATGATAATCCTCATCATTGCTACTAACATCTTTCAACTTATATTTCTCTAGGAACATATAAAATAAACGGGGAGCTATATCGCGAGCTATTGATCTACAACATAGATATACTAATACTACCAGGACTAAGTTCATGATAAATTAAAGTTCAATTAATCATATTACTTGAAGAACTCCCACTTAGATAGACATCCCTATGGTCATCTAAATGATCACGTGATCCAAATCAACTAAACCATGTCCGATCATCACGTGAGATGGAGTAGTTTTCAATGGTGAACATCTTATGTTGATCATATCTACTATATGATTCATGCTCGACCTTTCGGTCTCCAGTGTTCCGAGGCCATATCTGCATATGCTAGGCTCGTCAAGTTTAACCCGAGTATTCTGCGTGTGCAAAACTGGCTTACACCCGTTGTATTTGAACGTAGAGCTTATCACACCCGACCATCACGTGGTGTCTCGGCACGACGAACTTTTGCAACGGTGCATACCCAGGAAGAACACTTATACCTTGAAATTTTGTAAGGGATCATCTTATAATGCTACCGCCGTACTAAGCAAAATAAGAAGCATAATAAGATAAACATCACATGCAATCAAAATATGTGACATGATATGGCCATCATCATCTTGTGCTTTTAATCTCTATCTCCAAAGCACCGTCATGATCACCTTCGTCACCGGCGCGACACCTTGATCTCCATCGTAGCATCGTTGTTGTCTCGCCAACTATTGCTTCTACGACTATCGCTACCGCTTAGTGATAAAGTAAAGCAATTACATGGCGATTGCATTTCATACAATAAAACGACAACCATATGGCTCCTGCCAGTTGACGATAACTTTACAAAACATGATCATCTCATACAAAACCGTATAACTCATCATGTCTTGACCATATCACATCACAACATGCCCTGCAAAAACTAGTTAGACGTCCTCTACTTTGTTGTTGCAAGTTTTACGTGGCTGCTACGGGCTTAGCAAGAACCGTTCTTACCTACGCATACAAAACCACAACGATATTTCGTCAAGTATGTGCTGTTTTAACCTTCACAAGGACTGGGCGTAGCCACACTTGATTCAACTAAAGTTGGAGAAACTGACACCCGCCAGCCACCTGTGTGCGAAGCACGTCGGTAGAACCAGTCTCGCGTAAGCGTACGCGTAATGTCGGTCCGGGCCGCTTCATCCAACAATACCGCCGAATCTAAGTATGACATGCTGGTAAGCAGTATGACTAGTATCGTCCACAAGTCACTTGTGTTCTACTCGTGCATATCATCTACGCATAGACCTGGCTCTGATACCACTGTTGGAGAACGTAGTATTTTAAAATTTTCCTATGATCACGCAAGATCTATCTACCAGATGCATAGCAACGAGAGGGGAGAGTGTGTCTACGTACCCTCATAGACCGAAAGCGGAAGCGTTAGAACAACGCGGTTGATGTAGTCGTACGTCTTCACGGCCCGACCGATCAAGCACTGAAACTACAACACCTCTGAGTTCTAGCACATGTTCAGCTCGATGACGTCCCTCGAACTCTGATCCAGCTGAGTGTCGAGGGAGAGTTCCGTCAGCACGACGGCGTGGTGACGATCTTGATGTTCTACCGTCGCAGGGCTTCGCCTAAGCACCGCTATAATATTATCGAGGAGAACTATGGTGGAGGGGGGCACCGCACACAGCTAAGAGATCAAGAGATCAATCGTTGTGCCTAGAGGTGCCCCCTTGCCCCCGTATATAAAGGAGGGAGGGAGAGGCCGGCCCTAGAGGGGACGCGCCAAGTGTGGGGAGTCCTACTAGGACTCCCAAGTCCTAGTAGGATTCCCCTTTCCTTTCCGGAGTAGGAGAGAAGGAAAGAGGGGGAGAGGGAGAAGGAAAAGGGGGTTGCACCCCTTGTCCAATTCGGACCAGAAGGGGGGCGCGCGCCTCCTTCCTTTTGACCTCTCTCTTCTATTCCGTAACTCCCCGGTACTCCGAAAATACCCGAATCACTCGGAACATTTCCGATGTCCGAATATAGTCGTCCAATATATTGATTTTTACGTCTCGACCATTTAGAGACTCCTCGTCATGTCCCCGATCTCATCCGGGACCCCGAACTCCTTCGGTACATCAAAACTCATAAACTCATAATAAAACTGTCATCGAAACCTTAAGCGTGCGGACCCTATGGGTTCGAGAACTATGTAGACATGACTGAGACACGTCTCTGGTCAATAAACAATAGCGGAACCTGGATGCTCATATTGGCTCCCACATATTCAACGAATATCTTTATCGGTCAAACCGCATAACAACATACGTTGTTCCCTTTGTCATCGGTATGTTACTTGCCCGAGATTCGATCGTCGGTATCTCAATACCTAGTTGAATCTCATTACCGGCAAGTCTCTTTACTCGTTCCGTAATACATCATCCCGCAACTAACTCATTAGCTGCAATGCTTGCAAGGCTTATAGTGATGTGTATTACCGAGTGGGCCCAGAGATACCTCTCCGACAATCGGAGTGACAAATCCTAATCTCGAAATATGCCAACCCAACAAGTACCTTCGGAGACACCTGTAGAGTACCTTTATAATCACCCAGTTACGTTGTGACGTTTGGTAGCACACAAAGTGTTCCTCCGGTATTCGGGAGTTGCATAATCTCATAGTCATAGGAACATTTATAAGTCATGAAGAAAGCAATAGTAGTAAAACTTAAACGATCATAGTGCTAAGCTAACAGATGGGTCTTGTCCATCACATCATTCTCCTAATGATGTGATCCCGTTGATGAAATGACAAGTCATGTCTATGGCTAGGAAACATAACCACCTTTGATCAATGAGCTAGTCTAGTAGAGGCGTACTAGGGACACTCTGTTTTGTCTATGTATTCACACATATACTAAGTTTCCGGTTAATACAATTCTAGCATGAATAACAAACATTTATCATGATATAAGGAAATAAATAATAACTTTATTATTGCCTCTAGGGCATATTTCCTTCACATGCCATCTTCGATCTGACATGATTAACATGGGCATTTGATTACATTCTAGAAAAATGCAACCTTCTTCACAAGAGGTTGGAGTGAATGAAAAGTTCCCTAAGAAAACTAGTACATATGAATCCAAAGGAGAAATACTTATTGATTGTAACCATATGGATCAAGCAACCAATATGGGGGAGGGGGGTGGAACATGTATGTGCTGAAATCCTCCAAATAAATCCTTCAGAAATCATAGTACATTGTCATTGTAAAATTGGAAAGGGGTGTCACAAATTGAACTCCCTTATGGTTAACATTTATCAGGAAAGGAACATCACCTCGATATATAGCTTCTCCAGGCACCGAAAGCATCTAAGGAAACTGACAACTTGCTCTAGGTTGGGGCCGATAGATTCTAGTGCTAAGACCTTCACTGTTCGCAGTTTTGGGGTCAAGCTTGTCGGAATCATTTTCTGAATGACAGACGAACAAACATCTTCAAAATTACAAATAATGTTAATTTGTAGAAGGAGAGGTAGAAGTCGGCTGTTGTAGCTGAATGGGTGTTGATCCAATAACTAGTTCAGAGTATTTGTCGGATGAGTAGCCCACCACTATCAATTTCGGCACAGAAATGACAATGATTCTTGTTGGACCTTCTTGATCAACTACAAGTAATCTCTCAAGTGCAGGTGTAACATTCCAAATTTTCATTTGGAATGTTATACATAAATCATATTGCATTGCATACTTTATTGCATTTTTCTGTTGCGATCCTCGAAATTCTAAGCAACTCAAGGACCCACGGAGAGAGTTGGGGATTTTACCGTTTTCGTATTTGAGTTTTCTCAAATACCGGTACGGGGATTACCTTGGTTTTAATTATTTTTCCTCTCCTAAAAATATTTCTTAATAAAATATATGAGCGGAGATAATATGACTTCTCCAAAGTAAAAGAAATATTGGAGGAAAAATATTAAAATCTCTTTTGGTTTTATTCGCGATTTTATTTGCATAAGAAAAATGCGCGTTTTTTCAAAATTGCATTTAGGTCCTGGAAAAATGTTCACTTTGTCCAAATTTTTATTAGAGGACGGTGAAAATTTATTTCGGAATTTTTCATCTCCATTTAGTATTTTAGTTTTGAGTTTTTCTGTGTCAGGATATTTTTTTTTTAAAAAAGTGGTTCGGACCAACTGGGCCGAAGCCCAGCCGACCAGCGCCGCCACCGCCCCCGACTCCGACCGGGAGTCCCAGCCGCGCCCGCCAGCCACTGTGGCCGAGTCGGCCACCCCGCCGCCAGCCCCTTCCCCCAAGCCACCGCCGCCCCCTTCCCCTATATAACCGCCGCCCCCCTCTTTCGCCTCCACCGCCGTCGGCCACCGCCGCCGCAGCCGCCAGCCGCCGCCGCCGCCGTAGGAAGCATCCGCCGCCACCGCAGCCAGCCGCCACCGCGCCCGGAGCTCGCCTCCCGCCGCCCCGCCGCCTCGCCACCGCCGGAGCCCGCCGTCATCGAGGTAGACGCCCAAGCCACAGCCGGTTTTTTAAACCATTCGGTTTTTTTTGAAACCCTAGATCTATTTTTTTTAAATAGATCGGTTCGTTTTTTTGGTTTAGTTAGTTAGCGGACGTTTGTTTCAACGAACTCCGTTCACCTGTTAGTCACAGACAACGAACGTTCGCTCGTTAGCTTGTTCGTCAGTTTCCTTTTTCAGGGCTTTTTCCGCGATTATTTTCAATCGCGATTTCTGCCCTGATCTTGTTTTTAGTTTTTCTTTTCGCTCGAGAGTCGGAATTAGGTGATTCAAACGCCCAGATCTTCGTCTCAAAGCC
The DNA here is from genome assembly GCA_902687465.1 of Secale cereale. Lineage (NCBI taxonomy): Eukaryota > Viridiplantae > Streptophyta > Magnoliopsida > Poales > Poaceae > Secale > Secale cereale. The sequence goes on along the minus strand of LR738714.1, from coordinate 93,410,323 downwards.
CTCTTTCCGTTTAACGAACTTGAACAAGGTTTTACTACTATAAAATTTAACTTTAGATCAATCTAGTAAACGGATCTTGTTTCTTTCGCAGTTTGAGTTTCGTTGCTCCATTTGATTTGATTCTTTTTGCAAACGGGAGTTCTTAAGTTGAACTTTCTGGTTAGATCTTCTTATTTGGAGTTTTACCTCTGTATCTTTGCTTGTTTGCTTATGTATGGTATTGTTTGCTTGCGATAGAATTCCCAGAGTGCGAAGCGTGCTACTACGAGTCCCTAGGTTTTGCGAATCATCAGAAAGGCAAGTAACACTTTGATCATACCCTTTATTACCCAGTTTTTATGCATTAGATCAAACCCTCACACATTGAATGAGTAGGATCTCTTAACTTGTGGGTCTGGGAAGTAGATTGAGGTAGAACCTATTACCTGCTTTATTTTCAAACCCTTGGGAGTTACTTCTACGTTATGCTTAGGTTGCCATGCTATGCTCGTAGACGTGGATTGGGTTTGAGAGTATCCATGACAGATGTGAGATGTTAATGGTTCAACTTAAGGTGGCTACGTTAATACACATCTGGGTGGATTGGTTGCAGGGCACCTGGAGAATCCAGTGTTGTCCTAGGAAATCCCGGGGGTACCGTGTGATTTTTCCTATGGAATGCCACCCAGGCTCAAAGGGATCATAAAACTATTCATGCTAGAAACTTTCTTGTGCAGCCACAATGCCATTATGGGCTCTAGCATAGTATGAGTAAGTTGTGTGAGCTCTTTCAGTGGTGGACTAGCTGATGTAGGGGAAAGTAGGTGTACTGGTTCACCCGGGGTAAAGAGTAAATGCTTCTGAAAGACTGTGTCTCGGTCATCCGTTTCTCAAACACCATGTAGTGCGAGAAATCCAACGGAGGAGATCGAGTCTTGTGGGGAAAAGTGCGCAAACCTCTGCAGAGTGTACAAACTAATCATGATTAGCCGTGTCCCCGGTTATGGACATCTTGAGTATCTGGTACTTGAATTATTGGTTGATCTCAACACTCTAAAATTATTTTGTGGGGTAATGATGACTACTTTAATTGGGATTGAGTTGGAGGTACCTTCTCAATGATGTTTCAACTACCATGATAGTTAAAATAAAATTTATTCCTTTGTTGTAGGGAAAAATTGGCTTTATGCAAAAACTTTAACCTTAGAGCCTCCACCAGCCAAATATGCATATAGTGTTAGCCTTTACTTCTGTTAGTTGCTCTACTGTGTTATCTTGCGGGCATATTCCATGTGCTGACCCGTTTCGGGCTAAAACATGTTACGTTGTAGACTTTTCAAACGAAGAGTAAGACGCGCTAGGTCGTTTGTCATGCACTCAGCTATGCCGTTGGAGTTGATGGACTCACTTATCTTCCAAGTCTTCCGTTGTTATTTTGTTAGATGGCCTTATGCCATAGATTTTTGTAATAAGTTCTCTTTTGAGACATTCGATGTAATAAGTGTGTGATTGCCACTCTGTTATAAATCCTTCAAGTACCATGTGTGTCAGCATTACCGATGCAGGGATGACACAGAACACAGAGACTTTGGTCCATTTGGATCGTGGTCACTACAAGATGGTATCAGAGCACACGCTGACTGTAGGACACGACCACTAAGGTAAACCCTAGGACACTCTTCTCTACTCATTTCCGACTCCTCTCTAGTTTCTACTCTTTAGGATGGTGGACCCAAGGAACAAGTTCACTCAACCAGATGAAGACACACCTTTTGGACGACACTTGAAGGAAGTCACTAGGTACCTGAACATCGTAATACCAAGCTTCACCGGGACCTAGACCGCCACTTTACCAGAAGAGGAGCGATGTAGTATTCAAGTTCAAATTCCCGGGAGGACATTTGTGCCATCCGCTGAGCCCATAGAGTTTTCTTTTGATGCACCAACCTGGAGCCTAGGCAAGAGTATGGCATCCCACATTACCATGGGACGTATTGGAGAAGTCTACAAGCAGGAGCTGAGAGACACCATCTACCAGATATGTGGACGCCGAGATGAGCAATGGGACATGATCAGTACCCGGAAGGATAGATCCATTGCAGCGTTCATCCAGGAGTTAAACCAGCACATTCATCGACAGGAGCACCAGATGTGCGCAGGGATGATAGATTTGAAGAAGGCGTTAACTAGGAACTTGGAGCTAGAAGAGGAACTCAAGTCTACAGGCGATGGATACGAGGAGGAGATGACAATACTTGTGGAGAAGAATGATGACTTGACAATGAAGCTAGGAGTATTCATGGGAGATCCAGCACCAGAAGGAGGAGGAGGATAAGAATAACCCAAGGAGATTCGTTCTGAGGACTACATCATCATCGACGACACCGACTCAGACCCCGATGATAGTGCTGATGACTATGAAGATGAAGCTGGAGCAGATATCATGGAATCTTCCGCCGATCAAAATTTCTAGATGACCACCCTATGACTAGTAGCCTTCCCCATATAGTAGAATTTAGAGCACTTTGTAACGTTAGTTAGAATCTTTGTAAGCCCTTGCTTGAAATTGATTGGTGTGATATGATTGTGTTTGTCTCATGTGCATATGGGTAGTGAATTTTCCCTTAGACCTCATTTCTATTCTAATCTCTTCCCTCTACACCCATCAGATGCCTCCGAGACGTGAGCCTGGATTTCAGTTTCCCCTGAGCTCACTCAGTTGATCCAGCAGCAGAACACTTTGATGCAACTTCTTGTCCAGAACAATCAGAGTAACAACAACAACCCTCCACCACCACCACCCGTGGACAAGCTGACACGTTTCCTAAGGTTGCAACCACCGGTCTTTTCTAGTAGCATTAAACCAATAGTTGTTGATGACTGACTGCGTAAGATTGGAAGGGATTTGACCACCGCCAATTGCACGGATGCTGAGAAGGTGCGTTTTGCCGCACATCAGTTGGCTGGACCAGCAGCAACATGGTGGGAGAATTACACATCCACTTTCCCTGTAGCCAATGTCACTTGGGATCAGTTTCAGCAAGCTTTTCGCACTGTCCATGTCTCAACTGGAGCCATGAGCATGAAGAAGCGAGAGTTTCGCAACTTGCGCCAAGGAAATCGTACTGTGGCTCACTACGTAGATGAGTTTAGTACTCTATCTCGTTATGGATCGGATGATGTGGCCACAGATGCCGCGAAGCAGGAGAGGTTTATGGAAGGACTGAATGATGAGATGAGCTTACAGTTGATGGTGGCAACCTTCAACAACTACCAGGAGTTGGTAGATAAGGCTCTTATGATTGAAGGGAAGCATCAGCAGATTGAAAGCCGCAAGAGGAAGTATGGACAAGGAATGAATAATTATGGAGCCCAACAGAAGCCCCGTTTCACCCCAAACTCGGGAGGATACACCCATAACCATGAAGGCCACACCCATAATGGAGGGAGTGCTCACAACCACAACAGCTCCGAGAATGGGAATGGGAATGGAGCCAGGAATAATCAGAACTGCTCTACTCCATCCACACCCTCCAAGAGGGATTTAAGTCACATTACCTGTTTCAAGTGCGGGAAGAATGGACACTATGCCGAAGAGTGCCCTGAAGCGAAGAATGGGAACGACAATGGAAGCGCCGGGAAGAAGCCCAACCCGTTCAATAAAGGACAAGTGAACCACGTGACCGTGGAGGAGGTTGAAGAGCAACCTGATGCAGTTGTAGATAAGTTTTTGGTTAAGTCATTTAACGCAGTAGTTCTTTTCGATACTGGTGCATCGCACTCATATATTTCAAGGGGATTCATAAATAGACATAAGTTTCCCACCAAAGTCTTGATGACCCCCATGTTAGTAAGTTCACCCGGAGCGGAATATATGGCACATCAAGGATGTTTTCAGATGCCATTGACCATTGGACGCCATGTTTTCCCCTCAGGCCTGATAGTTTTGGAGTCACAAGGATTGGATGTGATACTAGGTATGGATTGGCTATCGATGTATGGAGGGAACATAGACTGTGCCAGTAAGTCTATTTTGCTTACCACCCTAGAGGGAAAAAGGATCAAGTATGTATCTAGGCATTCGCATAGGAGGACACAAGTAAATTCTCTCTTAGGAGTTGTTCATGAGGAAGTGCCGGTAGTAAGGGATTATCCGGATGTATTTCCAGAGGAGCTACCAGGCATGCCGCCGGATAGGGATATTGAGTTTTTGATAGAACTATTACCAGGCACCGGACCAATATCGAGGAGACCGTACCGGATGCCAGAAAATGATCTGGAGGAGATCAAGAAGCAGATTAAGGAGTTATTGGAGAAAGGATTTATTCGACGAAGTTCATCACCTTGGGGAGCCCCTGTGCTTTTGGTCAAGAAGAAGGATGTATCTTTAAGGATGGTCGTTGATTATCGGGCACTGAACGAAGTGACGATTAAGAATAAGTACCCACTACCGATGATCAATGATTTGTTCGACCAACTTCAAGGAACTAAAGTATTCTCCAAGATCAATCTACGATCAGGATACCACCAGTTGAAGATCCGAGAGAAGGATATACCTAAGACAGCCTTCACCACAAGGTATGGGCTATATGAGTATAAGTTATGTCATTTGGATTGACTAACGCCCCTGCCTATTTCATGAGTATGATGAATAAGGTGTTCATGGAGTTCTTGGATAAATTTTTCGTGGTATTCATTAATGATATCTTGGTGTATTCGAAGAACAAAGAGGAACATGACGAGCATTTGCGTTTGGTTCTAGAGAAGCTCAGAGAACATCAGTTGTACGCCAAGTTTAGCAAATGCGAGTTTTGGTCGAAGGAAGTTGGATTCTTAGGGCATATTATATCAGGAGAAGGTATAGCAGTGGACACCGCCAAAGTGCGGGCAGTCACTGAGTGGTTGGCACCCACCTCAGTTGGAGAGATCCTTAGTTTTCTTGGAGTCGCGAAATATTACCGGAGATTCATAGAGAATTTCTCCAAGATTGCGAAGCCTATGACGACATTGTTGAAGAAAGAGACAAAGTTTCATTGTACTGAAGAGTGCGAAGAAAGTTTCCAGGAGTTGAAGAAATGATTGACGACAGCCCCAGTGCTGATCTTGCCAGATATACGCAAGGATTTCCAAGTGTACTGCGATGCTTCACGCTTAGGACTTGGAGGAGTACTCATGCCGGGTGGAAGAGTTGTTTCTTATGCATCTCGTCAACTTCAACCGCATGAGTTGAATTATGCAACGCATGATTTGGAGCTAGCAGCAGTGGTTCATGCGCTCAAAACTTGGAGACATTTCCTTATTGGAAATCATTGTGACGTGTACACGGATCACAAGAGTTTGAAGTACATTTTCACTCAGAAGGAGCTGAACCTCAGACAGAGGAGATGGTTGGAACTTATAAAGGATTAAGATATGAAGCTGCACTATCATCCATGCAAGGCTAATGTCGTGGAAGACGCTTTGAGCGGGAAGAGTTATGCAAATACCCTAGTGAAGGGAGGATTGCCAAAGGAGTTAGCAGAAGATCTCAGGGAGCTTCGTTTGGAGATAGTTCCTAGAGGTTTTGTTACAACCTTGGAAGTTCAGTCAACATTGTTGGGGAAGATACGAGAAGCCTAGAAGGATGACAAAGAGATTGCCAAAATCAAGGAGAAGATGAGTGAAGGAAAAGCCAAGGGTTTTCGTGAGGACGAACACGACACCTTGTGGTTTGAAGACCGAATCTATGTGCCCAACAACACCGAGATCAGGAAGTTGATACTACAGGAAGCACATGATTCACCATACTCGATACACCTAGGAAACACGAAGATGTATTTGGATTTAAAGGAACGTTTTTGGTGGACGGGAATGAAGAAGGATATTGCCGAGTATGTAGCAGTATGTGATGTATGCCAAAGAGTGAAGGCGGAACATCAGAAACCAGCAGGATTACTACAACCTATGCCGATACCCAAATGGAAGTGGGATAAGCTTGGCATGGACTTTATCCGGATTGCCCAGGACCAGATCGGGATATGACTCAATCTAGGTAGTAGTGGATCGCTTGACCAAAGTAGCCCACTTTATCCCAGTGAAAACCACGTATACCAGTGCGAAGTTGGCCAAAATATACATGACTAGGATCGTATGTCTGCATGGAGTTCCGAGGACCATAGTATCAGATAGAGGAACACAGTTCACCTCAAAGTTTTGGCATCAGTTACACCAAACTTTGGGAACAAGGCTGGAATTCAGTATAGCTTTTCACCCGTAGACTGATGGATAGACCGAGAGAGTCAATCAGATTCTGGAGGACATGTTGAGAGCTTGTGCGCTAGACTATGGATCTAGTTGGGATGACAACTTGCCCTATGCGGAGTTCTCGTACATCAACAGTTACCAGGCCAGTTTGAAGATGGCACCATTCGAAGCATTGTACGGGAGGATATGTCGAACACCGTTAATGTGGTATGAAGTCGGAGACCGTCAGTTGTTTGGACCAGACCTGATCAAAGAGTCAGAAGAGAAGGTTAAGTTGATTCGGGATAGACTAAAGGTAGCTCAGTCCAGGCAGAAGAGTTATGCAGACTCGAAGCGTAAGGAAGTAGTCTATGAAATTGGAGACAGAGCGTACCTGAGAGTGCCGCCTCTGCGAGGAGTTAAATGTTTTGGAGTTAAGGAAAGTTAGCCCCAAGATTTGTGGGACCATACCGTGTTTTGGAACGCATGGGAGAGGTTGCCTACAAATTGGAGTTACCCGAAGGATTGTCAGGACTTCATGACGTGTTTCACGTTTCTCAGCTTAAGAAGTGCCATGCGGTGATGGCCGACATTCCTTTAAGAGACACAGTGCCCCTGGAAGCAATTCAGTTGGATAGTGATTTGACTTACGAGGAGAAACCCATCAAGATCCTCGAGTTTGCGAACAGAGTCACCCACAACAAGGTTATCAAGTTTTGCAAAGTTCAGTGGAGTCACCATACCGAGGATGAAGCCACCTGGGAGCGAGAGGATGATCTACGCAAGGACCACCAACACCTATTCTCTAGCCAAACCGAATCTCGAGGGCGAGATTCATTCTAAGGGGGGTAGGTTTGTAACATCCCAAATTTTCAATTTGGAATGTTATACATAGATCATATTGCATTGCATACTTTATTGCATTTGTCTGTTGCGATCCTCGAAATTCTAGGCAACTCAAGGACCCACGGAGAGAGTTGGGGCTTTTACCGTTTTCGTATTTGAGTTTTCTCAAATACCGGTACGGGGATCACCTTGGTTTTAATTATTTTTCTCTCCTAAAAATATTTCTTAATAAAATATATGAGCGGAGATAATATGACTTCTCCAAAGTAAAAGAAATATTGGAGGAAAAATATTAAAATCACTTTTGGTTTTATTCGGATTTATTTGCGATTTTATTTGCATAGGAAAAATGCGCGTTTTTCAAAACTGCATTTAGTTCCAGGAAAAATGTTCACTTTGTCCTAATTTTTATTAGAGGACGGTGAAAATTTATTTTGGAATTTTTCGTCTCCGTTTAGTATTTTATTTTTGAGTTTTTCTGTGTCAGGATTTTTTTTAAAAAAGTGCTTCGGACCGACTAGGCCGAAGTCCAGCCGGCCCAGCGCCGCCACCGCCCCCGACTCCGACCGGGAGTCCCAGCCGTGCCCGCGAGCCGCCGTGGCCGAGTCGGCCACCCCGCCGCCAGCCCCTTCCCCAAGCCACCGCCGCCCCTGCCCCTATAAAAGCCGCCGCCCCCCCTCTTTCGCCTCCACCGCCACCAGCCACCGCCGCCGCTGCCGCTAGCCACCACCGTCGCAGCAAGTAGCCGCCGCCGCCGCCACCGCAGCCAGCCATTGCAGCCACCGCCGCCGCGCCCGGAGCTCGTCGCCCGCCGCCGCACCGCCGGGGCCTCGCGGCCGGAGCCCGCCGTCGTCGAGGTAGACGCCCTAGCCGCCGCCGTTTTTTTTAAAACCGTTCGGTTTTTTTAGAAACCCTAGATCTTTTTTTTAAATAGATCGGTTCGTTTTTTTTCGGTTTAGTTAGTTAGCGGACGTTCGTCCGTACGTTCGTTTTAACGAACGTTGTTCGCCCGTTAGTCACAGACAACGAACGTTCGTTAGCCTGTTCGCCAGTTTCCTTTTTCAGGGCTTTTTCCGCGATTATTTTCGATCACGATTTCTGCCCTGATCTTGTTTTCAGTTTTTCTTTTCGCTGGAGAGTCGGAATCAGGCGATTTGAACGTCCAGATCTTCGCCTCGAAGCCCTATTTCCGTTTAACCAACTTGAACAAGGTTTTGCTACTGTAAAATTTAACTTTAGATCAATCTAGTAGACGGATCTTGTTTCTTTCGCAGTTTGAGTTTCGTTGCTCCATTTGATTTGATTCTTTTTGCAAACCGGAGTTCTTAAGTTGAAGCCCTATTTGGAGTTTTACCTATGAATCTTTGCTTGTTTGCTTATGTATGCTATTGTTTGCTTGTGTTAGAATTCCCGGAGTGCGAAGCGTGCTACTATGAGTCCCTAGGTTTTGCGAATCATCAGCAAGGCAAGTAACACTTTGATCATACCCTTATTACCCAGTTTTTATGCATTAGATCAAACCCTCACACGTTTCATGAGTAGGATCCTAACTTGTGGGTCTGGGAAGTAGATTGAGGTAGAACCTATTACCTGCTTTATTTTCAAAGCCTTGGGAGTTACTTATACGTTATGCTTAGGTTGCCATGCTATGCTCGTAGACGTGGATTGGGTTTGAGAGTATCCATGACAGATGTGAGATGTTAATGGTTCAACTTAAGGTGGCTACTCTAATACACATCTGGGTGGATTGGTTGCAGGGCACCTGGAGAATCCAGTGTTGTCCTAGGAAATCCCGGGGGTACCGTGTGATTTTTCCTATGGAATGCCACCCAGGCTCAAAGGGATAATAAAACTATTCATGCTAGAAACTTCTGTGTGCAGCCACAATGCCATTATGGGCTCTGGCATAGTATGAGTAAGTTGTGTGAGCTCTTTCAGTGGTGGACTAACTCATGTAGGGGAAAGTAGGTGTACGGGTCCACCCGGGGTAAAGAGTAAATGCTTCTGAAAGACTGTGTCTCAGTCATCCGTTTCTCAAACACCATGCATTGCGAGAAATCCAACGGAGGAGATCAAGTCTTCTGGGGAAAAGTGCACAAACCTCTGCAGAGTGTACAAACTAATCATGATTAGCCGTGTCCCCGGTTATGGACATCTTGAGTATCTGGTACTTGAATTATTGGTTGATCTCAACACTCTAAAATTGATTTGTGGGGTAATGATGACTACTTTAATTGGGATTGAGTTGGAGGTACCTTCTCAATGATGTTTCAACTACCATGATAGTTAAAATAAAATGTATTCCTTTGTTGTAGGGAAAAATTGGCTTTATGCAAAAACTTTAACCTTAGAGCCTCCACCTGCCAAATATGCATATAGTGTTAGCCTTTACTTCTATTACTTGCTCTACTGTGTTATCTTGCCAACATATTCCATGTGCTGACCCGTTTCGGGCTGCAACATGTTACGTCGTAGACTTTTCAGACGAAGAGTAAGACACGCTAGGTCGTTTGTCATGCACTCAGCTATGCCGTTGGAGTTGATGGACTCACTTATCTTCCAAGTCTTCCGCTGTTATTTTGTTAGATGGCCTTATGCCATAGATTTTTGTAATAAGTTCTCTTTTGAGACATTCGATGTAATAAGTGTGTGATTGCCACTCTGTTATAAATCCTTCAAGTACTGTGTGTGTCAGCATTACCGATCCAGGGATGGCACAGAACACAGAGACTTCGGTCCATTTGGATCGTGGTCGCTACTGTAGGTGTGTCCTCAATGACCATACCGTGGTACACATCTTGTGATGTCTTCCTGCTGCACTAGCAACACACATAAATAGTCTGAAGAGTCATGGAGGTGATGTGGAAGGTACTCAACCCATTGATTGCCTGAAGATGAAGGTACTCGAGTGTAGTACAGCCACGGAGCAGGCGCTCCATGTCACCATTTGAGAGGCAGACGACGACGAGATCGAGGTGCTTCAGTCGTGGTAGAATAAGAGCGGGCACGTCATCAAGGGGGGGGGGATGGCAGTTCCTGAACTTGGCGACGCGCAGCGTGGGCGCGAGGCGGAGTGCATATGTTGGCAGTGACCGCATATGCCCATCATCAAAAGTGAGCTCCTCGAGCTGATCTAGGGCGGTGGTAATTAATCAGACACGGATCTGTATTGGAAACCATCAGCTATTATGTTCACACATGGATTCTAATGCAACAATCGTTTGTAATTCAAACTACAGTCATCGTAAATTCTGGCGGCAGGCGTGTGTACTGTTCCTGTTGATCTAGATTCCGACTGCCAATAAATACTACCTTGCTCACGTCGTCCGCCTGCATTCTCATCTACATTCTCCCCTCGCTTGCCCCCCTCTCTCAAAGCTCTGCCATGGCGCCGCCGATATGCCCACGCACCGACGAGGAGTCGCCGCCCCCAAGGACGGTCATTCGATGAGCAGCAACGAGGACGACCCCTACGTGCCACCGGACGAGGTTGCGCCGGACTCCCCAACTTTGGATTGGTTTTGGGGCCAATACAATCTTTGTCTGTGGAAGTCACTTTCGCCGGCTAAGAAATCCAGGCAAGTGGCGTTCAAGAAGGAGATGGCGAAGGCGAAAGCCAGGTACCAGGCGGCCTGTGAAGCCCGTGATGCTGCCTGGAAAAAGGAGAAGGTGGAGCTTTGGGGCGGGCGCGTTGATACGTCTCCAACATATCTACTTTTCCTCACGCTTTTCCTCTTGTTTTGGACTCTAATTTGCATCATTTGAATGAAACTAACCCCGGACTGACGCTGTTTTCAGCAGAACTACCATGGTGTTGATTTTGTGCAGAAATAAAAGTTCTTGAAATGAAACAAAACTTTGCGAGGATTTTTTATGGAATAAAAGAGAATTACTGGAGCCAAGACCCACCAAAGAGGGCCCCCCTGGGTGGGCACAACCCACCAGGGCGTGCCCCCCTCTCCTGGCGCACCCAGGTGGGTTGTACCCACCTGGTGGCCCCGCAGACGCCAACCCTGATCCTATAAATTCCTATTTTCGGAGAAAAAACCAGGGAGAAAGAATTATCATGATCCATGAGATGGAGCTGCCATCACCTCTTGTTCTTCCCGTGTAGGCCAGATCTAGATTTTGTTTAGGGCTCTGGAGAGGGGGATCTTCGTTCTTCGTCATCACCAACCCTTCTCCATCGCCAATTCCATGATGCTCCCCACTGGGAGTGTGTAATTCCTTCGTAGGCTCGCTGGTCGGTGAGGAGTTGGATGAGATTCGTCATGTAATCGAGTTCGTTTTGTTAGGGCCCGATCCCTAGTATCCACTATGTTCTTAGATTGATGTTGCTACGACTTTGCTATGCTTAATGCTTGTCACTTTTGGCCCGGGTGCCATGATCTCAGATCTGAACCGTTTATGTTATCATCATTATATCCATGTTCTCGATCTGATCTTGCAAGTTATAGTCACCTACTACGGTTATGATACAACAACCCCGGAGTGACAACAACCGGGCCCACTCTTGGTGATGACCGTAGTTTGATGAGTTCATGTATTCACTATGTGTTAATGCTTTGTTCCGGTTCTCTATTAAAAGGAGGCCTTAATATCCCTTAGTTTTCAATATGGACCCGCTGCCACGGGTGGGTAGGACAAAAGATGTCATGCAAGTTCATTTAATAAAGCATGTATGACTATTTACGGAATACATGCCTACATTATATCGATGAACTGGAGCTAGTGTCGTATCGCCCTAGGTTATAACTGTCACCTGATGAATATCATCCAATAAATCACTGATCCAATGCCTATGAATTTGTCCCATATTGATCTTTCTAAGTTACTACTTCTGCTGCTACTGTTACACTTGCTACAAAGTTACTGCTATCACTGTTACTGTTACTATTGCTGCTGTCATTACTATCAAAACTATCAAACTACTTTGCTACTGATCACTTTGCTACAGATAATTAATCTCCAGGTGTGGTTGAATTGACAACTCAGCTGCTAATACCTTCAAATATTCTTTGGCTCCCCTTGTGTTGAATCTATAAATTTGGGTGCCCTTGAAAACTGTTGCGATCCCCTATACTTGTGGGTTATCAAGACCTTTTTGTAGCGCCGTTGCCGGGGAGCATAGCTAGATTTGTTGAGTGACTAGGGACTATTATCATATTATCACTATGAATAATCTAAAGGATCCAAGGACTAAGATATTTCCCTCAAAGACGAGGGGAGGTAAGGAACTGCCATCCAGTTCTGCTTTAGATTCACCTTCTGTTATGAGTAAACTTGCAACACCACCACATGCTATCAATTCTAATATGTTGCAAGTTATTGATGATGCTACTTCTACTCTGAATGATAGTTGTGATGATGCTAGTACCTTTCTTGATAATGATGTGCCACTTGGTGAATTTCTTGATGAACAAATTGCTAGAGTAGTACAACATGATGTTGTTGAATCTAATGATGAGCTTGAGACTGAAACTCTTGAAACACCTACTAGAACTAGCCTTCCTAGATAAGAATTTCCTAAGGTACCGGAAGGTTATGTTATGACTTATGAGTGAAGAAGCAACTAGAGATATTCTTGCTTGTAATGATAGAGATGATCTAGAGAAATCACTACACAAGTATAAAGAAAAATCTCTGAATGCTAGAATGAAATGTGATCCTAAGTTTGCTACTTCACCTATATTTATTGATGATAAGGATTATGAATTCTCAACCGACCCAGAGTTAATCACTTTGGTTGAATCTGATCCTTTCCATGGTTATGAAACTGAAACTGTTGTGGCACATCTTACTAAGTTGAATGACATAGCCACCCTTTTTACTCATGATGAGAAAAGTCATTACTACTTTATTCTCAAATTATTTCCCTTCTCATTAAAGGGTGATGCTAAAGCTTGGTACAATACTCTTGCTCCTGGTTGTGTGCGTAGTCCCCAGGATATGATTTACTACTTCTGAAAAATATTTTCTTGCTCATAAGAAACAAGTTGCCTTGCAGGAAATATTTAACTTTGTGCAAATTGAAGAAGAGAGTCTCCCACAAGCTTGGGGGAGGCTTTGCCAGTTACTTAATGCTTTACCTGATCATCCTCTTAAGAAAAATGAAATACTTGATATCTTCTATAATGGACTAACCGATGCTTCTAGGGACTTCCTAGATAGTTGTGTTGGTTGTGTTATCAGGGAACAAACTATTGGACTAGCTGAAGAATTATTGAATAATATATTGAAGAATTATGATGATTGGACTCTTCCTGAACCACCACCTAAACCCACTCCAAAGAAGAGGGGTATATTATATCTCAGTCCTGAAGATATGCAAGAGGCAAAGAAATCTATGAAGGAAAAAGGTATTAAAGCTGAGGATGTTAAAAATTTACCTCCTATTGAAGAAATACATGGGCTTAATGCACCACCACTGCCTAAGGTGGTAGAGGTAAATTCTCTTATGAAGTTCAATCATAATGATAATCCTCATAATATGCATCCTAGCCAATGCCTTCATGAGTTTGAAAACTATATTAGAAAACAAGATCACTTCAATGCAAATGTTATGAAACAATGGAAATACAATTCTGATATGATTGCTCACTTGAGTGACTTGCTATTTAGAATTTTAAATGATGTTAGAGGTGTTGGAAAACATGCTTCTATGGTTCAAACGCAATTAGAACAAGTTGCTAAATCTCATAGAGAATTGCTTGATGAAATGAATCATAATATGCATGACTTTGCTGTTAGAGTTGCAACTAGAGGAGGTAAAATGACTCAGGAACCACTTTATCCTGAGGGACACCCAAAAAGAATTGAAAACATGATTCACAAAGAAATAACACTAGCACACCTAGTACTTCTAAAAAGAAAAATGATAGGACTTTGCACACTTCTAGTGAACCTGAAATAGAAAAAGCTCCTGATAAAGATAATGATGCTTCTATCTCTGATGCTGAAACTCAATTTGGTAATGAACATTCACCTAATTATAATGAAAAAGATAATGCTGATGTTCATGAAGATGCTCAGCCAAATGAAAAAGAACCAGATAATGATGTTGAGATAGAACCACCTGTTGATCTTGATAACCCACAACCTAAGAATAAAAGTTATGATAAAAGAGACTTTGTTGCTAGAAAACACGGTAAAGAAAGAGGACCGTGGGTTCAAAAACCTATGCCTTTTCCACCGCAGTCAACTAAAAAGAAAGACATTGAAGAATTTGAACGCTTTGCTGAAATGCCAAGGCCAGTCTTTTTGCGTACTCGTTTAACTGATATCTTAAAAATGCCTCAGTATGCAAAGTATATGAAAGACATCATCACTAATAAGAGAAAAATGCCGGAAGCTTAAATCTCCACTATGCTTGCTAATTATACTTTCAAAGATGGAGTACCTAAAAAACTTGGAGATCCAGGTATACCAACTATACCATGCTCTATAAAAAATAAGTATGTGAAAACTGCTTTGTGTGATTTAGGAGCTGGTGTTAGTGTTATGCCTTTCTCTTTATATAAAAGACTTGACTTAAATAAACTCACACCTACTGAATATCTTTGCAAATGGCTGACAAGTCAACTACCATACCTGTCGGTATTTGTGAGGATGTGCCCGTTGTTGTTGCTAATGTTACTATCTTGACTGACTTTGTTATACTTGAGATGCCCGAGGACGACAATATGTCTATTATTCTTGGTAGACCCTTCTTGAATACTGTAGGGGCTGTTATTGATTGTACTGAAAGCAAGGTCACTTTTCATATTAATGGTAATGAGCATATGGTGCACTTTCCGAAGAAACAATTCCATGTGAATGGTATTAATGTTATTGAAAAATCTCCGACAATCATTATTGGAAGTTTTCAAATACCTCTACCTACTGTCAACATAAAATATGAAATGCTTATTGTTGGGGACATCCATGTCCACATGGAGGTAACTTAGTGATTTACGAAAGTTCTTAGGTTTCATGCTAATCGAAAGTGGTTGTTAATAAGACCTGATCAACCTTATTAATGAATCATTTTTTAGCGGTATAAAGTTGATGAATTTAGTAAGCACTACCTACTGTTCTTACTTTTTATTTTCTGTTTTTACTAGTTAAATAAAATAAAATGCCATGTTTAGTCTGTTTTCTGAATTTCCCGTGCAATAAAAAAGTGAACCAAAAATAAAAGTTCTTAGAATGCCCTGAAAATTTTATAAGATTTTTTTTCTGAATATTTAAGAATTTTTGATGCAAATAATACCAGAGGGGGGGGGGTGCACCAGGTGGGCACAACCCACCTAGGCATGCGAGGACCCCCATGCGCGCCCTGGTGGGTTGTGGTCCCCACGTGGCCCCCCTCACTTACCTCTTTAGCCCACATCATCACTTACCTGCAGAAAAAAAATCTCCACTGCTCTCTCTCCCGTGTTCTTGAGATCAAACCCGCGGATTACAATCTATTTGCTCGAAGCTCCGTTTCCGAAACTATTTCGAGGAATTGTTGCTTGGTATATGACTCTACCGCTTGTCCAATTAGTTTTTGTTCTAGTGGTTTATACTTTGAATAATTAGCTACTCTTGGTGCTGCTGTAGATGTGCTTGCATGTTGAATTCTTAGTGTTCTAAGTAGTTTGAATGCTTGCTATGGCTTCTATGTATCCCTATGAGTAGCTGCTATCAATTTTATAAAGTTTTCTTGACAATTTTTTGTCACCCCCAAAATTTTATTTTCAGAAAATTGTACACGAACATTATGAGCTTATTTGGAAGGAGTTCTTCGAGGAGAAGGTCCTCGGGGGCATCTTCTAGTGGCAGTTCCACCCGACGGTCTTATGTGGAACCAAGTGTAAGTTCCACATGAAGTGCCACTACCAAAACATGCTTATGGCCTTGCGATGAGTATATGATGCTAGTGGGCATTAAGGAGAAATTTGAGCAATATGTTCACCAGGCCTGCCTTGGTCCCTACCTTTCAAATAAGTGTGAACAATGCCAACTTCTCACTGAATCATTTGTTAAAGAATTTAAATATTTTCCACAAGAGTTTAGGGTGCCGTTTATGCTTTATGATAATCCATTTACTATTCCACTTGAGAATTTTGCTTACCATTGCAAACTTCCTTTTTGGGGTTCGCTTGATGAGCCACCAACGACTGAGTATGAGTCGTTTTTGACTAGCCTTTGTTACGGTGAAAATAGGGGAGTGAGACAATGAAGAATAAAGAGCATTCACTTTCCTGCAATTCAGTATTTTGCGTTATTTAATGGGAAATGCATAGTAGGCAAGCAATGCTGTAGCATACCCTGTGTGTGATACTTGAGCCTCTTCCACACCGCTCTCACTAGTGAAAGGAATTATAACATTAGAGCGATTGTTGCACGTAGACTTCAGCATAACGCTAACAGTGGCTGGTTCTATGGTGGAATTTATGCCACGTGTTTAGCATGAGGGCTGGGTGTTTCACCTTTACCCTTTGATCCCATCCTATCCATGTAGTATTTAGATTTTGACACCTTGAAAGAGCATAAGATTCTCAAGGGAAAGGTTTATAACTTCACTTATAATCTGTTGTTTAACCAATCACATGTTGTGGACACATATTTGCCTGCGCCTGCTCTTTTTGACTATAACAACAAGGGAAGATATTTGTTCTTGAGAGCGAGGCCCGAGCTCATAACACAGCAGTGGTGGCAGCACGGCAGGCTGAGGCGTCCACACCAAGATCATCCATGGGTTACCACGCTGACCACTACCCTCCAGGCTACTGATTGACTGCCAAGCTAGGCCAAAAGCCTAAGCTTTGGGGAGTATGTGTTTCTCACTGACATTACATTTATGTTTACATACCATTCTATTTGTCGGTGCTCACACTTTTTCATTGTATCATCCATGCCTAGATTATTTCCTTGCTTTCTTCTTGTGTGTTTGAAAAACTTTAGAAAAACTCAAAAAATTAATTGTAGTAAATTTACTTTTTATGCATGCTGAGTAGTAGCACTAAAAAGAAAATCCAAAAAGCTTTCCTTGTTCTTCTTCTGCTTGTTGGGAGCTTTCCTGTGTAAATAGTTTTTCTAGTTTTTGCTTTTTCCTTGTATTTGCGTGTTCAAGAAAATCAAAAACTCCAAAAACATTTCGATGTGTTTCTCTGAATTTCTTTTCCTTTTATTCGAGTTGTACCGAGGAGAAGACCACGATGAAAATGTTGAGGGGCTCTCATATGAATAATTCTTGAACTAATAAAGAGCATATTTTACCTTGTCTTCTCCTATGGAATAAAATATTTTGCAGATTCCAGCCTAGTTCACGGTACTCTTACACTATTATAATTTTCATATCATTTGGTCATGCAAGTGAAAGGCAATAATGACGATATTCGATGAACTGGCCGTGGCAAGGAGAAACTGGTATGAACTCGACTTGTTCTATTTGTGTAAATATGTTTAACCTAGTACCCATGATTTAGCCCATTATGATTAAACATGTTTGCCATGATAATTAGAGATTATAGTTTCTCATGCCATGCATAAGTAGCTAGGAGTTAATAATGATTTATCTTGGATATCAACATAGCATTAAAATGATTGTGATATAGTATGATGATATGGTATCCTCCTTTGAATGTTCAAGTGGCTTGACTTGGCACATGTTTATGCATGTAGTTGAACCAAAACCAACATAGCCTCTATGATATTTATGTTCATGGTGTCCATATCCTACACATGCGGGTGTCCAATGTTTATTATGCATGATGCATGTTCATGAGCATTGTTGCTCTCTAGCTGGCTGCTTCCCAACCTATTTGCTAGCCTTCACCTGTACTAAGCGGGAATACTATTTGTGCATCAAATTCTAAAACTCAAAGTTATTCCAGATGAGTCTACCATACCTACCTATATGTGGTATTACCCTGCCGTCCTAAGTAAATTTGCATGTGTCACCTCTAAAAACTTCAAATAAATATCCTTTTTGTGGTATGGATCGTTCATGGAACGATGGAAGGTGGTCGGTATTTTCCATGCTAAGCAGCTTATTCTCAGGTTGAGTGTTTATTCACTCGCCATTGCATGAGAAAAGGGCGGTAATAGGGATTCCCAGTCCCAAACTGCAAAAATAAAAATTCTACAAATAAATAAACAAAATCTCCCAATGGAGTTCAAACATTTACTTTTCTGCTTGGGAACCGCCACTAGCTCGTTTAGCATGGGAGATGCCAATACCTGATAGTTGTGAAGGGAATGAGAAGGGTGCACCTCTCAAAAATTTCATTTACCTCTGTTTTAAAATTTTGAGCCCTGGCACCTCTGCAAATCACTGCTTCCCTCTACGAAGGGACTATCGATTTACTTTTATGTTGTGTCATCACCTTCTCTAATAAGCGCCAGATCTGAGAGCACTGTTGTCATGCCTATGCATTGTGTGTAGTGAATGTTGGGTGTTAGTATGACTGGATCTTTTCTCCATGAATTACAATGTTTAGTCGTTGCTTGAACTTTGGAGGTGCTCTGCATTTATGTTTTGCGGTCTCAGAAAGGGCTAGCTAGATACCACTATTGTCATATTATATCATGGTTGTTTTAAAAATGTGTTGCTGTTTGAGATCTCTTATTATTGCTCGCTAGCTGATTATGTCATTGATATGAGTTAATATAATCTTTAAATGTTATTGTTGACATGGTTAGTTATGATGTTGGCTGAAAACTTGGGTTTTGTTTAAGCTTATTTATGCAAACAAGAGCAACATAGTTCGTAAAAGTTTATCTTTCTCACTTTCAGTTTATCAACTGAATTGCTTGAGGACAAGTAAAGGTTTAAGCTTGGGGGAGTTGATACGTCTCCAATGTATCTACTTTTCCTCACGCATTTCCTCTTGTTTTGGACTATAATTCGCATGATTTGAATGAAACTAACCCTGGACTGACGCTGTTTTCAGCAGAACTACCATGGTGTTGTTTTTTTGTAGAAATAAAAGTTATCAGAATGAAACAAACCTTTCTGAGGATTTTTTATGGAATAAAAGAGAATTACTAGAGCCAAGACCCACCAGAGAGGGCCCCCCAACGCACCAGGGCGCGCCCCCTGTCCTGGCGCGCCCAGGTGGGTTGTACCCACCTGGTGGCCCCGCAGACGCCAACCCTGATCCTATAAATTCCTAATTTTGGAGAAAAAAAGCAGGGAGAAAGAATTATCGCGATCCACGAGACGGAGCCGCCGTCACCTCTTGTTCTTCCTCGGGAGGCCAGATCTGGAGTCCATTTGGGGCTCTGGAGAGGGGGATCTTAGTTCTACGTCAGCACCAACCCTTCTCCATCGCCAATTCCATGATGCTCCCCACCGGGAGTGAGTAATTCCTTCATAGGCTCACTGGTCGATGAGGAGTTGGATGAGATTCATCATGTAATCGAGTTAGTTTTATTAGGGCCCGATCCCTAGTATCCATTATGTTCTTAGATTGATGTTGCTATGACTTTGCTATGCTTAATGCTTGTCACTTTGGGCCCGGGTGCCATGATCTCAGATCTAAACCGTTTATGTTATCATCATTATATCCATGTTCTAGATCCAATCTTGCTAGTTATAGTCACCTACTACGGTTATGATCCCACAACCCCGGAGTGACAATAACAGGGCCCACTCCCGGTGATGATCGTAGTTTAAGGAGTTCATGTATTCACTATGTGTTAATGCTTTGTTCTGGTTCTCTATTAAAAGGAGGCGGTGTGCGGCGGGCGTACGATGCAAGTACGGCGCTAAGGGCCTCTACCCACTCCTGGCGAGTAATGGGGGTACTGACGAGACGTGTACCCAGCTGCGACGCTGTGTCGACAACTGGCAAGCGCCGATGAATCCACTCTTGCTGTGCGGCGCGCCGTGCTTCTCGCTCTACGGCGCTCCAACGGTCTCGCCGTGCGGCGAGCCGCAGCCTATCGGCGCGGACGCGCCTAGCTTGCTCTGCGGCGCGCCATCGATCATTTTGTGCGGCGAGCTGCAGCCTGTCGGTGCTGACATGCTTATCTTGATCCGTGGTGCTCAAGTGCCATGCGCCAAAGGTCTTCTCAACCCAGGCGATGACGTGCATCACTGCATCGTCCATCGCATTACCGGGGACCGCATCGGCCTCGACGGGCTATGGCACCTGCTCGTTTTCCTTGTCGATGAGGTTGATGG
Source organism: Secale cereale (assembly GCA_902687465.1). Lineage (NCBI taxonomy): Eukaryota > Viridiplantae > Streptophyta > Magnoliopsida > Poales > Poaceae > Secale > Secale cereale. Next base: position 93,390,120 of record LR738714.1, on the reverse strand, counting down.
CAGAGGCGGTGCTTTGGTGGGTTGGCATGCTCGGAAAAGGTGGATGTGCTACAGGTTGTGCTTGTCGCCTCCGTGCGTCGCGCACCGCGTGGGTTTATGCGCAATATCGCTGGGTGGCGGGAAACAGGTGAGGAAATGGCGGGAAACTGTGGCGTGTTCATAAAACGTCATCAATTAATGGTAACTTAGCATAGAAGGAACATCGAGCTAGCACAAGAAGTAGATGATGATCGGATGAACATAGACCACACTAGGGAACCTGGTGGTGATGAATTCATCAATCGCAAACGGTTGAATACTAGCAAGCGTTTGCCCACAACACACACGACTTATTCCATCACAAGCAGGTCGGATGGATCTACCGTATGCCACGTATCGCACATTGTTAAAAAGTAATGCGGTAGACCTTCTTTGACATGTGTTAAGAAAACAAAAAAATAATCAAAACCCACTTATGGGATGTATCATGAAGGTCCTTAATGGACATTTATGATCTAAGGACCTTCATGATCCATCCCAACAGTGAGTTTTGAAATTTTGACAACTTCCCATCCGGTCACCCATCTCATGGCTGCTCCAGCCTAAGCACAATTAACTTGAGAGTTCTCATAAATGAGCTATTGGTGGAACAACTAGTCCTTGCTGATATAGGATGCCCTCTTCGCATCCTTATGGCGTACCCGGATGACCACCCGTCGTGCAATGGCCAATAGATGTTGTGTAGACAGAGCATATCACATACGTCTTATTAGAAGCAATCGTTTGTGTTATTATCGATCTTCGCACACATTTCTATTTACATACCTGTTTGCCATGTATCACACACATCTTGTTATATTGAACCATTTCTGTTCTCTTGTCTCAACACAAACAGTTCATCCGAGTGAGTCGCATGCCGTATATCGAACACACCTTGATCTGGCTGACCGTTTCTTTTGTGTTTCCTAATCACAAATAGTTCATCCGAGCAAACCGTATGATGTATATCACACACACCTTCATCTGGCTGCCCGTTTCTTTTGTTCCTCCTCATTGCAAACAGTTAATTGAACTGAATCGTATGCCCTGCATCGCACACGCAACTAAAATCTAAACTGTGTTTGATGCATCCTCCATCGCAAACGTTTTCACCTTTTTTGATGGGTTTTTACAGTGCCATTTACGATTATGGCATCGAACATAGTTTCGTTGAAGTGTCTCTGATCGTAGTGTCGCGTTAGCAGCATCCTGCAGTAGTGATCATAGAGAGAATAGCAGGCCAAATGGTTGAACTTGTGCAAGTACTCACTTACTGACATGCTTCCTTGTGTGAGAGCGAGGAATTCGCGCTGCTTGACCTTCATAATCCCGGCGGGATTATGGTACTTGCGGAAATGGTCCTTGAATTTAGTCCAAGTAATTTCTTCAATAGCAGGCCAGATAGCCTTAGCATTATCCCACCATATAGTGGCAGCTCCCTCAAGATAATGTGTAGCGAACGGAACCTTGTTAGCTTCTTCAGTGCGAGCAATCTCAAGCTTCTTCTCAATAGTCCTTAACCAATCATCGGCTTCCAAAGGATCGATAACTTGACTAAAACTGGGAGGCTTGGTCCTCTCGAAATCTGACAGCTTGGAGTGGTGACCATTCTGATTTCCATTCTGCCCATCCATAGCTTGGACACTTTTCAACAGCTCAATCAGATCATTGTTCCTTCTTTCTTCAAACACATGCATGATTTGCTCAGTGGATGGCGGATGTGGTGGTGGAGGATATGGCTCAGGGGAATGTCCTACCTGTCTTGCTAAGCGACGAACATGGACCTCCTCACAAGCGTGGCTGCTGCTACCTCCCCGCGTCATCCTATTGTTTATTTTCCCAATATAAAGCAACCGAGATGAGAAATATCCAAAAATGGGAAGAAAAGCCAGCAACAAACACGAAATAAATCAGCGAAGAAAATCAAGGCGAATATTAAGAAGGTTCCAACAAAATTGTACATAGACTCATACATGGAAAGTAAACATCATGACAGGTTCGACTACCCTCATACATGAAACTAAGCATCATGACACGTACGACTACATACGTACATCAACCTCTTGACGACTGCGGATACTCTAACGATCTAGTGCTCGGTTGGTGCTGCGGGCTCCTCTCCTGAGCCGGACTCAGATCCTAATCTGATAGTGGAAAACTCTGGGTTAAGAGTGACACGACGGCGGTCCCTCGAGGACTCTCCCTCAGGGGCAGGTGCGGGGTGAGGCCTAAGCATAGGGGCTGCAAGAGTGGCGACAAGGGAAGCCCATGCAATAGGGGCACTGCGAGTGGTCACTGCCAAAGGGTTCGTGGTACCTTGAGTGGTCACCAAAGTAACCGGAGTAACAGAGGTTGGAGGAACAAACAGAGTGAATCCGATGGTAGGTGGAGGGTTCCTATTCCGAGCAGTGGCAAGGGCTATCCGGGATCAGGTTAGCTCTCGGGCTAACTCATAGATCAAGAGATAACTGGCAGTGATATAGCGAGAAAGGTGGCTAGCAGGACGATCGCACGCCGGATCAATAAAAGGAAAGAAGATACACCCGTTCTCGTGCAGAGACTGGTAGAAATAGAAGCCTGGGTGGGCCTGCATGCGAGCCTCATTGTAGCGTAAATCTACAAGAGCCTCGAGTGCAGCAAACTGGATGACATGAGATGGTGTCGAGGTGAAACCACCCTTAGAGGAATGAGTGTAAGCGCTAGAATGGGAACTAGAAGTGTGGTGTAAAGTAACCTCCACGTAATACTCGTACAGCGAACCGGCTAGATGCTCCCGATACACTTGATACACTAGATCAGCACCCTCTGGGTAGAGTCGATGCCACACGTTCTGAAGCAGATGCGGCGAGGTGTACGGTGTTGGCTTAGACTGGTACATGAACGGAACTGGAGCGATCTACACTCACAATCATTAGACGGTTAGCAATAACAATAAAATGCATGCAATGCAACAATCAATTTCTATTACTATCGGCACTCACACTAAGCCAACTACCGTTCATCTAGCGCATCGACGGTCTAGCGTGCCCTATAGTCAGCGCGGCTCTGATACCAAGTGTTGTGGCACCCCTCCTCACAGCAACCGGTTTACCTAGCATTGCCAGCCCAGAGATCAAGTCTTCTGGCCACACACAACAAGTTGATACATAAAACAATCGCTTTATTGATGCTAGTGGAAACATAGGTTCAATATTACAAGTATCGAGGCCAAGCGGCACACACGGTGCAACTGAACAATATGTACATTATTTAATAAACATGAAGGGGCCCCGATCACGATAACTACGCGGTAGCGGAACGACGACGAAGTGGAACTCCATAGCACAGGGACACCGATGTGGACACGATCTAGACACGAGCAGCACTCCGATCCGATACGACTTGCCCGAAAGCTGGCATGACACGCCAGGTCAGTACATTGAATGTACATGCAAGCTCACAACAAGCATAAGCATAATGGCAAACAACATCATGACAATTAAGCAGGTTAAATGCAATGCGAACATACTACTGATGCAGTGAAAACAACTTGTGCACCGAGTCCCTCAGACTCCCTTACCAGACGGGTTACCTCGTAACCGGAACGGTGATCATACCCCGATCACAACCAAAACCAAAACTTTGGTTCCCGCAATGATCATTCTCATGAGCTCACAAATCATCACATAAATAGTGCCAAGCATAAGAATTTAGTGTGCAAGATTACTTATTAATGTTGATCCATGGTTGACTTACTCACGAGCTATGTCCGTAATCGAGGACTCGGCTATCGATAGATTTAAATACACTCTGCAGAGGTAGCGCACTTTACCCACACCACGGAACCCATGGCCTCGTCTTCCCATTCGGGTGGACCAACGACATTCCGACAAAACCCTCCCATTGCCATGACACTCTCTCGGCCACTCCGACCAACTCCCCTCTGGGCTTAGTCATGGGTGACCCCATGCCTACCAAAGGCATCAACGACCACCATCATGGAAAAACAGTCCCAAACGGGGACAAGGTACCTTAAAAACAAACGAGCACACAAGGTTATGTCTGCTTACTGGGCCAGGGTACTGCACGCCCATAACCTTCCCTCGTTGGAGGTATCTACCAGAGGCATGACAACGGACCGAATAAAGACCTTACCTAAAGGAAAATGTGGTTGCACTGGGAAAAACTCAATTTAGTGGCACCATGACTCGATCAATGTTATGTTCAAGTTGAATTAACATCAGGTTTGAATAAATTAACTCATGTCACATCATTCCATGAACATGCAACTATTCGATATGCATCACATACCACTTCAAGTAAACAGATCAACATCATCAAAGTTTTCTACTTGCACTACCCTCATCATCAAGTTTTACTGATTTTACTTCACTGGTTTTAACACTCATCATTTTGGTTATGCCAAAATATATTAAAATCAATTTGTCACAAAATAAAAATACTATAATCATATCCAAATGCATAACCACACAAACAATATTTCTTCCACTGCCTTATACTAGTTCATGCATCCAATCAGTACTTGAAACTAAGCATATCAAGCATGACAAAGTAACTAACATAAGAAATATTCATTTAATTAATTAAATGCATGAAAATAACTCATATTCAAGTTGGAAAAATCATAGACATTGAAATGACACCATATATATGTTGGTGTGGCTTGCCTTAGTGCGGAGGAGGTTCACACTCCTCCTGGTTATATTCAAGACAAGCTTCTCCCTCTGAAAATAATTAAAAACAACAAAATAAAATATCAAGAACCATTCTGAAAATCACCAGGAATTCTAGACAGGAAGGAAAAATCTCCATTTTGGTGCGCTACTAGAACTTCTCAAAACAAACACAATGCAAAAAGAATCAACTCATTTGGACTTATGGTTTAAGAGTTGTGGTTGGTCAAAGTTGATGGTCAAAGATTTGATTTAAATTTGAATTAAAAGAAAAACCAGGGGGTGTGACGTCGATGGCATATTCTTGGAATACGCCTCCACTCATACCACTTCAGGCGTGAGTCGTGAGGCTGACAGCGGGCCCCACGCATCAGGTCGGAGGAAAGAGAGAGAGAAAACAGAGGTGGGCGGTGTTTCGCAGGCGCATTCTCCGGTGAGGAGGGCTCGGCGGCTAGATCGATAGGGGTGGATGGATAGAGGAGACACTCACGCACCTGGCTATACCCTTGGCTTGGCTAGAGGTGGTCGAACGGGGTCGGAACGGGCTTCTCCAGCGGCTGTAGAAGGCGGGGCTCGCCGGAGTTGAAGACGACGACGACGTGGTGCTGCACGAGGGGCTCCTATGGGTTCAGACGGCACCAGTGAGCCACTATGGAGTCGCCTAAGGACTGGGTTGAGCTCGAGGGGCACATGAGTGAGGAGGAAGGGCTATGGGGATCATCAGCGAGCTCTGGTCGGGGACGACAGCCAGGGGCCTGCCCGGCCGGGCTGCGGCTATCCTACGGGTTTGTGGAGGTTGGGTGGCGAGCTGGGAGTGTTCGGAGAGGCTGGAAGGGTCCGAATTTATAGATGGAGGAGGAGGGCATCGCGGCTCTGCTGGAGCTCTCTGGAAGTGGCGCACGGCGAAGAAGAGCGCTAGCGAGGAGGGGGCAGAGCTTCAGAGCTCACGCGGGCACTATGAAGCTCGAAGACGAGCACATGAGGTGGTTGGGGAAGAAGACAGGGGCACAGGGGCACTGTGGCTTTGGCCGTGATGCGCCCGTGTTCGTTGTGGCTGCTCCGGCGTAGGCGAGCGACAGCGAGGGGTCAATGGTGATGAGATGAAGGCGGTGGCATGGTGCGGTAGTCGTCGGTGAGCTCTGAGACGATCACACAACAAACAGACGCACGGGCGCAGCGTAGAGCGCGTGGGGTGCGTTGCCAGAGCCGTGTCCTCATGGGGTCACCACACTGGCATGGTCAAAACGACGCCCATGCGATGCCAAACCATGTCTGAGGTGTTGTCCGTGCAGTGTTTGGTCTAAGAGAGGGGATGTCACACTGCCAGGCCGACCATATGAGACTAGAACTTCTTAGCAAGTTTCTGGACAGAAACTTGGTCACCAAGTTTGGATAGCTTCTAGAATAAGATTAGGGCTAATCTTCTGGAGTTAAGCTTTTCTTAGGAGGGTAATGAGGCTCAAGAAAAATTAGCCTCATTGGATCAAGGAAAAATACACTTGCTGTACAAAGTGCATTTTGAGGCCTGAACAGAAATGATTTTCTGTAGCAAAAATATCCCAAAAACTCATGCAATATTTTTGCTTAGGGAGGTGTGCCAAGGTCCAAAGAATATTTGGGATTTTTCTCAGATTTTTGGGTGCAAGAAATATGAGGGTTGCTTTGGACCATATTGTAGCGCCCCAGACACACTCGCCGGTGGTCATTACTCCTGGCGGGATCTAGACTGGCCTCACAGATCAATACTAGTCTCTTCTGCGCACTTTGTCCTCACTCGTGTGCACCCGGGAGGAACTTCCCGGTCGGTCACCCATCCTGAAATTACTCCAAGCTGAGCACGCTTAACTTTGGAGTTCTTTCCGAATGGGCTCCCGGAAAAGAAGGAATTCCTTATTGATATGAGTAGTCCATCATCCCTAATAAGCCAGGCTATCACATACACCCCCACTCAGAGGAACCGACGTCCTCTTTGGGCCACAGGAACGTTCCCTCTTGGCACATACCTCTGTGCTTCTAGCACGGCACATGTGGCATGCCGTGTGCCATGATGGGTCACAAATGTCATGCACAACATGATCGCGCACCTGTCCGCAAACATCTATGTAACCTCGAGGGACATCTCTGATACCAACTTGTAACGCCCTCGGACACACCCGTCGATGGTCGTTACTCCTGCTGGGATCTAGACTAGCCTCGCAGATCAATACTAGTCTTTTCTACGCACTTTGTCCTCACTCATGCGCACCCGGGAGCAATTTCCCGGCCGGTCACCCATCCCGAAATTACTCCAAGCTGAGCACACTTAACTTTGGAGTTCTTTCCGAATGGGCTCCCGGAAAAGAAGGAATTCCTTATTGATATCAGTAGTCTATCATCCCTAATAAGCCAGGCTATCACACATATGTTTCTGAATTGAATATCAGAGAAGAAAATGAATATTTTTCTTTTATGAAAAATATTCCTTGGTTTATTCTGGGATTTTTTCCAGTGAAGGAAATGATGATATAGAGAGGGATGGGTCACTTGGGTGAAAATCAAGGACATGCCCAAGTGCTTAAGTCCATTTGAATTGATTCAAAAACCCCCAAATTCAAAGGAGAGGCAAATGAAGTACAGAAAAAGAGAGAAGGCAAAAACCAGGCTGTCACATAGTGTTCGTCATTATCATTCATCAGTGTGTTCTGAAGAGCAAATTTTATTCATTTTTTGTGGGTATGACTTGACAAGGCAAAATCAAAAATGAGGAAGGAAAAGAGTAAGGAAGGCGATGATGGTGGTCCTCCGCAGCAATGTAGATGGAGCATCTGTACGGATTCTCCTTGTTCTGCTAGTGCATCACAAGTTCCAAGTCTCCGCTCCCCTACTCCAACATCCTAGGTGCTTGCTCTAACTTGGCAGTGTGATATCTGGTTGCATGTTGCATATGGTGTCCAGCTTGTATTGCTTATAATTAGCGTAAACTGCATCTGCTTAGCTTACACATTATATGTGTGAATATGACACACCTTCCATTTTTTGGTATATACTATACCTGTCTATCACACCATGTTCTTACATGAAACCACTGTTGTTGTGTATCCTGCATCGGTTACTTATGATGAGACACCTTTAAGTTGGTAGTGTGATATTGGTTGCATCTTGAATATGATTTCTAGCATGTACTGTTTCTTATTTGTTGAACGCCACCTATGATGAGGCAGTTCTAACTTGGCAGAGTGGTATTGTTTGCACCTTCAACATGGTGTCTAGCTTGGAGTGCTTCTAATTTGTTGAAGAGCCTTCTGCTTAGTTTCCACATCAAAGGTTCGAATATGTCATGCCGTCCAGTTTTTCGTACATATTCTATCCTCGTGTTATGAGTTTGCCTTTCATGAGAGTAGTGTTTGTCAGTATCATGCATGAATGAGTTCTGAAGAGCGAATTTTATTCCCTTTTCTTATCGGTTTGACTTCACAATGCAAAATCAATAAAGCGGAAGGAAATTTGTAAGGCAGTGGATGATGGTGGTCCTTCCGAGCAACTGAAACGGAGGGTCTCTACTGATTCTACTTCGCCATCCTCCCAACAAGATTCGCAAGACAACGCAAGGCTAGACAGTCAACGTAGCTGTGTAGATGATGAACACATCTCCCCTACTCCACCATCATAGGTGTTTTCTCTAACTTGGCACTCTTTGGTTTGCATGTTGCGTATGATGAATATCTTGTATTGCTTCTAAGTTTGTTGTATTCCATCTGCTTACTTTACACATTATACCTGTGAATATGACACAAGTTCCTGTTTGTAGAACATACTATATCTGATCAGACCATGTTCTTACATCAGACTATTGTTCTTGCGTATCCCGCATCAGTCACTTATGATGAGACACCTTTAAGTGGCCATTGTGATATTGGTTGCGTATTGCATATGATTTCTAACATGTACTGCTTGTAATTTGTTGAAACACCGGACAATTTTAACTTGTTAGACTGATATTGGTTGCATCTTTCATATGGCTGCATGCATCGATTGATGCAGAGGCCGGTGGTCAACCTCCTTTTCTAAAAAAAGTCTAGCTTGCAGTGCTTCTAATTTCTTGAAATGTCTTCTGCTTAGTTACCACATCATAGGTCTGAATATGTCATGTCGTCCTGTTTTTTGTACGTATTCCATCCTCGTATCATGTGTTTGCCTTACATCCATGTAGTGTTTGTCAGTATCATGCTTGAATGAGTTCTGAAGAGCGATTATTTTTCCTTTTTTTATCGGTTTGACTTCGCAATGCAAAATCAATATAGCGGGAGGAAATTAGTAAGGCAGTGGATGATGGTGGTCCTTCGGAGCAACTCAAACAGAGGGTCTCTACAGATTCTACTCCGCCACCCAGCAAGATTCACAAGACAACACAAGGCTGGACGGTCAACATAGATGTGTAGATGATGAGCACTTCTCCCCTACTCCACCATCACAGGTGCTTGATCTAACTTGGCATTGTTATATGTGGTTGTGTTCCGTATGTTGTATTGCTCATAATTTTGTTGAATTGCATCTGCGTAGCTTACAACTTATACCTGTCAATATGACACGTGTTCCTGTTTATATAACATAATAAATCTGCGTATAGGTTGCATCTTGCATTGTCTTCTAGCTTCTACAGCTTCTAATTTGTTGAAATGGCACTTATAACGAGACATTGTTTACCTGGTAGAGTGATATTGGTTGCTTGTTCATATCATGCCTAGCCTTCATTTCTTCTACTTTTGTTCAAATGCCTTTTTTCTACCTTTTTCATACATATTTCATCCTCCTATCATAGGTGTGAACATGCAATGGTGTCCCTATATTTGTATATATTCCATCCTCCTATCATCTGCTTGCCTTGCATCAAAGAAGTGTTCGGCTGTATCATGCATCTACGAGTTATGCAGAGCTAATTTTATTTCCTTTCTTGTGGTTTTGACTTCACAGGGCAATATCAAAAAAATGGAAGGAAAATAGTAAGTTAGAGGATGTTGGTGGTCCTCCAGAGCGACGCAAACGGAGGCTCTCTAGATTTTCCTCTGCTACTGCTACTGCAGTTGAAGTCCCAACTCTATATGATGAGTTCATCTCCCCTACTCCACCATCTCAAGTGCTTGCTCTAAGTGATAGTCTGATAATTGGTTTCATGTTGCATATGATGTGTATCTTGTATTTTTTTTCTAATTTGATTAAATTGCACCTGCTGAGTTTATACGTTATACATGCACATATGGCATGCCTTTCTGTGGTATAGGTTGCATCTTGTATTGTCCTCTAGCTTCTACTGCCTCTAATTTGTTGAAATGGCACTTATGACGAGACACTATTTACCTAGTAGAGTGATATGGGTTGCATGTTCATATGGTGCCTAACCTTCATTTCTTCTATTTTTGTTCAGATGCCTTTTGCTAATGTTTTTCGTACATATTCCATCCTCCTATCATGCAATGATGTCCTTCTTTTCGTATATATTCCATCCTCCTATCATGCGCTTGCCTTGCATCAAAGAAGTGTTCGTCTGTATCATGCATCAATGAGTTATGAAAATCTAATTTTATTTCCTTTCTTGTGGTTTTGACTTCAGAAGGCAATATCAAAAAAGAGGAAGGAAAAGAGTAAGTTAGGGGATGTTGGCGGTCCTCCAGAGCGATGCAAACGGAGGCTCTCAAGATTTTTCCCTGCTACCGCTACTACAGTTGAAGTCCCAAGTCTATATGATGAGTTCATCTCGCCTACTCCACCATCTCAGGTGCTTGCTCTAAGTGACATTCTGATAATTGGTTGCATGTTGCATATGGTGTCTAGCTTGTATTTCTTCTAATTTGATTAAATTACACCTGCTGAGTTTATACGTTATACATGTGCATATGACATGCTTTTTCTATTTCTAGAATACATTGCATCTATCTATCGTACCATGTTCTTACATGAAAGTACTGCTGTTGTGTATGTCGCATCAATCACTTATGATTGGATGCTTTTAACTTGGCGGTGTGATATTGGTTGCATGTTGCATTGATTTCTAGGTTGTACTGCTTCTAATTTTTTGAAATGCTACTTATAACAAGACAATTTTAACTTGGCAGAGTGATATTGGTTGCATCTTTCATATGGTGTCTAGCTTGCATTGCTTCTAATTTCTTGAAAATCCTTCTGCTTAGTTTACACATCGTAGGTGCGAATATGTCATGCTATCCTGTTTTTCTTACATATTCCATCCTCCTCATACGGTTGTCTTACATCAAAGTATTGCTCATCTATATCATGCATTAATGAGTTCTGAAGTGTGAATTTTATTCTTTTGTGTTGTGGGTACGTCTTGACATGGCAAAGTCAAAAAAGAGCAAGGAAAAGAATATAGTAGGGAATGGTGTTACTCACGGGGTGCACCGAAAAAGGATCTTCCCTCAAGATTTTGCTGGTACTTAAAGTGTAGTAGAATGTCCAAGTCCACCATCTAAATCTACAAACATAGTATCCCCTGCTCCACCAGCTGCATCACCTCCTTCAATTGTACCGACATCTCAATGAGTTACTAGTTCGTTTTCTCCGCAAGTGGCATGTTCCCAAGCTGCCTTCACACCTAACACTACTTCCGAAGCACTGCTGACAGTACAGGACTTGGCAAGATCATATGAACGTCATGAGCATCAACACCAACACGGTACCTGGCCGGGTCAAGTTGGAGTTGCATGCTCCTTTATATGTACTCTCACAGTTTGATGTGCGCTAACACTTTCCATATTCGTAATAGAACTTGCACCACGGTGCAAGAGGAAATAGACATCATGGATAATGCTTGACAGATTAACAAAATCTAAAGGAGGAAGAATAGGGATCCATTTTGAGGAAGGTTTAAAAAGGCCCCATGATGCTATAGAGTCAGCCAAGTTAGTATCAGTGGTAGCCGTTGCTGTTAGGTGTCATGCACGTATCCTCCCGACGTGGATCCAATATAGGAATGCGAAAGACGATACCCAGTTTAACACCTTCCTTGACCATTTATCCATATGTAATTTTATTCATCGCAATTTGTAATATTGTCTTGCTCTGTCTCATACTTTCTAGCTTCCTCCTAATGAGACTCCCATTCTTTTTTCAACAGATGAGGTTCAAGTTGGATCCAAAAGATGATGCAACTAAACAAGCCTGCACTCATGTTTTTAAGTCTACTCTACGACGGTATCGGTATCACCTTAGAAAAACTCACTTTGAAGGCAACGCTAACAATGAAATCGCCCAAACATCTCCAATGGAATATATTACGGATGAAGACTGGACATACCTTGTTAAACACTGGTCTGATCCAAAGTATCAGGTAGGGTATATGTATGTGATGAGATCACATATTGAACTCGTATTTATATATGTGCCTTACAAGTCTATCTTCTTCTAGGCTGACTGTTTGAAGAACAAGACCAACCGTTCTAAAGTGGAATTCCAACACACAAGAGGATCTTGTAGCTATATTGCACACTTCAAGGCTCTTGTAAGTAGCTGTTTTTTCGTTATTTTTGTTGTGTCACATTATCATATCTATATTGACTTGTTGCAAATACAGAGGAAATCCCATGCAGACCAAAAAGAACCTGAACCGAATGCAGTGCAAATATTCAAGTATTGTCACACCAGCAAGACGAAGGGCATGAACCCACTAGTTCAAGCCACTGTTGTAAGTCCTTACTCCTCATGCCTTTGAACTGCTTGTTACTATCACATGTTCATTTAACTACTTGGTTTGTAGCCAATGTGAGTTACTCTGTCTACATTTCTACACAGTTATCTTAACGTATCATTTCACCTTAGACGGTTTAAAAGCGATGAATGGTATTCCTTTGGTCTTAATCAGTAATATAGTTGTGATGTTCATGTGCCCACACAATGATACAATAGCCTGTTTGTTTCATATCTATTTGCCCGTGATATGAATGATGTCATACTATGTTCATCCTACTTTAAACATGTCTCCTTTATCCTTAGATGTCAATGGAGGTGAGGAAATAGACAATACAGTAGGCATGCTACATGGACATAGGTTCCGAAAGTGATTTTATCACTACAATATATGCTAATATATTACATCAACTCACCAAAATAAGTTATGTATAAACGTCAAACCTAGTTTGTTTGTTTTTGTCTATTAGTAACTTATTTGGTACACTAATCTACAAATTCAAACTTTCAGCAAGCTATGGAACAAATGATTGAACAGCCACAACCACCTGAAGGTGATGACGCTACCAAAGGCATAATGTCACCTCTTTCTGTGGTGTGTCAGTATCTCTCCGCTAACATTGCAAAAAGCACCTTCCTGCATAATTTTGGGTTGGTTGTCAAGGTAACCTCGTCCAAATTGCCTAATGAACAAAATCTTCCAGCTAGACAAAGTGATATATATATATATCCATTAGGGATTGGACTTGTGTCTGGAGCGCGCGCGCGCACACACACACACACATAGTGGTTAACAAATGTCGTCAAGATATGAATGGTTTTGAAAACAGACTATCAGACATTTGATTTGTTGTTCAAGAGAAATTGTGGATAAATGGGGAAGGTCATGGTGCTCCATCATATTCTAAAGCCTGAAACATTGGCTCTCAGGTCAAATGATATGTGCTTCTATACATCTTATGGTGCAAGGACTATAAACTTTTATGCTAACAGGCGTTTTGTTGTATGTCTGTAATTTATTTTGTTGTGATACATCATTTATCGTGCTCCCAAAGACCGTATAAATTATGACGCTATTTTTGTATAGTATAAGTTTATCTTAGTAATGTATTCGACATCATCGATCTCCTTTCGGCCGAAATTCCAATTCCGCAAAAAACAATTATGGGTCGTAATCGGCATGTAGCCAACTTAAAATATCCAGGCCTAAATCAGTATAGGCTTTCTTATTTTTGATAGGCATGTGCCCGTAGTAGATTGTTAACATGCCGAACATAATTTTGGCCCTTAGTAACAACAGACCCTTAACATGTGTAAATATTTCGGAGGCCTAATACGGCTGTTAAATAAGATGGGACTTTAGTAGGCCGAAATTCAGATTGGGCCGTAATTGGGCTAGATTATGCCCATGACTTTTAAGAGGCCAAAAGATGATTGGGCCATATTAGGCCCATGTATCTCAGCTCCTGCTGGCCCATTTGCAATTCGGATCATTCACGGGCCGAAAGTCACACGGACCGCAAATGCCCCGACCTACTAGACGGGCCTTTAACATGCCGGAAGAGCGGCCGGGCTTGATTTGTATGAGTGATTATATGGGCATTTAGTAGGCCTAATGTGACGTTGGGCCACATATGACCCATGGGCTTCATCCGACGTTAACAGGCCAAAAACATAACAGGCTGGAAGTGGGACAAATCTGCAATGGGCCGCTGACATGCCGAATGTCAAACCTCGCGAATATGGCCCAATTCCATCCCAATCTTTTATGGGCCGAAAGTTTCATCGGGCAATAAATGGGCCCAAATGTAGCAGGACCTTTAACATGCCGGAAACACACTAGGCCATAATTCGGCCCACGTAATTAGCAGACTATTAACGGGCCACAACACACCATGGGCCGAATGATGCGGAATCTAAAACGGGCCATGGATGGGCCAATTTGACACTATTCCTACGGGCCTTAACTATGAATGGGCTGTCTGCAAGCAGGCTGTTAATGGGCCAGCCCGGTAATTTTGGCTGGGCCGGCCTTTTTAAAACTGAATGGGCCAATTTTGGGCCATGCCATGTGTCGACGTATCATAGGTGCATCATGTTCATGGATCGGTTGACATCTGTCCGCATGGGGAGGTGACACGTGGTTCCTTCGGCCAATGAGAATTTTACACGTGGAAAATCCCCATTGGTCATGGCTGTTAGCGGGTTATTGGATCCAAAATTGGACCCAATAGCTTAAAGGTGACCCGTTACGGTGGATGCCACGTATTAGTCACCCTTGATGAAAGAACTTCCATGACGCGCCATTTATCGTCATGGAAGTGGACACTTACGTGATGATAATTTTGGTATTGTCATGGAACACTTCTACGATAGCACAGGTATGACTATCTTGATTCTATCATAAAATCATCATGGATGTACATGCATGATAGAAAACGTGACCTACTGTGACAAACACGTATTATCACGGAAGTGGTTCTTTTTGTAGTGCGTATCACATACCTATTCATTTTTAGAGTTCTGGAGCGTGCTGGAAAGTTTCCCTTATGTACTCCTCCGGTGTTATGGTATGAATAATATTAGTTTCAACATTTATGGGAGTAACTGACATATAATGTTTGATTCTTTACCCGTTTACCACCCTCGGGTTATTGCCTTCGGCGTTGTTGATTTTGATGCCACTGGAACGATAAACTTCCATGATAATGTAGGGTCCTTCCCGTTTGGAGAGAAGTTTTCCTGCAAAAAATCTTAGACGAGAATTTTATAGCAAGACTTGGTCACCTACATTAAATTCCATTTTTGTATTCTATTGTCATGCCACCTTTTAACATGTTCTTTAAATAATTTGCATTTGTAGGCTTGGGTTCTCCATTCATCAAGTGAGCTAATGTCAAATAGCTTCTTTTCACCGGCAAGTTTAAAATCATAATTGATCTCTTAAATTGCCCAATAAGATTTGTGTTCTAGTTCAAGAGGTAAGTGACATGATTTTACATAAACCATTTTATATGGAGACATCCCCATAGTAATTTTGTAAGCAGTTCTATAAGCCCGTAATGCATCATCAAGTTTCTGAGACCAATTCTTCCTAGATCTATTGACAGTCTTTTGGAAGATCAATTTTATTTCTCTATTACTTAATTCTACTTGACCACTAGACTGAGGGTGATACGAAGATGCAATTATATGGTTAAAATCATACTTAGCAAGTAGTTTGCGCAAAGCACCATGAATAAAGTGTGGACCACCATCAGTCATTAAATATCCAGGGACACCAAACCTTCGTAAAATAACTTCTTTAAGCATTTTAATATAGGTGTTATGATCAGCACTACTAGTTGGAATAGCTTCTACCCACTTAGTAACATAATCAACAACAACTAAAATATGAGTATACCCATTAGAGGACGAAACAAGTCCCATATAATCAAAATGCTAGATATCAAATGGTTCAATAATAAGTGAATAATTCATAAGCATTTCCTGATGTCTACTAATATTACCAATTCTTTGACATTCATCACAAGACAAGACAAACTTACGAACATCTTTAAAAAGAGTAGGCCAATAAAAACCAGATTGTAATACCTTGTGTGCAGTTCTGTCTCCAACATGGTGTCCTCCGTAGGCTTCGGAGTGACACTCGCGTAGGATTTGTTCTTGTTCACGCTCAGGTACACAACGTCTAATAACACCATCCACTCCTTCTTTATAAAGGTGTGGGTCATCCCAGAAGTAATGTCTTAAATCATAGAATAACTTTTTCTTTTGTTGGTATGTGAAACTAGGTGGTATAAATTTAGCAACAATATAATTAGCATAGTGTGCATACCATGGGGTACTACGAGAAGTGTTTATGACTGCTAATTGTTCATTGGGAAAGCTATCATCAATGGGTAGTGGGTCATCAAGAATATTTTCTAACCTAGACATGTTATCTGCTACCGGGTTCTCAGCTCCTTTCCTACCAGTGATATGTAAGTCAAATTCTTATAGCAGGAGAAACCATCAAATAATTCTAGGTTTAGCATCTTTATTTTCCATGAGATATTTAATAGCAGCATGATCAGTGTCAACAGTTACTTTAGAATCAACAATATAAGATCTGAATTTATCACAAGCAAACACAACTGCTAAGAATTCTTTTTCAGTAGTAGCATAATTTCTTTGAACAATGTCTAGAGTTTTACTGGCATAATGGATAACATTTAATTTCTTCTCAACTCTTTAACCTAGAACAACACCAACATCATAATCACTAGCATCACACATAATTTCAAAGGTGTCAGAGTAAATGACCACGGGTAGCCTCATCAGCCTCCCCTGGTATTTCAAAACATCAGGGCTGGCTGTGCCCCTCAAGCATCAGAAGCAAAGGGCCGCCTTCTAGAAGCCAGTTGGTCCAAGCGGCCGGCTCGTAGAAGGTGGAGAGACCTAAAGGACGACCATGAAGTAGGCCAACTCCGGGCAGGTGGCCTCCAGAGAGGCCGGCTCCCGACAGGTGACCCCTTGCGTCCTCAGAGTTTGCTCCCATGTATACCCGACGAGACGGGGCGTGGCTACAGTACAACCCACTACCCCCAAATCCAGGGCAGAGCGTGGCCACAGTGCAGCGTACTTGGTGTACGTCCTTCACCCGGCGTAGCACTGTAGCCATACTGCCCATGACATCATCCCTGACAGAAGGAGCCATGCTCCCACGACGTACTATCGGTATGACCCCCAGGCGGCAGGCCCTACCTGCCTGTGAAATGCCAGAAGGCCGCAATCCTGGACCAGTAGGCTCAGGGGGAGGCCGGCTCCTGACCAGGTGGCCCTCCCCTGCCTTGAAGATTGTGCACCATTAACCTGAAGAGAAAGGGAGTGGCTACAATGAACGCCCACCAGGCGGCGGGCTGTAGCCACGCCCCCTGACAAAGCACACATCATCAACAACATTGCTACAGTCCTGAGCAGCCGGCGGGACCCACCAGGCGGCGGGCCCCAGCTGCCGGTGGAGAAGCCGGCCACCAGAGACACTGACAGCCAGGTCCTACACCCGACCCGATTACCAATGTACCCCTGGGGGGTAGGCCTATATAAACCCCCCGGGCAACCATGCAAAGGGTTCAGCCACACAGAGATATAATACACACCACGTAGAGAAAGGAGTAGAGCTAGCCTTGCCCTTCTTCCTCCTCTAGCCACACAGCTCAAGGAGCACTTTTAGCCACTTGTTGATTAGTGATCATACAGAGACCCCACAGAGCAGGACTAGGGGTGTTATCTCCTAGGAGAGCCCCAAACCTGGGTAAAGTTTACCGGTGTTCATGTCTATGCCTTATCCTGTTTCCGGGCATCGGCGATGTCTTACTAGCTCCCACAATGATTAGCCATCCTTTGGCATATGTCGGACCAACCACCCGACATTTGGCACCCATCGTGGGGCTAGGTGCACCGTCGTCCGGAGACCTACTCTGGACGGGAACCCTCTTCCTCCCTGGCGAGCGCAGCTAGCCTGACACGCCTGATGGTGTTTGCGCTGACGCGCTGCACGACGCGGAGGCCGCCTGCGCGGAAAGCTGCCTCGCTGATCTCATCGACGAGATTTGCCACACCAGCTAGCCCGCGCTCGACGACGGCGCGGTCAGCTCCGAGAGGTGCTTCATCGACCTCCTTGGCAAGCTCCACATCGCCAACGAGACGGCCTCCGACCTAGAGTCGGTCGGTTCCACCGACCCGATGCTTGTCAACTCCGACACGACATCTCTCAATGCCTTCCCCACCAACGTGGTGGTCGTCGACGACCCGCTCCCTCGTGCAGACAACGAAGGTAGCACCATCATGGAAGTGCTCGTCATCAGCCATGACGAGACGTCTGACGCTGTCGCCCATGACCCGCTGCAAGCGACGCTGCAGACCTGGCCGCACCCATCGCGGCAGATGCCGGTGCCGATACCCTAGAAACTTACCGCATCATGCTTGTCGAAAGCCCCAGGAAGCTGGCTACCATGAGATGCCTCGTCGAGGCCTACCAGCGCGAGAGCGATCACGCCATCGATGGCACTCCGGCTGCTGGTGAGCCCAGCCGTGTGGGCGCGATCCGACAACACAGGGCCACCATCGCCGGCATGTTTGGAGCGGACCGCCCTCTCTATGCTATGCTCGCGGAGAACCTGCGCGCTGCCTAGGCGGCAGCAGACGAGCTAGATCACCTGGAAGGCGACGAGCGCCGCTACATGATGAAGCGCGTTAAACAGCTCATCGACACTGCTGCCGTGTAGCAAGAAGCAGGCCGCCGCCTGGCGGAACCCAGCCAGCAGGCTGAGAATCTTCCCCCTCGTCGAGAGCGTGGCGCGACCTCCCGGACACCGACTAGCGGCTGATACGTCTCCAAGGTATCTATAATTTTAGATTGTTCCATGCTATTATTTATGATGTTTTGGATGTTTAATGGGCTTTGTTATACACTTTTATATTATTTTTGGGACCAACCTATTAACCCAAAGGCCCAGTCCAGATTGCTGTTTTTTTGCCTATTTCAGGGTTTTACAGAAAAGGAATATCAAACGGAGTCCAAACGGAACGAAACATTCGGGAGAGATATTTTTGGAGCGGTATCTGCACGGGAGACTTGAGAACCACGTAATAGGGCCGACGTGGCATCCACGAGGGTGGGAGGGGGGGGCGCCCCCCTACAGGGCGCGCCCCCTGCCTCATGGGCCCCACGTTTGGCCCCGGTGCCCTCCTTCCTCCTATATATACCTATGTACCCCGAAAACATCAGAACAAGAGAGAAAACCCTAGTTCCACCACCACAATCTTCTGTTCCCGTGAGATCCCATCTTGGGACCTGTTGCGGAGCTCCGCCGGAGGGGGGATCTATCACGGAGTGCTTCTACATCATCATCATCGCCTTACCATGAGTTGTGAGTAGTTTACCACAGACCTTCGGGTCCATAGTTAGTACCTAGATGGCTTATTCTCTCTCTTTGGATCTCAATACAAAGTTCTCCTCGGTCTTCGAGGAGATTTATTCGATGTAATATCTTTTTGCAGTGTGTTTGTCGAGATCCGATGAATTGTGGGTTTCTGATCAAGATTATCTATGAGAAATATTTGATTCTTTTCTGAACTCTTTTATGTATGATTATAATATCCTTGCAAGTCTCTTCGAAATATTGGTTTGGTTTGGCCTACTAGATCTATAGTTCTTGCAATGGGAGAAGTGCTTGGCTTTGGGTTCAATCTTGCGGTGTCCTTTCCGAGTGACAGTAGGGGCAGCAAGGCACGTATTGTATTGTTGCCATCAATGTTGAGGATATCGCTTATCGTTATCGTCTCGGGCAGCTGTGGATTAGACACTACTAGGAAAAGGCCTACTAATGGCGCACCAGTTTTGCCTACTAATGGCGCACTACTGGTGCGCCATTAGTACCACGCCACTAGTATTTTTTACTAATGGCGCACCACTGGTGCGCCATTAGTATCTGGTATACTAATGGCGCACCACAGGTGCGCCATTAGTATAGACGATGGTGCGCCATTAGTATGCCTCCTAGGGGGCCATATATACCCAGGTGCTTTGGCATACTAATGGCGCACTCTTGCGTGATGCGCCATTAGTAACTTTGGCATACTAATGGCGCACTGTGGGATGATGCGCCATTAGTATCCTTTGGCATACTAATGGCGCACTGTGATGTGATGCGCCATTAGTATGAATATTAGGTTATTTATTTATTTTTTACTTTTCTGTTTTTTGCATAGGTTACAAAATGTATTATTGGACAGAATATAGACAGCTGCACACAGCAACAACAAATTCATCGAATACAATAGAAGATTAGTCTCTGAATACAATTCATCATATTAGTCTCCGAATACAATTCATCATATTAGTCTCCGAATTCAAAAGACCGAACAAAGATAGAACATTATATTACAAGTCTCGAGACCGCGAGTAGCGAGTTTGTCTTCACATTACAAGTCGATATCGATCATCTAAACTACCATCACATAGAAGAGAGCTTCGGTCATCACGATGAGCATCATCACGATGAAACTCGTCTTCATACGGTTCCTCCAATGCTCCCTCCCCTCGCCCGCTAGATAGCGGGCGTATCTACATTCCGCCTCCGCCCCAGTGGTGTACCCTTTGTAACTGTTACCGCTGAAACGGTGAACCTGTCTCCGACACTCCTCCCAGTCGTCGTAGACTCCGGGAACCTTACCCTTGTACACGACATACAACGGCATCGCTATGCACTAGCCAAACGAAACGTTAGTACCAATTCACAGATAATACATAAGCAATATATAAGTATGCAACAGAACGATCGGAAGAGAAAAGCAAGACATTAATAGCATTGATTACATCTAAGCTGAATGACTGTCGAAACCAAAGAGACATACTACAAGTTCATTAAAGTTTAATTACAACATGAGCTAATCGATGTTTCAGAACTAGACACAGCATCACTACTTTCGACTCGACTCAAGGGACCGGAGCGTGGATGAAGCCGCCGTCTATCGTGGGAGTCATGAAATCGCGGGCGTTGTCTACCTGCATTTGTAGCATTGTGTCTATGTCACTGTTGGACGGCCGGTTTCTGAGGAAGAACTGCCCCGAGGTAGGAAGGACATCTTGATGGATGATTTCCGCAAAATCCGACTGGATGCGAAAGAATTCTTGTCTGATGTCCGCGTCCTTGATTGCCGACACGCTCGCGGCCCAATCTTTGAGTTTACTTGGTAGCAGAAGGTGATGATGGTCCCGTACGATGGCCCGCATGTGATGGATGGCATAGTAGGCACCCTTCTGACCGCCAGGCGGCTGCTTGACGCAGCAGAATGTCATATTGTGGGCGAACACGTGCTTGCCGTACTTACGAAGAGGCCTGGTGAAGGTGCCTCCAGATTTGGCGTAGCCGGGGAGAACATCATCAAGAACTTTCTTGACATTTGTGTAGTCTACCTTCGACTGACGGTCCGAGTCGAAATACGTGGCCATGGAATATTTCGGGCTTAGGAGGATGAGTGTGCAATGTGTGTCACAGCACAAAACACGGAATTATAAAAGAAAAATGATCGAAATCTAAGAATTCATATGTTACGGGGCGGTTGAGGGGACGACTTACTCGGGAAAGTAAGGCACGAGGAAGTTATCCTTTTCTCGGTTTGCCAGAATGACGCCTTCGAGGTAAGAACTCGCGACTTGCCGGTCCCCAGCGCTGCCCAAGATCTTGGCACGCATGTAGAAGGGGTCGACTATCACGATGTCCGGGGTCTTGTCTCTA
Source organism: Secale cereale (assembly GCA_902687465.1). NCBI lineage: Eukaryota > Viridiplantae > Streptophyta > Magnoliopsida > Poales > Poaceae > Secale > Secale cereale. Next base: position 93,368,468 of record LR738714.1, on the reverse strand, counting down.
ATGATCCGCATCTCCATACTCAGCGAAAATAGCCGAACGAAGGTGTAGTGCAACGGATGAAGGTTAAACATAGCGAAGATGTCATCAAACCGCAGGACGATCGTACCCCCGATGGAGTTATCCACAAAGCCCTTGCCCTTTGGCACCTTGGCTGCGAAAACCGGGTATGCCACATCCTTCTCTCTGAGACGCCGCTTCTCCAAAGAAAGAACACTATCATGCAGACTCCGCATAGCACCGATTGCAGCATTGAGCATATTAGTCGGTAGCATCGGCCTACCCGCCACATGCACCCTCCTCATTATATCCTTAGGTGAAGGTGGCCCGTCCTGAGCACGGATCATACTCGGTGCCGGCTGGCTCGCACCCTTGTTACTCTTTCTTTTCCGTGCCTTCTTCTTCTCCTGTAATGGGACCGAGTTCTGCTCATAGACCGCCTTGTTGAGTGTGTTGGGGCTGATAATATTTCGCACCTCGGCTATCTGAGGCTCGGTGAAGTCGGCAGCTGGAGGCGTCTCCTGAGAACTGAACGGCAGACGACGCCTGTTGGAACTTGGTTTCTCCGCGGTACCAGCTAGATCGCGCATGTCTTTTGTAGGGTTGGGTTCTTGAGAAGGAGGCCCCATGAATTCGCCATTGTACCCATGATCGGCAAAGTACTCATCGACGTTGGCAAATGTATCGTCGTCGTTGTCGTCGTCGTCGTTCGGATCCTGTGCCATATGCATGTTCGGATCCAGTGCCATAGGGATGTCCGGCACCATTGCAGCGGTCTTGCCATGGCTTGGCGCCGGCATGACTGGCGGTGTTGTCTTTGGGGTGGTGTCCCCCGCCCCAAAAGAATCTGGCTCTTCGGCCAAAGCAGGGGCCAACTTAGGCAGGCGCTGAGGGTCATCACATCATCTTCGTCGGCCCTGACGGGTCGAATCGGAGGTAACAACTCGTCGCAGCCTGGCAACACCCGAACCAGTTGAACCCTTGTGACGCCCGAGACCGACGTCCCAGAAGATTCCAGAGGATTCCAGATGTTCCGGGTTGCCCGTGTGTTTCTTTTTGCTTGTGTTATTTATTTTGCATTGCATCATGTCATCATGTCATATTTCTTTTGCATCTCAACCTAAATAAATCGTGTGGACCTTCGGTCCATTTAAATCGAGGGAAGATGTCTTCTCTTTATAACATATAAAAGCCTCTCAATATTTTGGGGAGCTATATTAATAATTATTCCATTGTTTGGAATTACCCGCAACACACGTGCATAATTTCCCCATGCTTTCCTACTTCGAGTTACTCCGTAAAAACCTTGCCATTAATTCTTTTCCTATTTATCGAGGTTCCTCCAAAAATTCGAACATTTTTGGACACTTCAATAATCACGTCTTAGTTCAAACCCGTTTGAATTAAATTCAAATATGTTTAAATTATTTTCCGATCTGGCCTTTTATATTTTTCTCTGGTCGTGCTCATTTTTACGAGCCCGAGAAAATTAACCTTGTCCTAATTCTTGCCTTAACCCCCCTCCTCTTTTCCTTTTACCTTCTCTTTCGTTTTTCTGCTAAGGGAATTAAAAAGGAGAGCAGCCCAGCAGCCGCAGGAAGCCCAGCCTCCTCCAGGCCTTCAGGCCTCCCTGGCCCAAACTTCCCCCGCGGCCCAACTCCTCCCCTAAGGGCCTCAGCCACCTCTCCAACCGGCCCATTGGCCCAGCCGCCAGGCTACGAACCCTAGCGAACCAACCCCCCTGTCAGGACCCCGATCCTAAGTCACACCGATCTAGCTGTAACACGTCATATCACTTTGCGGCCTCACGCACGGTAACCCCACGGGTGCCACCTTACCTGGCCCGGGACCGTTTGCGCATTTTGGCACACGTATATGACAGTGTCGCTAGCTTCCATATGACAGAGAACCCGGGCCGACATGGCTAGTTATAATCCAAAAGTGGCACTAAATTACAGAGACAGGCATCCATGACCCAGCAACGAACGTGTCGGTCATCAACGTATGAACCCAAGTCGTAGCAAGCTACATGGACTTAAAGGAACAACGCGTGACATTTCCCCTAAGGGACAGACACAGGAACGAAGAAGGACACATGCCGGCCAGCCTACGTGTTCCGAGCAGTAGCAAGCTACCAAGGCTCATTGGAATCACTAGGAGGCATTTCCTTGTAAGATAGGCTACCAAAGGAAAACAACTAGGTGTCGGATCCCACACATACCAAGCATTTCAATCATACACGCAATATGCTCAATATGTGCAAATACAACATTGCATCACAACAGAACTCTATGACTCAAAGTACTTTATTTAAAAGGCTCCAAGAGCCATACATAACATATTCATACAGGTAGGGGTCACATGACCCAACACTCAAGTCATACAGTCATACAAGCACAAGCGGAAGCTACATGTCTGAGTACAAACAACTTAGAAAATAAAACAGGCTTGGTGTAGCCTGACTATCTACAAGGCCCTTCACAAGCTCCAGATCACCGTCTGGGTGTCAAGCTACTCGTCGACGTCAACGTCTATGTAGAACCCATCAGCAGGGGCAGGGTTCTCCTCTGCAACAGTTATTAAGCAAACATGAGTACAAAGGTACTCAGCAAGTCTTACCACAGAACCTATCTTACATGCAACATTATCAAAGGGGGTAGTGGAGTTTATAGCAGAATGCCAGCTTTGACCTTGGCTAACCTATACTACAACTCTCAACAGATTGCAAGATGTTATTACGAACACGAGTCCTCTAGTCACCACATCAATACACTACCGAGGATCCTCTTCCGTCATCCTACGGAAGGGCCATCCACGGCACTCACGCTTATCTTGAGGCTTTTAGTAGTATCCATCAACTTGTCTATGAACTGTAAGAGTAACCAAGTAGTTCGTACCGCGAACAACGGCTATTCGAATAGTTTGATAACCCTGCAGGGGTGTACTTCTTCACACACGCTTCCACCGCTTATCGCCGTTTACTCGGCATGTACTCGGCAACCTTCAAGTGGAAGCCCAGCGAGGGTGTCGGCCACGACCTGACTAACTACTCAAGTCTCTCGTCCAGGTTTATCGCCTATTTGGGTTCCATCCGTGGGGAGATCCGGCCGGGGTGTCGCTCACGGCCCCAAACGATGTGTACAGGGTTCCCGAGTCACCAAACGGGCAACCGGTACACCGTGCCACGTACCTGTCGCATCACAACCCACCTCGAGGGTCAGCGTTGTGCACGACCTCCAGTAAGCTATAAACACCAGAAACTAGTTGCAACTCCTGGACAGAGATCAAGGGTAATTAATAAGCCGAGAGGGTCAATTAAGGATCCCAATTCATGGTAGTAGCTGTAACTTGAATCACACATACAGATCTCGGGTCCTATGGACGATTCCAATGAAACAACCCACCACGTACTCCTACATGGCCTTTCATCGATACCTTTACCAAAAGTATTCCACACTTCCTTCTCTTTATCGAAAGATTGTTTCACTCTGATTCATCACCCAGATGAATCAGACCAGACACAACTCTAAGCATAGCAGGCAACATAACAAAATAGCATGGTGGATCACACATCACATGGCTCAATCAACTCCTACACATGCTAGTGGGTTTCAACTATTTACTGTGGCAATGACAGGTCATGCAAGGGAATAGGGTTCAACTACCGCAGCAAGTAGCAGTTCACGCGCTGTTGCCTTAATGCAGTAAAAGAGAGCAGGAGCGAGAAGATTGGGTTGTATCGGAATGATCAATGATTGCTTGCCTGACAAGGTAGTTGTCGGGTACTGCTCTTCAACTAGATACGCAGCAGTATCCTCAAGAGCAGGACCTAACACAGGAAATACCGGCGATACAATCATTAACAAACAAATGCAACAATATGATGCATGTTTATGACATGGCAAGATGCATGTGTGTTGGCTAATGCAACTAAGACCAGAGGGGTTTGAACCTATTTGAATCAAGGATTCAAATTGAAGTTCAAACTATTATTTAAATAAGTGCATTATCATGTTTTTGACATAAACAGCAAATTAACTTGTTCAAACATGCATGAAACCAGTGCCATTAGATAGATTGGATTTTTCTGATCATTTTTCATATATAAATCTTTTCCATCTGAGCTATGGTTGATTTTATATGATTTTTAGAAGTTTTGGGTATTTTCTGGAATTTCCTGAATTAAATTAAATCTAAAAAATTCCAGAAAACATTTACTGCGTCAGCATGACATCATGCTGACGTCAGCCAGTCAACAGGGCCAGTCCAGGTCAAACCTGACTGGTGGGTCCCCCATGTCAGTGTCTTAGGAGTTAATCCCGGTCATAACCAGGGTTGACTGGGTTTGACTAACAGCGGGGCCCCACTGTCAGTGACTGGGGTGTCTAAACTAATTACTGTTAACTCCTAATCATCGAGCCACGTCAGCCCGCCGGAGTTGGCCGGCGGCGACCATTGCGCACGGCGGTGACTCGTCGGAATCCCTATTCCGGCATCCATTTGCCGCGCGGATGGGCTCGGTGTGCTCCTGGTGATGTACCGCATCCAGCGGTGCCACTGGTTGGACGAGGGGTCGCCGGAGTCGACGGCGATGAGCTCGTCCGCGGCGGTGCTCGCACGGGGTTGGTCGGGATGGTGTTGTAGTGCACGGGAGGAGGAGCTGAAGCTCGCTCTAGCTTGCTGGTGACCTACTGAAGCTAACGGCGTGCTCGGCCGCGAGGTACGGTGCCTATAGGCACGGCGGGGAGTTGGCCGGCGGCGGTGATCGTCGGTGAGCAAAGGGGGCGGCGGCTACAAGGCCTAAACGAGTCCGTGGAGAGGGGGGTTCGAAGCGTGAGCTCACAGCGGTCGCAGAGGGCGTCGAAGTGAGCTCGGGGACGGTCGGACGACGGCGTACGGGCGGCGGCAATCTCCGGTGCCGGAGGTTGAAGACGACGGCGAGGGGGACGTTGCGGAGCTCCTGGCGTCGTGTGCGTCGGTGGGAACTTCGGGCGACGAGGCGGAGCTAGTGGTGCTTCTGGGAGGCGAGGAGGTGGCGTAGGGCGCGGTTTCAGCGGTCGTCGGCGACGAGCTCGCTCGGGGGAGCTCGGCGGAGGGAAGAGAGGAGGGGAGAGACACGGAAGAGAGAGGGAAACGGTCGGGGTGGCTCCGTGGCGTCGTTCTAGCCCGTCCAGAAGGCCGAGGGGCCAGCCAGGCAGGCAGGAGGTGGCCGGCGCATCGGCGGCGCTCGCCACCGAGCTGCTTCGTGCGCTGGCGCGGCGAAGAAGACGGTGGTGCCCCTGGTGGGCTGGGCCGGCTGGGCCAGCAGGTAAGTGGGCTCAGGTAAGATTCTTCCTATTTTTCTTTTCCTATTTTCTTTCTGTTTTATTTCTTTTGCAACTTTGTTCATTTAATAAAAATGCCTAAACATTTTTATAAATCATAACACTTGTCATACCTGCTGTATATATTATGAACAGTAGGAAACATTATAGTTTATGATTATTTGAGCATTTAAAATATTTTATAGTATTTAAATGCCCAAATTCAAATACCATATGATTTAATCCAAAACCCTAGATTGTCCTAGAAAATTGTGCACCATTTTTGGCAGAGGTTTAAAACCAAGGCAGAAATGATGAACATTTTGAAGGGCATTTTGGGTACATTGGAAAATATTTTAGCAAACCCTAGTTGTTAGGGGAGGGGTGCTGGGGTTTCTGTTAATCCCATTTCAAGTTTCTTTGAAAGTAAACATGATGCACACTCTAGTCAGGTCCTAATGCAAGTGCTAGCTAGGGATGTGACAACTCACCCCCACTTAAAAGAATCGCGTCCCGAGATTCGGGTTCCTCCGGAAAGAGGGTGGGGTACTCAAGTCGAAGACGATCCTCCCTTTCCCAAGTGGCTTCACTCTCGGAATGATGTGACCATTGAACCTTGAGAAACTTGATATTGTGGCGTCGAGTGGTGCGCTCAGTTTGATCAAGAATACGAATGGGGTATTCTCGATATGTGAGATTGTCTTGGAGATCAAGCGTTTCGTGGTCCACTCCGCGGATAGGATCCGAGAAGCAACGCCTGAGTTGGGAAACGTGGAAAACATCATGAACTCTGGAGAGGTGCGGAGGTAGTTCCAATTGGTAGGCAACTTCTCCTCGTTTGGCAAGAATGCGAAAAGGACCGATGAAACGAGGGGCCAATTTGCCTTTGATACCGAAGCGATGGGTTCCCTTAAGAGGAGTAACCCGAAGGTAAGCCTTATCGCCGACTTCAAAAGTCACAGCCTTATGATGACTATCATATTGGCTCTTTTGGCGAGACTGGGCTGTTTTCAATCTCTCACGAACGATGCGAACTTGTTCCTCTGCTTCCTGAATCATATCCGGGCCAAAGAATTGTCTTTCGCCGGTTTCTGACCAGTTAAGAGGTGTTCGACACCTTCGTCCATATAGAACTTCGAAGGGAGCTTTACCCAAGCTAGCTTGATAACTATTGTTATAAGCGAATTCGGCAAATGGAAGACACTTTTCCCATTCCATACCGAAAGAAATGACAGAGGCTCGAAGCATGTCTTCCAGAATTTGATTGACTCGTTCCACTTGACCACTTGACTGCGGATGGAAGGTAGTACTGAAAGAGAGATGAGTTCCCATAGCGTTCTGGAAACTTTCCCAAAATCAGGAAGTGAAGAGACTTCCACGGTCTGAGTTAATCTCCAACGGTACACCATGTAGTGATACTATTCGAGAGAGATATAAGTCTGCTAGCTGGCTAGCGGTAATACTCTCCCGAACAGGCAGGTAGTGAGCTACTTTAGAGAGGCGGTCGATAACGACGAAGATAGCATTATTCCCTTTCCTGGACCTGGGAAACCCGGTAATGAAGTCCATACCAACTTTATCCCATTTCCATTCAGGAATACCTAGAGGTTGAAGGGTGCCAGCAGGCCGTTGATGCTCTGCTTTAACTCGACGACAAACGTCGCAGTTAGCAATGAACTGAGCGATTTCTCTCTTCATCCTAGTCCACCAGAATCTTTGACGTAGGTCTTGATACATTTTGGTACTACCGGGATGAATCGTGAGAGGAGATTCATGAGCCTCCTTGAGAATCAGTTGTCGTAGTTGTGGTTTCTTGGGCACCACCAAGCGGTTCTCAAAATACACTACACCTCGATCATCCATAGAGAAACTTCTAGCGAGTCCGCTAGCGATGTTCTCCTTGATCCGAGATATGCCTTTATCATACCGCTGGGCAACTATGATTTGATCCAAAAGGGTAGGTTTCACCACCAAGGTGGAAAGGAATCCTCGAGGAACAATGTGAAGGTTAAGCTTACGAAGTTCCTCGTGGAGAAGTGGTTGATTTTGTTGTAACATTAAATTGTTACAATAAGACTTACGACTTAGTGCATCAGCCATGACATTGGCCTTTCCAGGAGTGTAAGTGATTCCTAAGTCGTAGTCGGTGAGTAACTCAACCCAACGTCTTTGTCTGAGATTTAGATCCGGTTGGGTGAAGATATACTTCAAACTTTGGTGATCGGTGAAGATTTCACAGCGATTACCAAGGAGGTAATGCCGCCATGTTTTGAGTGCATGGACTACAGCTGCAAGCTCTAAATCATGAGTAGGATAGTTATCCTCATGTGGACGCAACTGTCGGGATGTGTATGCAATCACTTGACGATCTTGCATGAGAATGCAACCCAGTCCTTGTCGCGAGGCGTCGCAGTAGATTATAAAGTCCTTGGAAAAGTCTGGTGGTACCAGTACAGGTGCAGATGTCAGGCGTCTTTTCAGTTCCTGAAAACTGGACTCGCACTGTGGGGTCCACTCAAACTTTTTATCTTTCTTGAGGAGTTCGGTTAGAGGTTTAGCAACCTTGGAGAAGTTCTCGACGAAACGTCGGCAATAGCTCGCTAAGCCAAGAAAACTCCTAACTTGCTTGACCGATTCAGGGGAAGTCCAATCAAGGACGGCTTGAACTCGCTCGGGATTGACAGCAATACCCTTGCCAGAGATTACATGACCTAGATAGGTTACTTCTGGCAACCAAAATTCACATTTAGAGAATTTGGCATAAAGGCGGTGCTCTCGAAGTTTCGTCAATACCAGCCTTAAATGCTCGGCATGATCTTCCTTGTTCTTGGAGAAAATGAGTATATCATCGAGGTATACCACGACGAATTTATCCAGGTACTCCATGAATATAGAATTCATTAACCGAGAAAAGGTAGCTGGGGCATTGGTTAATCCGAAGGACATGACGGTGTACTCGTATTGGCCATAACGAGTAACGAAAGCCGTTTTAGGAATGTCCCCGTTCTTGATTTTGATTTGATGGTTGCCCAACCTCAAATCCATTTTAGAGAAGACTGAGGATCCAGCGAGCTGATCATACAGGTCGTTGATCCTGGGAAGCGGATACTTGTTCTTTATGGTGACCAGATTGACAGGTCGGTAATCTACAACCATCCGCTCCGTTCCATCCTTCTTCTTGACGAAGAGGACGGGGCAAGCCCAAGGGGAAGAACTAGGACGGATGAAACCTTTTTGCAAAGACTCATCGAGTTGTTTCTTTAGCTCAGCTAATTCTAGTGGTGCCATCTTATAAGGTCTCCTAGAGATTGGGACAGTTCCAGGAATAAGATCTATCACGAACTCGACATCTCTGTCAGGTGGAACTCCTGGCAGTTCTTCTGGAAAAACATCCGGAAAGTCACGGACTACCGGGATATCTTCGAGTTCTGGTAGAGGGCTGGCATTAAGAGAATAGAGCTGACGTTCAGCCATTCGAGTCAAGACATTGACTATCTTGCCGGATGGGTGTGTAAGTTGAACGGTCCTAGTAAAGCAATCAATCTTGGCATGATGAGTTGTCATCCAATCCATACCCAAGATGATGTTTATGTCCGAGGACTTGAGAGCGATTAGAGATGCAAGGAAAACAAGTCTATCAACAAGGATTTCATTTCCATGGCTTACCCTAGAGGTTTGCCACTTTGAACCAGGAGTTTGAATAACCATGGAAGTAGGCATGTCACAAAAAGTCATGTTGTGCAATCGAGCATAGCTTTCAGATATGAACGAATGGGATGCTCCAGTATCGAAAAGAACAGATGCCGGATGGCAGTTTACGAGAAGCGTACCAAGGACGACGTTAGGATCCTCATAGGCTTCTTCAGCAGAAACATAGTTGACATGACCATGTGCAGTGGGGATTGGCTTGACATAGTTCACCTTGCCGGTTGTCTTACCACGGCCAACGGGTTTTCCTGGCTGGTTCTGGGGACAATCACGCATGTAGTGTCCCGGTTCTCCACACTTGAAACATGTCACAGTGGTGGTGCGTGGAGCAAAGTTGGAGGGTGGACCTCCATAGGTCTTAGCAGGTGCAAACTGTTGAGTTGGACGAGGCGCCTCTTAGGATGGCCTCGGTGTATACTTGGGTGGCAGAGCAGTGTTAGGAACCCATACACGGCGCTTGTGAGAACCAGAGCCGGATGAGGAACCAAAGTCTCGAGTATGCTTGCGGGTGGCCTTGAAGTCGGTCTGGCCTGTCTCAGCACTGATAGCCTTGTTAACCAACTTCTGGAAAGAGGTGCACTCGTGCAGACGTAGATCACGACGAAGTTCAGGGCTGAGTCCCTTGCGGAACCTCGCCTGTTTCTTGGCATTGGTGGATACTTCCTCAGGTGCATAGCGTGCCAGATTACCAAACTCACGACTGTAGCCATCCACAGTCAGATGGCCCTGGGTGAAATTGCAGAATTCCTCCCGCTTGTGATCCATGAGACCTTCCGGAATGTGATGTACACGGAATGCCTCACTGAACTCAACCCAGGTAGTGACTTGGCCAGCAGGACGCATAGCTTCAAAGTTTTCCCACCAAAAACTGGTAGGGCCCTCAAGATGGTAGGCAGCGTAGATAACCTTGTCAGCTTCGGCCACACGGGCAGAGTGTAGCTTGTGGGTGATACTACGTAGCCAGTCATCAGCATCCAGAGGTTCAGTAGAGTGATGGAACTTCGGTGGACACATCTTGATAAAATCGTGGATTGACACCACGTCATTCCTCTGACGGAACCCAGTGTTTTGCTCTATGCGTTCCAGCAGACGGTTGGTCTCTCTCTTGTTCCGTTCTGCTTCAAGCATAACTTCCGCCAAGGAGGGTGGCTGGGGCAGATTTCCATCTCTAGCCCCACTAGCCTCACCCTGCTCCTGAGCAGCAGGAGTGTTGCGAGTGTTGACCATCCTAGGAAAACAAAACAACGGTTTAGACATGGATGGCAAAATTTGACATAGAAGTGCAGAATGTAATGGATGACACAGAATGCAGAGATGTTCATCCCTACGACATGGTAATATAGAAACTGCTATATATACACCAGTGGTCATACACACCATACAAAGTTTAGTACAAGCCAAGGCTAAAGTACAACTGCGGTGAAAGACGATACATCCCATCAGAGGCATTCCAAGCTCCTATACATTATTTAACTACACCTCCGGAATTCAGTACACACTAAGTCATATTCCACAAGACGCGCAGGACTGTGGAAATACAACTACTACTACTACCACGGACTAGCTCAGACATTCGCGTAGTAATCCTCGTAAAGATTACCACCGTAGCCTGGAAGTGGTACAGACGGATCTTGGAACTCGCGAGCACTCGAAGGTTGTGGACCATAAGGGCATGGGTGTGGTCTCGGTCCCGATGCTGGTGGTAACCGACGCCCATGTGGAGGTGTAATACCCCCAACGTCACGCCAATCCATGCGATCAGGCAGACGAGTCCGCACAGGATACAAATCCCGCATGTCCAGATATCCGGCGTGCACAGCAGGTGCAAGCCGTGTCAAAGTAGTCCAGTGAGCGGCTCGGGTGTTATACAACTCCATTCGGAGGGCACGGACCTCACGGTCCCTATCCTCCAACATCTGAACAGTAGTCTGAAGCAGTGGCTCTTCATGAGCAGCATCAGTATACAGACCAGTGTAGTAGCCTTCTTCTCCGGGGAGTGAAGCTGGCATGTAACAGAACTCAGTGTTCAGCAACAGGGCATGCCTAGCACGGAGAATGGTCATCATCGAATAAGCGGCATCCTGTACTGCCATCTCGATGGTAATCCCGAGTCCATAAGACCAATGGATGGGATCATTAGCTCCGGGATATGAGGGGTATATCCGGACTGTGCATAAATACTGACTTTGATTAAAATCCCGATACTGTTCCTCCACAGTGTATTCAGGATACCAGCGATAACCGGTCTCAGTCATCACACGGACTAGCATGGCCGTGTGACCGGGCACATTAATGCACCGAGTCAAACGAACCACTTGGTGAGGAATGCGGCCAGACATCTGAAACACGAAATAATGCAAAGGCATTAGTGTTTCTGGAAGAAATCGGGCAGCATAACAACTGTAAATGCTCAAACAAGGATTTGAGACATCATACAAATGATAGCATAGCCACTCAACAATTCCATATCAAGGTTCCGGTTCAATAATCATCATACTCAAAAGGATAGAAACTGAACTGAGGCTTGAAACCAACAATCCTAAGAGTCTACGGATTAGTAACACGTGAACCTAGTAAGGATAAGAGGCCTAGTCCTAAATCCCTGTAGAAAGAATAGACAGACTCAGATCAGAAGGGCATAAGGTAAAGGAATAAAAGAGCCTTACGTTCCCTTCCACAATCAATTCCCCTACATATAACTAAGAATTTTTCTAGACTCAACATCGACCAGTTTGGCTTGAGAAACCTACAGGCAGTCCAGCTCTGATGCCAACGCTGTCAGGACCCCAAACCTAAGTCACACCGATCTAGCTGTAACACGTCATATCACTTTGCGGCCTCACGCACGGTAACCCCACGGGTGCCACCTTACCTGGCCCGGGACCGTTTGTGCATTTTGGCACACGTATATGACAGTGTCGCTAGCTTCCATATGACAGAGAACCCGGGCCGACATGGCTAGTTATAATCCAAAAGTGGCACTAAATTACAGAGACAGGCATCCATGACCCAGCAACGAACGTGTCGGTCATCAACGTATGAACCCAAGTCGTAGCAAGCTACATGGACTTAAAGGAACAACGCGTGACATTTCCCCTAAGGGACAGACACAGGAACGAAGAAGGACACATGCCGGCCAGCCTACGTGTTCCGAGCAGTAGCAAGCTACCAAGGCTCATTGGAATCACTAGGAGGCATTTCCCTGTAAGATAGGCTACCAAAGGAAAACAACTAGGTGTCGGATCCCACACATACCAAGCATCTCAATCATACACGCAATATGCTCAATATGTGCAAATACAACATTGCATCACAACAGAACTCTATGACTCAAAGTACTTTATTTAAAAGGCTCCAAGAGCCATACATAACATAGTCATACAGGTAGGGGTCACATGACCCAACACTCAAGTCATACAGTCATACAAGCACAAGCGGAAGCTACATGTCTGAGTACAGACAACTTAGAAAATAAAACAGGCTTGGTGTAGCCTGACTATCTACAAGGCCCTTCACAAGCTCCAGATCACCGTCTGTGTGTCAAGCTACTCGTCGACGTCAACGCCTATGTAGAACCCATCAGTAGGGGCAGGGTTCTCCTCTGCAACAGTTATTAAGCAAACATGAGTACAAAGGTACTCAGCAAGTCTTACCACAGAACCTATCTTACATGCAACATTATCAAAGGGGGTAGTGGAGTTTATAGCAGAATGCCAGCTTTGACCTTGGCTGAACCTACAACTCTCAACAGATTGCAAGATGTTATTACGAACACGAGTCCTCTAGTCACCACATCAATACACTACCGAGGATCCTCTTCCGTCATCCTACGGAAGGGCCATCCACGGCACTCACGCTTATCTTGAGGCTTTTAGTAGTATCCATCAACTTGTCTATGAACTGTAAGAGTAACCAAGTAGTTCGTACCGCGAACAACGGCTATTCGAATAGTTTGATAACCCTGCAGGGGTGTACTTCTTCACACACGCTTCCACCGCTTATCGCCGTTTACTCGGCGTGTACTCGGCAACCTTGAAGCGGAAGCCCAGCGAGGGTGTCGGCCACGACCTGACTAACTACTCAAGTCTCTCGTCCAGGTTTATCGCCTATTTGGGTTCCATCCGTGGGGAGATCCGGCCGGGGTGTCGCTCACGGCCCCAAACGATGTGTACAGGGTTCCCGAGTCACCAAACGGGCAACCGGTACACCATGCCACGTACCTGTCGCATCACAACCCACCCCGAGGGTCAGCGTTGTGCACGACCTCCAGTAAGCTATAAACACCAGAAACTAGTTGCAACTCCTGGACAGAGATCAAGGGTAATTAATAAGCCGAGAGGGTCAATTAAGGATCCCAATGCATGGTAGTAGCTGTAACTTGAATCACACATACATATCTCGGGTCCTATGGACGATTCCAATGAAACAACCCACCACGTACTCCTACATAGCCTTTCATCGATACCTTTACCAAAAGTATTCCACACTTCCTTCTCTTTATCGAAAGATTGTTTCACTCTGATTCATCACCCAGATGAATCAGACCAGACACAACTCTAAGCATAGCAGGAAACATAACAAAATAGCATGGTGGATCACACATCACATGGCTCAATCAACTCCTACACATGCTAGTGGGTTTCAACTATTTACTGTGGCAATGACAGGTCATGCAAGGGAATAGGGTTCAACTACCGCAGCAAGTAGCAGTTCACGCGCTGTTGCCTTAATGCAGTAAAAGAGAGCAGGAGCGAGAAGATTGGGTTGTATCGGAATGATCAATGATTGCTTGCCTGACAAGGTAGTTGTCGGGTACTGCTCTTCAACTGGATACGCAGCAGTATCCTCAGGAGCAGGACCTAACACAGGAAATACCGACGATACAATCATTAACAAACAAATGCAACAATATGATGCATGTTTATGACATGGCAAGATGCATGTGTGTTGGCTAATGCAACTAAGACCAGAGGGGTTTGAACCTATTTGAATCAAGGATTCAAATTGAAGTTCAAACTATTATTTAAATAAGTGCATTATCATGTTTTTGACATAAACAGCAAGTTAACTTGTTCAAACATGCATGAAACCAGTGCCATTAGATAGATTGGATTTTTCTGATCATTTTTCATATATAAATCTTTTCCATATGAGCTATGGTTGATTTTATATGATTTTTTAGAAGTTTTGGGTATTTTCTGGAATTTCCTGAATTAAATTAAATCTAAAAAATTCCAGAAAACCTTTACTGCGTCAGCATGACATCATGCTGACGTCAGCCAGTCAACAGGGCCAGTCCAGGTCAAACCTGACTGGTGGGTCCCCCATGTCAGTGTCTTAGGAGTTAATCCCGGTCATAACCAGGGTTGACTGGGTTTGACTAACAGCGGGGCCCCACTGTCAGTGACTGGGGTGTCTAAACTAATTACTGTTAACTCCTAATCATCGAGCCACGTCAGCCCGCCGGAGTTGGCCGGCAGCGACCATTGCGCACGGCGGTGACTCGTCGGAATCCCTATTCCGGCATCCATTTGCCGCGCGGATGGGCTCGGTGTGCTCCTGGTGATGTACCGCATCCAGCGGTGCCACTGGTTGGACGAGGGGTCGCCGGAGTCGACGGCGACGAGCTCGTCCGCGGCAGTGCTCGCACGGGGTTGGTCGGGATGGTGTTGTAGTGCACGGGAGGAGGAGCTGAAGCTCGCTCTAGCTTGCTGGTGACCTACTGAAGCTAACGGCGTGCTCGGCCGCGAGGTACGGTGCCTATAGCCACGGCGGGGAGTTGGCCGGCGGCGGTGATCGTCGGTGAGCAAAGGGGGCGGCGGCTACAAGGCCTAAACGAGTCCGTGGAGAGGGGGGTTCGAAGCGTGAGCTCACAGCGGTCGCAGAGGGCGTCGAAGTGAGCTCGGGGACGGTCGGACGACGGCATACGGGCGGCCGCAATCTCCGGTGCCGGAGGTTGAAGACGACGGCGAGGGGGACGTTGCGGAGCTCCTGGCGTCGTGTGCGTCGGTGGGGAGCTTCGGGGCGACGAGGCGGAGCTAGCGGTGCTTCTGGGAGGCGAGGAGGTGGCGTAGGGCACGGTTTCAGCGGTCGTCGGCGATGAGCTCGCTCGGGGGAGCTCGGCGGAGGGAAGAGAGGAGGGGAGAGACACGGGAGAGAGAGGGAAACGGTCGGGGTGGCTCCGTGGCGTCGTTCTAGCCCGTCCAGAAGGCCGAGGGGCCAGCCAGGCAGGCAGGAGGTGGCCGGCGCATCGGCGGCGCTCGCCACCGAGCTGCTTCGTGCGCTGGCGCGGCGAAGAAGACGGTGGTGCCCCTGGTGGGCTGGGCCGGTTGGGCCAGCAGGTAAGTGGGCTCAGGTAAGATTCTTCCTATTTTTCTTTTCCTATTTTCTTTCTGTTTTATTTCTTTTGCAACTTTGTTCATTTAATAAAAATGCCTAAACATTTTTATAAATCATAACACTTGTCATACCTGCTGTATATATTATGAACAGTAGGAAACATTATAGTTTATGATTATTTGAGCATTTAAAATATTTTATAGTATTTAAATGCCCAAATTCAAATACCATATGATTTAATCCAAAACCCTAGATTGTCCTAGAAAATTGTGCACCATTTTTGGCAGAGGTTTAAAACCAAGGCAGAAATGATGAACATTTTGAAGGGCATTTTGGGTACATTGGAAAATATTTTAGCAAACCCTAGTTGTTAGGGGAGGGGTGCTGGGGTTTCTGTTAATCCCATTTCAAGTTTCTTTGAAAGTAAACATGATGCACACTCTAGTCAGGTCCTAATGCAAGTGCTAGCTAGGGATGTGACACCCCCCATCGCTCCTCCCTCTGTTTTTCCCAGCGCCGCCGCCGCACTCTCCTCGTTCCCCCTCGCTTGGAGTCCCGAACCCTCTCGACCGTCTCCCTCCTCGTTCGCACCAGCCCGTTCCCCTCCTCCTCTCGAACGCCCTCCAGCTCCTGAGCGCCGCACCCTAGCAGCCTCGACCTGCGCTCAAGCCGCCCGCCTCCGCGCGAGTCCATCCCCATCGCCCTCGAGCAGTTCCTTCCAGGCCACGAGGCCGCAGCTCCCCTCTGCCGCGCCAGAGCAGCTCCCCTGCGCCGGGCCCTTCCGTCCTCAGGCCGCCCCCGCACCGAGCGTCGCGAGGAGCTCGTCCTCACCGCGCCGCTGCATCTCCCTCAGCCTCGAGGCCCTGAGGCCTCGTCCTCCCTGTCCTCCGTCTAAGCCGCGCCTCTGCCTGGCCTTCCTCCGTCCGTCCTCGCCGTCATCTCGCGCGCCAGGAGGACCGGCCTCTGTCCTCCAGTTCGCCGCCCGCCTGGAGTCCCGCGGCCTCGAGCAGCTCTCCCTCGCGATGGTTGCTGCCGCCTTGTTATGTTGCTGTTTTTTTTGTTCTTTGATGTGAAGACCGCAGCCGCAAGACCGAGATGGCGAACAAGTACCACGACGATCCGAACCGCTGCGTACGTGTACATCTACAACGAGTCTGACAAGTACCACGACGACCTTATGACAAGTACCACGACGACCGAACGGCTACGATGGCGAGTACCTCTCCGATGAACGTGAACAACTACGGACGAGAACGACTTCATGGATCCGTCAAGTACCACTACGCTCGACGACTCGAACATCTACAAAACGACCTCGTGAACAACTACCGTCACTCCGAAGATGTCCGACGCCGCAAGTACAACGACACGATATCGGAACGACTACTTCCTCTTCGGAAACGTGAACCACTACTTCCTCTACGACTCGTGAGAACGACTCCTTCCTCTACGTCTCGAACCGCCCCGAAACGCACGCTTCGAAGGTATAACCCCGAGACGTGACCCGTGTGAATGTTGTGTTGTATGAGTTGCTCCCTTGTGTGCTCCGTGCCCGTTCCGACCTTTTGTCATGTTCCTCGGTTGCCTCGTCGCCGACTCGTGGGAACCCGGCAACGGGATCGCCCCACCTTTCATCTCGTTTGACTCGACCACGCCATCCTTCCTTTTGCACCGGTCTCTCAACGAGTTACCGGAACCGATATGTTGTGTTGCATCATTTTCGGTTCGTTGCCGTGGCACCCTTCTGTTCCACCACGGTGACAATACTTCATATCTCTTTTAAGTCAACCTTTTAATAATTGCATAAACTTGATCATGTCATCCGCATCATGTTAACAACATTATATGTGTGAATTGTTGTTGCTTACAATTACTAAACATGCTTATGGGGATTTTCCGGACTTGTTGTTGTTATTTCCGGCCTCATTTAAAATGTCTAAATAGTGTAGTTTTATTATGCTTCACCTCTTGCCATGCTAAAAACATTTAATCTTGTCTTGTTAATAATCGAGAGTCAATTAAATAATTAATGTGGTGTTTCGTCAATATGCAACTCGTTGCATATTGATCCCCACTTAACTTGTAGTATTGTGTGTGCATCTTGCCATGCCTTGCATATTCAAACCGGACATGCATCATACTTGGATGTGCATCGTATGCCATGTTTATGCTTGTGTGTTTACCGTGTTGTTTCCTTCTTTCCGGTTGCTTCTCTTGATAGCTTCGGTTTTCGTTCCGGAGTTGTGAGGATTCGCTCGACTGTTTCTCCGTCTACTTCATGGATCCGTTCTTCTCCCTTGTGGGATCCCAGGCAAGATGACCGAACCCGGATACCATTACTATTTTTGCCTATTGCTAGAGTCTCGATCTATAGTATTTGCCTCGATGCCCATGTCTTTCCTTTCAGCCTCCTACTCGTAACCATGAACCTGTTTAACCACCCTACCTATGCAAACCATTGATTGGCTATACGTAGGCTTTGCTCAGCCCCTCTTATAGCATTGTTAGTTGCAGGTGAAGATTGAAGATGCTTGCTTCATGTTGAAGTTTGGTTGGGTTATATCACACTATATATATGCTTAAAAATGAAATCATCTATATATTGGCAAGGGTGGAAGGCTAAGCCTTTTGCTTGGTGTTTTGTTCCACTCATGCCGTTAGGATCCGTATAAACCGGTGTTATGTTCCTTGATTATGCGTTCCTAACACGGTTGGGGTGTATGGGACCCCCTTGATAAACCGCTAAGTGCTAAGTCTTTTCCAGCAAGTCCCAACATTTGGTACTATTTGCCTCATAATAACAACTTAATTAATTAATTAAATTTGCATAGGGGGTCGCGTCCCCGAGGATTCTTAATTCTACATAGCAGGGGGGGCCAGTGCTGATGGTGTTGGTCCCAAACGGGGAGTCTGCGGGAACCACCACGGGGAAACTCGAGGATTGGGTCCTATAGAATCGCCCATCCGGTCGTGTCCTGAGACTTAGATACGCGCGGCTACTATCAGGGTGTCGACACGCCGGGAGGATTTGCTGGATTAGCCTTACCTTAGTTCGGTTTAACTTGAGCACGGGATTCCGAGAATACTCGGGTCTTCCCACCTATGGAGTTGCGACTCCGCGGATCGTGGGCTTGTAATGGGTCAAGTTGGAACACCCCTGCAGGGTTATGAACTTTCGAAAGCCGTGCCCGCGGTTATGTGGCAGATGGGAGCTTGTTAATATCCGGTTGTAGATAACTTGACACAATGTTTCAATACACTACCAGCGTGTGTACCGTGACTGTCAATTTCCGAATAGGGATTCGGGAGTTGAACACGGTGGGGTTATGTTTGACCGGCTTTAGTTAGGATCACTTCGTGATCATCTCTCGACCGAGGCTTTCTCTTCTCGCTCTCTATCACGTAAGCTAGTTGCTAGTTGCTGCTGCAGACACTACTCTTTTCATCAGCCTTATCCTCTCCCAAGGCTTATATAGTCTTGTTACCCGGGAACGGGATTGCTGAGTCCTCTGTGGCTCACAGTTACTTCACCACACCAGATGCAGGTTCAGCCGAGTTTGAAGCAGGAGCTGGTTCAGTTCTTCACTGGGAGCTCGATGAAGAGTGTGGCCGTACGCTTGTGACGTTTCGACGATCAGTAGTGGTTTCTGCTAGGATTCGATCCTGACCTGTGGCTTTATGTTGTTTTGGTATCTTTCTTTGGATCTTCACCCGTAGTCGGGTTGTGATGTGTTGAATGATGTTCTGCTTATGTAATGTATTGTGTGAAGTGGCGAGTGTAAGCCAACTATCTTCTTTTGCAATTTTAATCCCTCTTTTACATGAGTCGTGCAAAGATACCAAACTTGAGATCATTCTAGGATGGGCTTATACCTTTAAGTCGTGCCTCGACACGTAGGAGGTATAGTCCCATCCTGGGCATTACAAGTTGGTATCAGAGCCTTCTCCGACCTAGAAGCCCCCACTGATTGATCGAATTGTTGACGGTTGAGTCTAGGCACACACTTGAAAATGTTTTGAGTCCTATATTTATATCGGAGAGTAGGATTTCTGTTTGCTTCTCATCTCTTTTCTCTCTGGTGAGGACTCCTGACGACTACTCTTGTCTCTTCTATCTTCAAAATTGCACCAAATTTTTTTAGGATCTCGCGAGTATTGTTTGGATTGTTCCGATGTCTTTGTGACGAGAACATTGTTCTCGATGCCTCCTGTCATTAGGGGTTGTGGCAGTGTCCCGAGGAGTTGAGCTCCGAGGTGTTGTCGTCACAAATCCATCGCGGCAGTACTAGAATACTTAAGACGGCTGACATCAAAAACTCTCCTATGCGGTTAGTGGCAAGATAACCCCGACATCACCCAGTACCGGGGAGGTAGTTCGAGAGTATTGCCATAGCTTGTATAGTGGATGCGTTTCGAAGGTCCGAGGTAAACAGTTTCCGAGAAAGACTGGTTATGTGTTGAAGGATGGATACACCTGGATGTAGGTTTAGAGTTGATTGCGCGGTGCTTCCCGTGTATCCCCAACACCTGATTGCATAACTGGAAACTTTCGGAAAGCTATAGGTGGGTTCATCAAGTAGTTCTAGGCATTCTTCCAACGGATGCACGATATGAAGTTCGGGGTTCTACATTGAGTGAAGTGGTTTTATGGGCTTGTTCCGATCGGGAGTTGCATCTTAAAGGGTCCTTGGCTATGCTGATCCGGGGATGACAAAACCCTTTTGTAACACGTTCCATGAGCTTTCAGCACGAATATGTCGGACGAAGCTCCTATCCTGTATTTGTTCTATCTGTTCCTTGTTCCTTTTTATTTTCATTTTGTTCTCCAAGTGGCTTCTCGTCAAGTTGATGTACCTGCGGAATTCATTCGTTCAATTCTCTGTTCGGATTATATTGTGAAGATCATGTTGCATATCTATCCTTTGTTCTTGTCTTGATTCTGGTATTCGAGTTGCTTCGATGTCAAGTGTTGATTCCATACCTTTCCTAATCGGTGTTCTCATATTTCTATGGGAGTGCTAATTCTTCTTGACCATCAAGATCTTCATGTTAATCCTTTTCAACCGGTGTGCCTTCTCTTCAAGTTATTTCCATCCGGACGCCATTGAGAAATCTGACAATTTGTCTGTTTCATTCATCCCAAGTTGTCTTTGTTTTCCCCACCCACCCACCCTTTTTCTTCTTGGAGCCAGAAATTATCAGATGAAGTATCCATTGTGATATTTCTTCATTCTTTTCCTCAATGTTCTTATCCGGTGATTTATCGTGAAGATGCTCAATAGCTTCAAGTTCATCATTCTTGTGTTCTCATATTCTTCTCCGGTGGATGTAATTCAAGATTTCGGTGTTGATCTTATCCTTTTCCTCATTTCACAATGCTTTCTTATTCCGGTGTACCAATTAATCATTCTCCTCTTGCTATTCATATCCGTAGTGCTCAAGATCCATAATTCCATTCTTAATCCATTCAAGCTATTTTGAGATTGTTAGCTCATTCAAGCCATTTAATTCAACCTGTGCTATATCTCTTAAGCAATCTTTTTCAACGGTGATTTCTTTGAGTGGGCCCTAACCCACAGGTCTTTTCCCAGGATATTACCTGTCTCTTCTTTTCCGGAGTATTCTGAAATTCTTTTCAAGTGTGACGTAAGAATGATTTCCATCAGTCATATGCCTTCTCCAAGTTTACTTTCAAACTCTTTTTCATCATTGGTTCAACCTTTTAATTCTTCATTCCGGAGTGCCTATACAATTCATGGTGGTGTATATCATCGTCTTCTCAGATTTTGGAGACCGAAGAAGAGTTTCTCTTAATCTTGGCCATTCTCTTGAAGATTTGTGGTTCTAGCTTCATGCCATCCTCATTATTGTTCAGATTGTGAGGAATTCTTTTCACACCCATCCGAAGCATTTCATGAATTCTTTTCTTTGTGATCCTCCGAAGGCCATCAATTCAGAAGATTCTTCGTTCTCAGTTTTCAACTTCGTCCTCCAAATATTCTTCATTGATGTCTCTTCGTTCGTCTCTATATTTTTACGGTGGTTCTTTCAACATTACCCTTCCGTTGTTATCGTTTTAATTCTTTGTTCTTTTCACAATCCTACCGGTGGTTCGTTGAAGATTTATCCAAGCTTGTGCTAGATCTCTCTTTAATTCCTTGCAACAAGAATAAGTAGTATGCCAAATCCTTTGGTTGTCATCAATTTAAATTGGTGAAGGATATGCATGACATAATTCTTATTCTTATTCCTTCAAGGTGATTTAATTCTTTGTCTGGAGCTTGTTCATCATATCATATTCTCGGTTCTAAGTTGTTCATTTTGTTTTCCGGAGCTTCAAGTTATTTCAATTATATCATTTCAAAGCTCCATCTTATTCATCGCAGGCCTTGAATCTTATTATTTTCATCTTTCACTTTTCATCCTTTTGTTACCGGAGTTCTTCATGGTGGTTCATCATGTTTTAATTCATCCTCGAAGTTTTCATCAAGATTCTTGTTGGAGCTCAAGCATTCTTCTTCATGCATTTGAATTGCAATCCTTTCTACCTTATCTTTGAGATGGTGTTATGTCATTATTGACAATTCCTTCATGTTTCATGATTCACGAGTTATCAAGAATGAGATAATTAAAAACCATCATTTCTTTCTCTTTAGGAGATCCTTCAACCCCTCATTTTATCTCTTGGAGTTATCTTGGGTTGTATTTCACCTTAAAGCTTTCCCTAAGGATTGTTGCTATTGTGGTGCTTATAAATGACCCAAGTTCTTCATTTTTTCATTCCGGTGAATTAAGTTTATCGTCTCCTTGTTGATCTCAACCCAAGCAAATATTTCTGTTAGTGGCTGGTTGTCACCTCATAATTTTTGAGATGTTTTCCATAAGCCCACAACGAGCTTATTCTTTTTGTTGTTGGAATTCCAACAACTCTATTCAATCCATCTTGGTCAGAATGCTCTTTCAATTCTATTTTGAGAGAAGTTGTCATATCTTTCTCCGTTCAATTCTTTCATGGATTTATATGCTATTCTTTCATTCCGGAGGCTTTGTGATATTGCTCTATCCAAACCATCATCTCGTTTTATCGAGATCATGTTCTTTCCCTTGCTTATCATTTAACCGGAGCGTTGTATTCTTCATTCAAGTTCTCTCGTCTTACCAAGTTTGCCTCTCTTTTCGACCGGAGTGCTGTCTGAGTCCTTCTTACCATTTGTGCCTTTCTTTCAATTGTTTCGGAGGCAATATGTTGTTGTTTTCATCAAGTATCATCTAAACTTGGCAAGTTCATGTTAATTCCTTCCATTTTCAGACGGAGTGCTGTCCAAATTCTGTCATTCTTATTCCTTGGCTATACCATTGCAGTTTCATATTCTTTTGGTTCGTAAGCTCTTGCTTCATGTCTTTCAACCTACAAGGCTCTCGTTGTGTTTCTTGTTCCTCTTTTGTAACGGAGTGTTTCATCTTCATTCATCTCCGTTGCTTTCTTTCTTTCAACTTGTTTAACCT
Source organism: Secale cereale (assembly GCA_902687465.1). Lineage (NCBI taxonomy): Eukaryota > Viridiplantae > Streptophyta > Magnoliopsida > Poales > Poaceae > Secale > Secale cereale. Next base: position 93,345,615 of record LR738714.1, on the reverse strand, counting down.
CTCAAGGTTCTTGGTTTCTCTCGTCTGTCAAAGAAGCAACTTTGTTTTACCTCTTCCTCTTCTGTTTTTACCCGGTGCTATCTCTAGGATCTCGGGTCGAGATCCTCTGTTATAGTGGGAGAGTTCTGACGCCCGAGACCGACGTCCCAGAAGATTCCAGAGGATTCCAGATGTTTCGGGTTGCCCGTGTGTTTCTTTTTGCTTGTGTTATTTATTTTGCATTGCATCATGTCATCATGTCATATTTCTTTTGCATCTCAACCTAAATAAATCGTGTGGACCTTCGGTCCATTTAAATCGAGGGAATATGTCTTCTCTTTATAACATATAAAAGCCTCTCAATATTTTGGGGAGCTATATTAATAATTATTCCATTGTTTGGAATTACCCGCAACACACGTGCATAATTTCCCCATGCTTTCCTACTTCGAGTTACTCCGTAAAAACCTTGCCATTAATTCTTTTCCTATTTATCGAGGTTCCTCCAAGTCTTAGTTCAAACCCGTTTGAATTAAATTCAAATATGTTTGAATTATTTTCCGATCTGGCCTTTTATATTTTTCTCCGGTCGTGCTCATTTTTACGAGCCCGAGAAAATTAACCTTGTCCTAATTCTTGCCTTAACCCCCCTCCTCTTTTCCTTTTACCTTCTCTTTCGTTTTTCTGCTAAGGGAATTAAAAAGGAGAGCAGCCCAGCAGCCGCAGGAAGCCCAGCCTCCTCCAGGCCTTCAGGCCTCCCTGGCCCAAACTTCCCCCGCGGCCCAACTCCTCCCCTAAGGGCCTCAGCCACCTCTCCAGTCGGCCCATTGGCCCAGCCGCCAGGCTCCGAACCCTAGCGAACCAACCCCCCCATCGCTCCTCACTCTGTTTTTCCCAGCGCCGCCGCCGCACTCTCCTCGTTCCCCCTCGCTTGGAGTCCCGAACCCTCTCGACCGTCTCCCTCCTCGTTCGCACCAGCCCGTTCCCCTCCTCCTCTCGAACGCCCTCCAGCTCCCGAGCGCCGCACCCCAGCAGTCTCGACCTGCGCTCAAGCCGCCCGCCTCCGCGCGAGTCCATCCCCATCGCCCTCGAGCAGTTCCTTCCAGGCCACGAGGCCGCAGCTCCCCTCTGCCGCGCCAGAGCAGGTCCCCTGCACCGTGCCCTTCCGTCCTCAGGCCGCCCCCGCGCCGAGCGTCGCGAGGAGCTCGTCCTCACCGCGCCGCTGCATCTCCCTCAGCCTCGAGGCCCTGAGGCCTCGTCCTCCCTGTCCTCCGTCCAAGCCGCGCCTCTGCCTGGCCTTCCTCCGTCCGTCCTCGCCGTCATCTCGCGCGCCAGGAGGACCGGCCTCTGTCCTCCAGTTCGTCGCCCGCCTGGAGTCCCGCGGCCTCGAGCAGCTCTCCCTCGCGATGGTTGCTGCCGCCTTGTTATGTTGCTGTTTTTTTTTGTTCTTTGATGTGAAGACCGCAGCCGCAAGACCGAGATGGCGAACAAGTACCACGACGATCCAAACCGCTGCGTACGTGTACATCTACAACGAGTCTGACAAGTACCACGACGACCTTATGACAAGTACCACGACGACCGAACGGCTACGATGGCGAGTACCTCTCCGATGAACGTGAACAACTACGGACGAGAACGACTTCATGGATCCGTCAAGTACCACTACGCTCGACGACTCGAACATCTACAAAACGACCTCGTGAACAACTACCGTCACCCCGAAGATGTCCGACGCCGCAAGTACCACGACACGATATCGGAACGACTACTTCCTCTTCGGAAACGTGAACCACTACTTCCTCTACGACTCGTGAGAACGACTCCTTCCTCTACGTCTCGAACTGCCCCGAAACGCACGCTTCGAAGGTATAACCCCGAGACGTGACCCGTGTGAATGTTGTGTTGTATGAGTTGCTCCCTTGTGTGCTCCGTGCCCGTTCCGACCTTTTGTCATGTTCCTCGGTTGCCTCGTCGCCGACTCGTGGGAACCCGGCAACGGGATCGCCCCACCTTTCATCTCGTTTGACTCGACCACGCCATCCTTCCTTTTGCACCGGTCTCTCAACGAGTTACCGGAACCGATATGTTGTGTTGCATCATTTTCGGTTCGTTGCCGTGGCACCCTTCTGTTCCACCACGGTGACAATACTTCATATCTCTTTTAAGTCAACCTTTTAATAATTGCATAAACTTGATCATGTCATCCGCATCATGTTAACAACATTATATGTGTGAATTGTTGTTGCTTACAATTACTAAACATGCTTATGGGGATTTTCCGGACTTGTTGTTGTTATTTCCGACCTCATTTAAAATGTCTAAATAGTGTAGTTTTATTATGCTTCACCTATTGCCATGCTAAAAACATTTAATCTTGTCTTGTTAATAATCGAGAGTCAATTAAATAATTAATGTGGTGTTTCGTCAATATGCAACTCGTTGCATATTGAGCCCCACTTAACTTGTAGTATTGTGTGTGCATCTTGCCATGCCTTGCATATTCAAACCGGACATGCATCATACTTGGATGTGCATCGTATGCCATGTTTATGCTTTTGTGTTTACCGTGTTGTTTCCTTCTTTCCGGTTGCTTCTCTTGATAGCTTCGGTTTTCGTTCCGGAGTTGTGAGGATTCGCTCGACTGTTTCTCCGTCTACTTCATGGATCCGTTCTTCTCCCTTGTGGGATCCCAGGCAAGATGACCGAACCCGGATACCATTACTATTTTTGCCTATTGCTAGAGTCTCGATCTATAGTATTTGCCTCAATGCCCATGTCTTTCCTGTCAGCCTCCTACTCGTAACCATGAACCTGTTTAACCACCCTACCTATGCAAACCATTGATTGGCTATACGTAGGCTTTGCTCAGCCCCTCTTATAGCATTGTTAGTTGCAGGTGAAGATTGAAGATGCTTGCTTCATGTTGAAGTTTGGTTGGGTTATATCACACTATATATATGCTTAAAAATGAAATCATCTATATATTGGCAAGGGTGGAAGGCTAAGCCTTTTGCTTGGTGTTTTGTTCCACTCATGCCGTTAGGAACCGTATAAACCGGTGTTATGTTCCTTGATTATGCGTTCCTAACACAGTTGGGGTGTATGGGACCCCCTTGATAAACCGCTAAGTGCTAAGTCTTTTCCAGCAAGTCCCAACATTTGGTACTATTTGCCTCATAATAACAACTTAATTAATTAATTAAATTTGCATAGGGGGTCGCGTCCACGAGGATTCTTAAATCTACATAGCAGGGGGGCCAGTGCTGATGGTGTTGGTCCCAAACGGGGAGTCTGCGGGAACCACCACGGGGAAACTCGAGGATTGGGTCCTATAGAATCGCCCATCCGGTCGTGTCCTAAGACTTAGATACGCACGGCTACTATCAGGGTGTCGACACGCCGGGAGGATTTGCTGGATTAGCCTTACCTTAGTTCGGTTTAACTTGAGCACGGGATTCTGAGAATACTCGGGTCTTCCCACCTATGGAGTTGCGACTCCGCGGATCGTGGGCTTGTAATGGGTCAAGTTGGAACACCCCTGCAGGGTTATGAACTTTCGAAAGCCGTGCCCGCGGTTATGTGGCAGATGGGAGCTTGTTAATATCCGGTTGTAGATAACTTGAAACAATGTTTCAATACACTACCAGCGTGTGTACCGTGACTGTCAATTTCCGAATAGGGATTCGGGAGTTGAACACGGTGGGGTTATGTTTGATCGGCTTTAGTTAGGATCACTTCGTGATCATCTCTCGACCGAGGCTTTCTCTTCTCGCTCTCTATCACGTAAGCTAGTTGCTAGTTGCTGCTGCAGACACTACTCTTTTCAGCAGCCTTATCCTCTCCCAAGGCTTATATAGTCTTGTTACCCGGGAACGGGATTGCTGAGTCCTCTGTGGCTCACAGTTAATTCACCACACCAGATGCAGGTTCAGCCGAGTTTGAAGCAGGAGCTGGTTCAGTTCTTCACTGGGAGCTCGATGAAGAGTGTGGCCGTACATTTGTGACGTTTTGACGATCAGTAGTGGTTTCTACTAGGATTCGATCCTGACCTGCGGCTTTATGTTGTTTTGGTATCTTTCTTTGGATCTTCACCCGTAGTCGGGTTGTGATGTTTTGAATGATGTTCTGCTTATGTAATGTATTGTGTGAAGTGGCGAGTGTAAGCCAACTATCTTCTTTTGCAATTTTAATCCCTCTTTTACATGAGTCGTGCAAAGATACCAAACTTGAGATCATTCAAGGATGGGCTTATACCTTTAAGTCGTGCCTCGACACGTAGGAGGTATAGTCCCATCCTGGGCATTACAACCCTATACAAGGTGGGTGGCATCGGAGTACCGTGGAACACGGGGTTGCCCGGTTGAACGATTTTGCCCTTGGCGACATCGACCAACTCGTTGTTCACGAAGTGCAGGAGAGTGCACAGAACGTCGGCGGCGCCCTGCAAAAACATGTAGGGCGTCAGGGATGCCCAGTCAAAGGCAAGGAGATGAAGTCCTCGGTCGAGAGAGGCATAATTAGTTACCGGGATGATGGCGTCGAGATCGGCTAATGTCGAGGCACCGCCAACGGCGGGCGTGCAATTGACGGAGGGGCCGCTTGTTGCAGAGGTGCCGGCCGACGTACACCCGGGTGCATTAAGCTCCAATGCCCGTGCCGGCATCGGAGACACCAATGCCGCCTCCGCCGGAGACACCAATGGCGCCGCCTACGTGTTCTGCGAGTTGCTGGCCGTGAAGCTGGGAATCGGGGGCGGCCCCTGTTGGCCGCCCACAATCCACGTCGTCAGCCCCTGAATCAAGGTAGGCATAATGCCGGTGAGCGTCGATCCCAGTTGTTGTTGCACTTGCTCTTGGACAATCTCCGGAATCCGCGCCACTTGTGACTTGAGTTCTTGAACCTCGCGCGACTGGCTTTCCGAGCTGGTCTTTCTCTCCTTTCGCCCACCAGCGTTATAGTATGATGACCATTTTGTGGACAAGCCTTTGCCGGCCACACGACCAGCTGACGACGGCTTACTGAGCTTATCCTTTTTTTCATTACATTCAACGCCCTATTTAGAGTGGTGTCCCAAGGGGTGCTCTGAGTCGACCCCGCGCTACTGCTTTCAGTCGCCTGCGGAAGGAATGTGAACCATTTAGTAATTTGGCTTCATTAATTAGAATGCAACCATATGGAGCTAGTTACGCGGGGGTGTATGCCTTACCAGAACAAGCTCAAGCGCCCTGGTCTTCGGATCCGTGGTAAGCTCCTTTGTTTTCGGGTCCTTCTTGTACCGGGCCCTGACAAAGTTCCTGGTCTGCTTGTCACCGTATTTATCGAAGAGGGGCGGTAGGCCTTGCTCGGCACGCTTCGCCTCCTCCTTGTCCCATATAGGCTCCGCCACTCTGTAACCCCCGGGACCGAGTGTGTGTTCCCCTAAGTTCAACTCCCGCATTTCTTTCCCCCACTGACTTGATTCGGAGGTTGCGGTGCTCTCGCACTTGATCTTGAAGTCGTTGTAGTAATCTTCGATGATCGAAGGATTTTTCTCCTTGATCTTCTCATAACTAAAACCTTTTTCAATCATTCTCTTCACCGAGCTTCTCCAAGTAGACAGGGCCGTGCTCATCCTCGTGAGGGCGGCATTGTTCACTTTATTCCCTGTGAGGCTTGTGTTTTCAAATTCAGCGAGGAACTTGTATCGTTCGTGCAGCTTCGTGAAGAGGAGGTTGCGCAAATTCCCTTGGTCCTTATGCCTTAGGTTCTCGGTGTTGAACGAGGCGCTGCTCCGGAGAATGCACCCGAGCTGAAGCGAGTACCCCTTGACTATTTGTTCAGGCGCCATTGGATTCCCGTCGGATTCCACTTTAGTAAATTCCTCCTTGATGGTGCGGAGCATGGTCGGGCGCCGGTCCTTCCGTTGCCTCTTCGGTTGGCTGCCATCTGTGCGTGCGCCGCCATCATCAGTTGTGGCATCCTTGGCGGCACCATCACTGGTGTCATCCCCGACGGCACCATCAGTGGGGTCATCCTCGGCGGCACCATCAGTGGTGTCAGGATCGGGGTCTTTCGCGGCGTCCTCATACAAGTGAGGTTGTTCCTCCATCTCCTGGGACAGCTCCCAGAATGCCTTGCCACCCGAACCGCCGACCTCATCGTTGTGGGCCATGTTTCTCTCTAAATAGGAAACAAGTTTTGTCAAAAAGTTGGTTATTGTCAAGGAACAAGATCATGGTGTCATCATTTAGGGTTTGTCGACACTAAGGCATCCTAAAAGCTAACTTTTATCATTGAGGGTTTTTCGACGCCGAGGCACCCTAAAAGCCTAAGCTTTCATCATTTAGGTTTTTATCGACACCGAGGCACCCTAAAAGCCAAGGTTTTATAATTTATGGTTTGTCGACACCGAGGCAACCTAAAAGCTAAGCTGGGAAGGAGAATTCTAAGTTGGGCCTAATAACTTGGCTCTATTGCCGCCTATGGTTTAATGCAGCAAGAATAAAGGGGTAGTTGATCCTACTTAATTATGTACTAAGATACCCCGGCCCATGCATTAGTCACAAGTACCCCATATGTCCTATTTTTAGCAAAGTCATGCTAAAATTCACGGAAAATTTCAGCATGACCTTTGCTGAAAATAGGACATATGGAGTACCCGAATTTGCCGGAATGGAAGTTAATCGACATTCCAGCAAACTCAAGGGCCTCTCGGGGTACCTGCAAAATCATTATCCCCGCGTAATGAAGTCGCCAATGGGTCATTTCAAAAGATCACTAGTAGCATCATCACAAGTACAACATCATCACAAGTACAGCAGCAACGACAGTGAATACAGGCATAACAGCAGCAGCAACAGTTAAGAAAAAGTTGCAGAAGCTTGTAAAACTATACTTTGAAGTTCAAATGGTGAGTAGCTTAGCTTGGCATGTCTCAGACTCATTTGTGCACTAGTAACTCAAAACTATTCACTATCTAACACATTCAGAGCTACACCCAAGAAGAAAAGGTTATACATGACCAGCAATTTCAATATCCTGGAAGGAAACAAACTATATTGGTTACTACTAGCGTGCAAATTAGTATACCAAAATGCCTGGGATTCTGAACTAGAAGTTGAGAAGAGCTTTGAACACCCAAGAAGAAAAGGTTATACATGACCAGCAATTTCATTTATTGTTTGGTCAATAAAGTAGAAAGAGCTGAAAATGCTACTGGTCAAGATGCATGCTACTGGTCAAGATGCAATCAACCAGATACTTCATCTTTTGAGAAGAAACAGGCATAAATAAATGATTCATTCAGCACAGCTGAGGAAATATTGCTGCTGAAATAATCAGTCAAGATCAGTAGTACAACTAAAATCACTACCGTGTAGGTCTGGGCATATACTTAACAGAAACCGTTGCGAATAAGGAGAAGAAAATCGATCGCCGGTTTCCTTCTTTCCACTAGAATCAAACTACCCACTACAAATTTATCAACAGGTGAGCGCTCGGTGCAACAGAGCATTACCAAAGGCATTAGACGAATCCCATCCTACCTTAACAACAGGTGAGCAAATCGTAGATTCAAGTGTTGAACCTACTTCAGTGCTTAGAACAGGACAATGCTATGTTGAAACATGGAATGTTAGTTGATTGCAAGGGCAATTTAGGTAGTGATAACTCCGATACTAATACTCCCAACACTCTCTAGCGCCAAAAAGCACCAGATTACATACCAGGAGGTACAGAGTACATATATAGACGCTAAAGTGCCTTATTGCAGAATATACATGAAGCCACAGAGTCTGCTGTGTCTCAATTAGTAACTGAAACTAGGGTTCTAAAGGTAACTAGAACTACAAAGCACAGTCTGTTTGACAATTTAGTCATCATTGAATTCCAGATCCTTGAGGTAAGAGGAAAGTCGAAATTCCTCCGCACCCGCAATTGCAGGCTATCAATAATGGGGTTTGTCTGCTTTTCTTTCAAAGATGTGCAACTAAACTTATCCAGTCATCAAACAACATGGTACAAGTTCATTCCAGCATAAGCTGGGTATAGTACTTTATATATTCAAATGTCTAAACCTAAATTGCAGTGTATCTGACCTCATACATGACTGCCGTTAGGGGATTCTCCTTGACTTGTTAATCTTGCAACTGGCTTTCACTAGTCTTTCTATTTACCAGGCCAAGTGAATTTGTCAAATTCAGACAAGTAGAAAATACAGGTCTAGAGATTGAAAATCCCCTAACCACACTTAATTGTATTTTCTAGGACCTATTGTATGGGACGCTTCTCTGCATAACCTGAATAGGACCTTGTTTTTGTGGTTATTTTGTCCTTGTATAGGACCTTGTTTCTAGGATAGTAAGATCACCGAATTTGCCATCTTAATTGTTTGAAAATGGGTCCATCTAACTCCTATCAAGCATAAATTGGTTTATGCCATAAGTGTGAATAACCAGGACACTAAAACAGGGATGCGATGACCATTTGCGACATCAACCAAACTTGCTTAATTATCCACTGCATAATCTGATTGTTTCTTGGGACCAAACTCCTCTGTCTAACCCTGAGTATATACTATTGAAGTTTGAGCTATCTATTTGGCAACGATCATGTGTGTATCAGTTGCTGATTTTTATAATTAGTGTGGTTCCGTTTAGCCAATACATATATATCAAGAATGGGTCCTCAGTTTAGATAGGAAAGCAGGCAAAGCGTATGAACAGAGCAATGATCCCTAGTGAGCTGTTCAAAGCTCTTCTCAACTTCTAGTTCAGAATCCCAGGCACTAATGGTGTAGCTAGAGAGGAGCTAAATCTATTCACCAGAAGAACCAACCATACCTCGAAGACCAACGGCGGAGTCGCGGACGGAGCAGCGAGGGGGCAGGGTCGCGACTGCGCGGCGAGGTAGCACGAGAACGTCGACGGCGGCAGAGGCGAGGGTCTCGTCCGGGGGGTGGGGAGGCGTCGGTGGCGAGGCCGCGGCAGTGCTAGGGCACGATGATGGGCGGGAGGAGGTCGAGGGCACGGGCGCGGGCAGAGGGGGGACGGCGAGGGAGGCGGCGCTCGGCTCGGGAAGGTCGCGCGGGGGCGACGAGGGAGGCGGCGCTCGGCTCGGCGG